>JALPQD010000889.1:0-343363 GCA_023101885.1 Typhlomys cinereus
AGCAGTAATCATCAGGAAAATGCAAATTAAAACCACAGTGAGATTTTTATAATCTCATACTAAGAAGAATGTCTATGATGGAAAAAACAAAAGATAAGACATACAGGTAAAGATGTGTAGAAAAGGGGACTCTGGCATACTAGTAGTGGGAATTTAAACTAGTAAAGCCATATAGAAAATAGCAAGTGGGTCTCCCCACCAAAAATCTGGATTTACTTTATGGTCCAGGAATCTCACTACAGGGGATATAGCCACAAAAAATGAATCATTAAGTCTAAGAAGTGTCTGAACTCCTGTGTTCACGGCATTGCCCTGCATAAGAGTTAAGATGTAGAATCCAACTAAGTGTCCACCTACTGATGAATGGATAAAGAAAATGGAATACATATGCATAACAGAATAGTATTCAGGCACACGCTGTGATCATTACGTTAAGTTAAATATATCAGTCACAAAAAGGCTAGCACCATGAGATTGTATTCATTTGAAATGTAGAAAGGGTTGGTTGAAGTCAAGAGCAGAATGGTCGTTACCAGAGGCTGGGGAAAGTAGTGGAAAGGGAAGGATGAAGAAAGGTAGGTTAAGAGGTACCAAGCTGTAGTTGGATAGAAATAAGATGGTCCTGTATACTATTACACAATAGTAAACTATTACACAGTAGAGTGCTTATAATGACAATGTAATATATATTTTTAGAAAATAGAAGAAAGAAGGAAATAATTGCCTGAGCAGATTGATATGCTTACCATGATTTGAACATCACACAATATAAATGCATATATAAAAGCCTCCCATCACTGCCCATAATGATGGGCAATTATAATGTGTTCATTAAAGTATCAATATTTAAACATATTCAAAGGATACGTAAAACATTTTAAAAGTGAAATTTTATATGATGGCATATTTTATTTAATCAAATTATGCACAAAAATTATTTCAATATATAATCAATATACAATTATCTGTGAGATATTTTACATTCTTATTTTCACATGAAGCTTTTGAAATTAGATGTGTGCTTTATATGTAGTACATTCCAATCTGGATATGCAACATTTCAGGTGTATAACCGACAAGTGAAACTGAGTCAAATGTTGCTATCACAATGAGCAATGAAGACTTAGAGAGCTCTTTCCAAGCACAGAGTATATCCCTCTCTTATATTTCACTCTATCCAAAATCCAAACACGGCAAAATAAAATCTGAAAGTCAACTTTTGCTTTCTGCGTTACCTCTGTGCATAATAGTGTGGTTTTGCAAATTCTCTTGTAGTATTTTTCCTTTGAAGAATAAAGAAACAAGCCGAAGTTCATGTATGGACTTGAAAAAAAAAATCAGTTCTTTAAACAAAGCACACCCCTGTTTCAAACACTTTTGCCTACCCAGATTCTCTAACTTACTTACACACTGAAGCCTGAGAGATGTACCAAATTCCAGTTGTCTTGCAGAATAGATGATTCTTACCTTTAACTTTAATGAATGAGTTAACACTGGTTCCCGTGTTTAGATAAATGACTATTATCATCTATAAAATTCTCATTCTTGCAGTCTGTGACTAGGAATCTGCATCTTTAATAGGTATAGTAGGTGGAAATGATGAACTTCATCTAATATGCTTACTCTAATTTGAACATCATACAATATATGTTATTATATTGATCTGTTTTATCCATAGTTACATAATCACCCTTGTTCACTTCTGTACTATTCAGCAAGGACTTTCCTCACACTCACTCTGTCATTGTCAAGTTTGACGCATCTTATCCACACATCTTCACTGACATGTAGGGGATAACTTTATAAAGAGAGTTTGCATAAAAGTTAGATAAACCTACTGCTTTTCTTGATAAATTAGCTTGAATGTACAAATGATACAGGTATCCAAAAGGTCTCACAAAATTCACCGCATCTTCAATGATAGTGAAGATTTTATCAGAATTCTTCCCTGGTTAATTATCAGAGTACAAAACACAAATATAATCAAGGAATTCAAAGTTGCTAATGAATTTTAATATATCTTTCATATAATAATCACTTACCCTTGACCAATTTTTTCAAATCTTGTATATTTTTTCTTTGGATCTCCAACACTCACAATGCTTCCTGAAAGAGAGAGAGAAAGAGAGAAAGAGAGAGAGAGAGAGAGAGAGGAAGAAAGATTGAAACTGATTTATTTCCCTTTAATAATGAAAATTACCATAAAATGAAATTAGAAAAATATACATTACTACAATTTACATGAGAAAAGTTCCTGTGTTTAAAAATGATATAGTAATAAATGTATTGAAATGTTACTAATTATTCATATTGTTCATGTTAAAACTGACACTTTCTGGGAAACAATAAAGGGACTAAACACAAATCTGCATTTATGAAACATTCTCATTAAATGATATCATAGTTTGTGAGGTTAAAACGTCTGAGAACTTGTACCCACAATTTAACGAAATTATCATCATTATCTTCTCTGAGCTGGAGTAAAGGTAAGCATTGTACTACATTCAAATTTGCAAGTCAATTATCTACTGAGTAATTACTGTTCACCTAGTTCTATGCTAAGATACTAGCGAGCAGGGATGTGTCTAATAAAAATATTTGATCATACATCCTTGAAATAAAGACTGAATTCTAAAAATTTCACCAACATTATTGAAATTTGATTCACACACCATAAAATTCACCCATTTAAAATATGTACTTCAGTGTGTTTTTCTTTTAGCATGTGTGAATGTGATATATGCATATGTATATTCATTGTGTGCAGGTATGTACATGTCTTTGTGTATGTAGAGACAAGAGGTTTATATTGAATATGTCTTCCCCTATCACTCTGTGCTTTATTTTTTGAGATATTTTAATGTAGGTTTTAAACAGGAGAGGAGAGAAGGGGAGAGAGGGGAGGGGAGGGGAGGGGAGAGGAGGGAGGGGAGGGGAGGGGAGGGGAGGGGAGAGAGATACACCCAAGGGCATGGGTATCTGTTTATCCAGAAGAAAGACATACTTCATTGCTCTTATAATAGTCAAATAAAGAATTTTAGTGGATTTTGAACCTGTTATTTCCAGTGTTTGCTAAGGAACCTAAAGGAGATTTCAGGGTTGTCCCTGAGGGACACCAGTCAAGATTCCAATTGAAAAAGTAAAACTACAGTCCATGACAGGACGAAGGACATCTTTGCTGTAATTGACCCCTGCATAATCTCTGAAGTTCTTCCTTACCTTTGAGATCAAGCTCACTGAGCACAGAAAGCCCTTCAGCATCCAGAATCATGTGGCTCCAATGAAACCAGTCTAGCTGATACTATTATCTGTTCTATCCCTCCTATTTCAGATCTTAGTAATGTCCTCAATAACCAGTGCACAAATTTATGCATATGTTTTCTCATTCTCTATCCTATCTAAATTAGAAATTCTTAATTATCACGTAAATATAAACTCATAGAATCTTCCTTTCCAAAGCCTTCTAATAAGACTACTTGACTTTGATTGCAGTCAGGAAGTTTGTCTTTTCATTCTTTTAATTTTGGTACTCAGTTATAGTTGTTGCCACTCAATAAGTGAATGAAAATGTAAAAATGCATATTCAAATGGTAAACAATGTATTCCTTAGCAGTACTTCAGCTAATTTAAACCACCATCTATTCTGTGACTTATCAGGCAACTTAATTCAGATCTAATAACAGATAGCATACTTTTTGAAAAAATAATCAGTTGAATGTTTCTCTCAAGGATTATTCATCAGCTTAGTCACAGTGTATTGATTATTATTTGAGAGTGGCAGTCTCTTGTAACCCAGTCTGCCTGAGGATAGCCTTGAACTTCTGATCCTTCTGTGTTGCTACCTCCTGAGTGCTGGAATTACATCCTCTACACTCCCTTTATGTGTTGCTGGGAATGGAATAGGAGTTTCATCCATGCCATGCAAACACTTTACCAACTCCACCATAATTCCCAGTCTGCTGGTTTTAATTCTATTAAAATTTTTTGTGAGTGGGAAGGAAGTGATTTAGTGGGTAAAAAGCATCTACATGCACATGTGGTGATGTGAGTTCTAGCCCTGAAACCAACATGGTAAAAGGAGAGAACCAACTTCCAAAAGATCTCCGTGCATGTGCTTGGCTATGCATACTTCTACTCTCCCCCCAATATTTTACATTTATTCATTTGTCATGTATACATGCATGCATATGTGTGGGGAGGTGTGATACCCATGTGAAGGTTGGAAGGACATTTGATAGTGTTGGCCATCTCCTTATACCATTTAAGCATCAGGGAGAAAATTCAGGTCATTAAGCTTGGTGGAAAGTATCTTTACCCACTAAGACATCTGACTGACCCTGGTTTATCTTTTCTTTCTCTTTCTCTTTTTCATTTTTCTTTTCTTTTTTCTCTCCTCTTTGTTTTATTTAGTTTTTGGCAGTGATGTTCATATTCAGTTAAGTAAGATTTAGTTAGTGTATGAGTTGTTATAATCCATTTTTTCTCTTGTATTAATTACTATCTTAGTCAGTGTTATTGGCAAACCATTCGTTAAAACAGCCTAAAAAGAGTTATCTTTGATTTATTCCTTACTTTCCTTCTCTTTTTTTTTTTTTTATTAAAAATTTAATTATACATTTTAAAAATTTTTTACCAGTTCCCTCCCTCCCCCCTCTTCCCCCTCCCCTTCCCCCAGTGCCTCCCCCCCAATTCCCAGAGAGTCCTTTATTGTGTGTGCCTTCTCTACATTATAATGTTTTATAAGTACCAGGTCTTTATCCATTGCTCTCTAAGCCTTTTTTTCCAATCTGTCCCTTCCTTACTTCTCATTCTTAGATTCTCCTCATTCCTTGCTTAGCACTTCCAACTACCTCCTAACTATACTTCCTGTCTCCTAACTCTGTCCCTTTCTGTGTGAACTCCATTTCTCTTCCAGGATGTGCCAAGTACAGACCTTGTGAGAACACTGGATCCTGTTTGTGACACCAGAAATATCTGAAACACCTACAGGACAAGGGGTAAAGTCTTAACCAAAGAATGCAAAGGCCCTCGCGATCTGGAGCCTGCTTTATTCTTCATTACATCTTTCACCATTAGAAATGTGTGCTCTGTCCCGAGCAAACTGACTGACGCTAGATGTCATCTCTGGCTTAACAATCAAGGTTGATTTCCTACAGTCCAGGGGGGAAAAAAAAAAAAAACCTAACAGCAACAACAAAAGCCTCCACTACTGATTCCTTTTATTCAAGTAACAGAAAATTTAGAGAACCCAGGCTTGAACCTTCAAGTTTTTACATGCCGTTCTCTACCTGAAATAGTCTTCCCACATTTTCTCAACAGTAAGCTCTTATTCTTGCATCAAAATCTAACTGGGATGTTGCCTCTTCTGGAAAAACTCTGCTCACCTTTTGAAGAAAAGTTAATTTTCCTTCTCTTTCTAGCACTCACTCTTTTTTCTGTTCTGAATGTCCATCCATTTGGTATCTCCTTTAAGACTGCCTTATTGACGGGAGTCAAATTTTACTTAACTGTATGTCCTTAGTGCTTCCACATACAGTCCTGAGACATATGAAGTACTGACAAGTGCTTGTTGAATTAAAATCAAATTAAATCAGACTATTTCCTTTTGCAAAAGCCCATGGTTTAAGAGAAGATGAAGAATATATTTTATTTGAGTTATGTCTATAAATTCTATCAAGTTAGTGATTTTTGAATTGCTATTCTATTTTCAAATTGCCTAATAGATCTATACATCTCTAAAAACTCTCCTTTAGGTCAGTTATTAATAAGTAAGTGTCTGCAAATCTCTCTCTTTCTCTCTCTCTCTCTTTCTCTCTCTCTCTCTTTATCTCTCTCTCCCCTTTCTCTATCCTAAAGAAATGATTTTTTAAAGTCACTTGAAACCATTGTTTATTAAAGTTTATAGTTTTCTAAGAAATTTTACTATTAAGCTGCTGAGCAAACTCTTTTCCATAGTCTGAATCAAAAGCAAATAAGCTTTAGCCCAAGCCACTTTCTGAATTACGACCATTTCCAATTGGCGTAGTTCAGTTAATGAGCCTTTATGGCAGTAAATTATTCAACCATTATTTCCATGGTATGTGGGGTTTTAAAAAAACCTGGAAATAAATCCTTTCATAAGGCTTACCAGGAGACAACCATTTTGATGAGATTCTGCTTCAGCATTCCACTGCTATTCAATTAAAATGGCGTCCCTACACCCTTTACACTTCACAGGAAAGTGTGTGCTGCCATCTACTGATGATACACAAGTATATAAGAAGCCTTGTTTACAACTCCTAACACAAAGCAAGCTTTGAAAGATGATTTCTCCCTTCACACTCTTTATGATTTCCTTTTATAAATTACAACAAAGGAAAGGAAAATCGGGGTAATGGTGCAATAAAAAGTGTGGGGGGGGGAATCAACAAATAAAATCCAAAGAGGAAAAGCAGGACAGTCAGATCTAAACACTTGCCTCCTCATTTCCTATGGTAAGAACCAAATCCTCATTTTAAAGTGCAGGATTTTAAGACATTCTTTAAATGCCAGTTTCTGAAGAGGGGGGGTCCTGTTGTGGTTTCCCTGGTTTACAAACTTATCAATGTATTTCTGACATATTAAATTAAGCTGAATTATCACCATTAATGTCCCTTTAGCAAAAAGAAGGTTTAGATTCCTGAGAAAAAGTACAGTCATTCTGTAAATTGATATTGATTATCTCTGAGGGTGAGTTTGGGAGGGTAGAAAAGAGGAGCAAGAGATTATGAGGTTTTTAGAAGAAGAAAGTTGGAGACAAATTTTCCACACTGTACAATTTTGTTGGCAGTTAGTGTCTTTTGAATTTTTTCCCATAACATGTAGGGCTTTCTTTATTTTCCAGCAGATCTAGACAAGCCACAATGAACAATCCAGACACAAGCTATCTGTCTGTTTAAAGCTGAAAGATGATCTATCCATTTCAGCTATTAATGATCCCTGGGTCTGGTTTCCGCCATCGATATCTACATGGAAGATGAATTGCCTGGTAGTTTTGTGGTTTGTTCTGACCACTTCCTAGCAGTCAGATCCTCAAGACTAAAAAATGAGGATGATTAAGTGGAAACTGCCATTACTTCTTTCTGCTTGAAGGGTTCACACTGGTGGAGGTCACTGGCTGCCGCCTTTTCTCACCTCCTTTGTCTCTCAGTGCAGACTCTTCTACTCTTTCCTTCCTCAGGGTCCATCAGCATCCTTGATTCGAAGGATTTCAATGACTTCTGGATAGGTACCACACCAATGCAACTCTTCTTCCATTTCAACCATTCTACCTCACTATTTAGTGTCTCTTATTTTGTGAAAGTGGCATGATAAAAACAATAATAACAACTTTATGCCCTTATTTATTGTGCCAGATATCTTACTTACTTTAACTCTGCCTACACAAAACTCTTATCATATTGGTGCTATAATTATCTCCAGTTTCAAGACAAAGCACTTGAATTTCAGAGTAGATAAGGGACTTACCAAGGGACACCCAGTGTATGTTTGCCACTCAGGACTAGTTATGACTGCAAAGTTTGTCCCATCATTTTATTTTATTAAGATTTTATATTCTTCATCAAAATGGCCATTTACTGATCACTTGTTGACGAATCAGGTATTTTTGCTGAGATTTAATGCATTTTACCTGAATCATTCTCGTCATCATCCTGAAACCAACACTAGTGCTATCTTGACTTTTTGGATGAGAAAAGAGGTCCAGAAAAGTTAAAGGACTGGCTGAAAGGGAAACAGCTTGTAGCAGTAGGTATGTGAATTCAGCCTGGGTCTTTTCAACTCTAGTAGCCATCTTTTCAACCACAGGCTGATCTCTTTCAGATTCATCCTACAGACACTGTTCTAAAAAACAGCTATGATTCTTATGCCCATTTCACGGGTAAGAGACTGAGACTTGGCAGATTATATGCCTTGTTGCCCAGTGCATAAAAAAAAAAAAAAAAAAAAAAAAAAACAGAGAAAGGCACAGAGAGGCTACTAAGTGTAACAGAGGCCAGGAGGTCCAGCTTTGAATTCTCTACTTCCCAAGAAGTTTTTTCCCATCCTTCCTCAGGTTTCTACTGCCAAAACCAAAAACTCAAATGAGGGCTAGCCGACCCAATTCAATCCAGCTTGCTAGAGGGAAAAGATTACCTCTAGATCCTGCCAAAGACCAACAATTTAATTTTTAATAAAAATGTATAGTTAGTGTTTCTTTTTGTCCTGTTACTTGGTGCAAAACAGAAAGAAAAAATGAACCATGATAGCCCAGTCCTATCCCTACCACAGTCTGTAAGGAAAGCAAGACTGAAGCCCAGAAAAATAGTGCTTGTTTCTCTGCTAACTTATAAAAGGTCTAAATGCATTGCATTATAATATATGCCTTGACATTTGAGACATAAAAGAACAGTCATTTTTCACTAATGTGGTACTGCTTATTTTAAAAATCTAATATAATCTCACAGATCATGAATGTGTGTACAAAATAAAGGGAGAAATGGTGGCTTAGCTGAATAATGGAACTTGCCTTCTATGTGGTTCTTTCATTTTTTCCCTTCCATTTTACACATAAGTCATTGGATTTTACAGAAGCAAAATGTGTAATGGCAAAAGTTCAAGCTTTAAAAGAATACAGATATGAGGGCAAACTCTGGCTCCTCCACTCATTAGCTCGGTGACTTGGCCACTTAAGTTTTTTAAAGCTTATTTTCAGTGAGCTACAAAATGAGGACATTCAAATCTACCACAAGTGATTACAGACAAAATTAACTTCTATAATGTATGGAAAGTAGCTACTCTGAAAGTGCTCATTATCTGAGAATTATTATGGTTGTTATTACAGCAAACGGTTGGTACTAGCACTAGAAACATATTTAATCATGAAAGTAAAGTCACTTTGCTGAAGTCTAGCAACTCTGGCTGTGAGTCCTTACTGATGGGTGCCTCCTCAATCTTTGCTTTTCTCAACATGTCTAGCTCAAATGTCAACAGTTCTTCAGTGAGGTGTTTGCGGTTAGAGAAAGGCACAATATTAGTCAGCCCAACTGTCAACTTTGCCATGAGAAAGGGAGAGAGAGAACGAGAAAGAGAGAGAGAATGTGTTTTGTATGTATGTGTGTGTGTATGTAAGAAGAGTGTCCTGTCCTCTGCTGTACAATGTTTTAGGGCATCCCAAGCCTCTATCCACTAGAAACCAGCAGCCTTATCTGAATTGTGACAATAAGAACTCTCCACACATAGTCACACATCTCTTGGAGGGCAAAATGCCCCTAAGCACTACCTCTACAGAGCCTCCCTGTGGCCCTGTGAGTAGAAGTTAGTCCAACTTGGGGCACTGATGTCTAATATCCATGTTGTATGACTTTAATAAATATGATTCACAGATCTTCAACCTGTGAGAGAAGTTATTTCAGGAGAGAAGTTATATCTAATCTCAATTTTTGAATGTTTTGTCAATCCAGAACTAGTGCTATGTGTATAAGCATGTATGCACTATGGAAACTATTGCTGTACTGGTGATCCTCCTCTCCTCCTCCTAGAGAAGTGCTTTCAATGTAAAAGAAAAGGCTACATTAGCTGTAGCTGCAAGTTTTCACTGTTGGATTTTTAGGTGGAGTTTTGTATCATGGTTCATCAGAGAGAGTCCTTGAGGTGTCATCACAAAACATTTTAATCAGAGTATTTTAATCTTTCTGGCTGTGTAATCTTAAAAACTTACCACTAAAATGCTTTGTAAAGTTTACATCTTCATTTTCTTAAAGTAAAATTATTTGTCTCTATCACACTAGAAGTATAAGTGAGGAAGTAACTTGGTGTGTGTGTGTGTGTGTGTGTGTGTGTGTGTGTGTGTGCATCTCCTAAACTTTGTCTTACCATTTCGTCAATTCTGAAGTTTGTACAAGAAGATTTAAACTTCTAAAGGGGCGATACTTCTAAACAGTTTATGAGAAACCCTTTTGTGATGGTAAAAACTCACTTAGCTTCTCTAGGATCTCCTCATCTGTCATCTTAGACTTTTTCCTTTGCCGATCTGTATTCCTGTACAAAGTACTGGAGTTGGCGTTCTCAGCGGAAGGTGGTGTGGCTTCTTTATTTGGTGCTGCTGGTGAAGCAATGGATTCAACCACAGAACGAGTATAGATCTAAAAGAGAAAACACCCCCCATATTTTACAATTAAAAGAGTAGGTAAGGGGGGAGAAAAAGGACATGAAGGCATTTTCATTTCAATGAGGTTGAAGAATTAATAGCTGCTTACTAAAGAACTGAAAGAAGTTTGCATTCTATAAGAACTACACAGAACTAATTTTCTGAAGCCCTACATGAGACTGCCACTTCTGGTCTTGGCGCCTGCGCTTTTGCAACTCTCTTACCTGATATGTACCAATTTCTTTCTCTATTTCAATCTCTGGAGTGTTACAACTGAGCAGTTATGTATGTTAGGTTTTGGTATTATCATTTGATATTATTTAATGTGATAATGTTGCTACCTATAACTTAGGCCCTAATTCTTGGAACACATGAGATGAACAATTGTTCATATATGAGAAACAATATTCTAAGTTCGTATTGCAAATGGCATTGCTTGTGTGTGTGTGTATGTGTGTGTGTGTGTGTGAGAGAGAGAGAGAAAGTGTGTGTGTGTGTGTGTGTGTATATGTATGTATGTGTGTACTCAATGTCTCTCCACCTTATTTTTTTAAGACAGGATCTCTAACTGAACCAGGCAGCAGCTGTGTAGATAGGTTGCCCAGCAACCCCTATGAGCTCCACTGTCTTCACCTCTCCAGTACCAGATTTATAGGCACATACTGACTGGCCCGACTTTTTAGGTGGGTTCTCAGGGATCAAACTCAAGTCCTCATGTACGTGCAGCAAGTACTTTATAAAGTTATCTCTCCACTCCCCCAAATGACATCTGTTTTGAGAAAGACTCTGATTACATAGCTCATCCTAGTAGCAAATTTTTGTATCCTCCTGCTTCAGCCTCCTGAATAATAGAATGAAACTCATGTGACACATCATGTAGTCCAAAAGATCTTCTGAATCATTCATAATCACTTAGGATTTATCAGCAAAGATAATACCAACAATATTGAACATATAAACTGCTAATCTATTAAAAAATACCTGTGAATGATGAAGTATATTTTCTAGTTTTGGAGAAAAGATCCAGCATTCAGATGTTCTACTCTTACTGAAATGACATCTATTTATTAATTTAATTCCTTAATATTTTTATTCATTGTCCATAGTCCTGTGTTATATAAGAATACTTTCATACAATTATACATTGTAATTGATCATATTACCTCTCATAATTCCCTACTCTTCTGTCCTTCTCTTTCATTACTTTTCCTGATGTCACTCCAGTTTGTTCACTTACACAGTTTTACTTCTATTTTAATGTGATAAAGATGATTTTTATATGTTTGTTCAAATCAGAAAGCCACAGACAAGATAAAACATGGCATTTGTCTGTCTGACTTACTGATTTAGTATGCTCTGGTCTTGGTGCAATGACTGGTGGGGGCTCATTGTCGTCTTCTTCTTCCTCTTCTTCTTCATCCTCTTCTTCAGACACAGGGGGAGCCAAAGGAGGCTCAGAAGCTGTTTTTGTACTCTTAGGACAAAAATGTTTAAAGATCAGGTTTTAGGTTCTCACTGCTTATCTTTGGAAATGAGAAAACAGACATGATATATATGAACATGTCGGGATAGAAAGGAGCTATGTTTTTTAAAATGAGCAAAATAAGATGGTTTAGTATCCAACATCAGTTCATACTGGAGATAAATTAATATGACCAGGGAAAAAACAAAAAGTGTAAATATTATTTTCATCAAGTTTAAAAACAATGAACTATTTTATTTAATCTTTTAATATTTATTGTTTTGAATCCAAACTTATTAAAATGTACTAAATACATTAAATCAAATTAATTGATTTATTAAAATCAAATTAATACCTTGAATATGTATTGAGTAGATTAGAAATTTACTGGTTAACAATTTTTCAAGTTGAAAATGACTCATTTCTGCCTAAAAATCAGAGCATAAACATGAATGCAAACGTATAGTTCTGTAAACACTAAAAACAAGCAAACCAAAAACGCTTCTCTCTTGCTCAGCCCTTTATAAAATCACTGAATAACAAACTTAAAGGTCTAATTACTCAATACTAATTCACAGGATACTGGTAATTGGCAAATGACATATAAAATATAATAAGGTCAGTAGCAGGATCAACAATATTTAACCATTCATGCTAATAAGTGGGAAAAACATTTCAAAGTTGAATTTTGAAAGAACTAAGGTCATTATTCTTAAAGTAGGGATTCTAGATCTACATAATTAGCATCATCAATAGTATGTTAGAAGCACAATTTTTCAGGCTCCACTCAAATCTATTAATCAGAAACTCCTCTATTCTTTAATTTGTGTTATAACAAAGCTTATAACTAATACTGAAACATGTTCACACTTAAAAACCATGGTAAAATTTGAAAAGAAAACACTGCATAAAGTCTGGTTAAGCTGTCAAGCACATAGGGACATTGAACGGTTTAAATGCAGCTAGTCTGAATTTAGATGTTACAAGAGCACAGTACATACTAGATAATGTATACCCAAAATGAAAAAGAAAACACAATAATCCATTAAAGCTTTTTATATTAACATGCTGTTCTAAATAACATCAGTTAAAAAATGTGTTCACTGCATGGGTGTGTACATGTGTATACAGGTGTACTTGCATATGTGGAAGCCAGAGTTTAATATTGGGTGTCTACTTCAGTTACTTTCTAGATTCAGTTTTGAGACAAGGTTACTTATTGAGCCTGGAGTTCATGGATCCAACTTGAATGGCTGGCCAATGAGCCCTTGGGATCTGCCTGTCTCTGTCACAAACCCTCCACTCTCAGTGCTAGTGTTATCCATATATGTTGCCATCTTGACTTTTATGTGGATGCTGCGGGTCATTTGGGTGTTCATGCTTGTGCAACATTTTTACCCACTGAGTCATCCCCCCATTCCAAGTGATGGTATTTCTAATATGCTGAGTTAAATGTTAATAAAATATATTGTCAAAATTATTCAATTAGTTTCCGCTATTTCTTTTTACCTTTTAAATGTGCCTACTAAAATGTTTAAACTAAAACACGTGGTTTATACATTTTTGGACTATCTTACTGTAGACGTTTTAAATTTTATATTTTGCTTTTTTTCATTTATTTTTTTTTCTGTTTATGTCACTGGATATACTGCCTAAAATAGTCTTATAGTAAATTTTCATTTATTGAGGGCAGAGTTCCTTAGACATTTGTAGGCATCTTATTAGCAAACACATTGAAAAACTTAAGTCTACATTGAAAATTTCAACATGAATTTTCCATTATTTTATAAATACCTTCAGTGATATAATTAAGTATAGTAATATTTTGATATGTACCAGCAAAGTTTATCTCTGGTGACAAAAACACCATAGAATTTATAAATAAAATAGTCCAAAAAGATTTCAATGCTTTTTTATAGATACTCAGATGTTTATTTGACAGTTTGACACTGATCTTATTTATGAATCTACATTTTACTTTGCAATTGACTGATCATGGAATGAGTTTCTGTATGATATTTTCATATACATTCAGCTTTGGTTGATTTTCTAACCCTGTTACTCCCTCCATGTCCTTGCCAGTATTGCCCATTGACTTTCATGACTCACATGTTTTACTTCCCTCCTCAATCCCTTTTCTTCGAGTCTACTTTTTTTTCAAACTCACGGGCTCCTTTCTCGTTTCCTGACTTTTATTTACTCACTCCCACTTAAATACACATTTAATTAGAAGCTAGAATCCACATATGAGAGAGAACATCTAGTTTTTCTTTCTCGTCCTGGGTTATCTTACTCAAGATAGTATTTTCCAATTCATTTACTTGCGAACTTCATGATTTCATTTATCTTAATAGCTGGATAATTTGTATGTGTACCACATTTATATTATCCATCTATCAGTTGACAGACATTGAGGCCAATTCCATTTCCTTACTATTGTGAATAGAGAAGCAATAAACAGAGATGGGAAGCACCTCTGTGGTAGGATATAGACTTATTTAGGCACATGCTCATGAGAGGTATAGCTAAGTTGCATGGCAATTCTATTTTGAGTGTTTGGACAAGTCTTTACACTGATTCCCATAGTGGTTGTGCTAGGTCATATTGCTACCAAGAGAAAAAAGGAATGGTTCCTCTCTCCCCATATAGTCACAGGCATTTGTTTTCTGAGGAAATGGAATTTCAAAGTAGTTTTAATTCACACTTCCATGATGTTTGAGGATGCTGAATACTTTAAAAAATATTTACTGGTCATTTGTATTTCTTTTGATAACTATATCTTCAATTCATTAATCTATTTATTGATTATCCATTTCTATGTATCATATTTACAACTGCTAACACATTATATTATATATAATATTTACATTGTATTATGGTGACATAAACAGTAACTTATGTTAATGACATTGTTTCCACATTTTAAAAAAATCTAGAACTAAAAAGAAACTTTACACAAGATGAAATTCAAATGTCAAACAAATATTTTAAAAAACATTCCACTTTGCTAATCATTAGGGAAATGCAAATTAAAACCATCCTGAGATATCTTCTCACTGCAGTAATAATGACTAAGATCTAAAATACAAGCAACAACAAATACTGGTGAGGATGCAGGAGAAAAGCACTTGGCATATATTGCTGGTGGGAATGTAATTACACAATCCCTTTGGAGATCACTTTGGCGGTTCTTAAAAATGTTAAAAATCGAAATATCATATGACCCAGCTCTACATCTCCTGAGAATAGGCCTAAAGAATATCACATCTTGCTACAGAGACATGTAACCTCCACGTTCATAGCAGCTCTATGCACAATAGCAAACAAATGGAATCAAACTCGATGTCCAAGAGTAGACAAATGGTTAATGAAAATGTGGTGTATATGCACAATGGAATACTATTTAGCAGCCAGAAAAAATGAATTAATGAAATTTGCTGGATGGACCTGGAAGAAATGTTACTGAATGAAGCATCCCAAACTCAGAAAGACAGACACTGCATGTTTTAACTTATAAGTGAAATTTAGCATTAAACCTGATGAATGATGAATGATGAATCAAACAGAAACTTTTATAGCACCCACAAATGGCAAAAGAATATAAGTCAGATCCCAAAAGAGTGGAAACAAAAGAACATAGTCAAATAGATGAATAAGATACCCATGAAAGAAAAGTTTTACAGGGGAGGGTAGGACAGAGATAGGACACAATAAGGAGCAAAGTTAGCCTTTGGGTAAAACATTACCTGATTACTAACTTCTAATCTCCCCTTAATGCCAGGAGACACATGTCCAGTGTTGCAAACCTGCCCAAATAACAGCAGAAGGGGAGAAAACAGACACTAGACAGGATCAGATGTCTTAGTATTAACCATAAATACCTGATAGTAGACCACTATCTGAACACCTCTCATATCCTTAGATAAGAAGAGATTTCAGCACTCAACCAAGATGCAACATTTTGCAATGGAAGATTATTGGAAGATTAGTTAAGTAGAAAACCACAACTGATCAGAGTGCAGACCATCCATGACTCCAAAATACCCAGTCCTAATCGGATCATCCAAATCTCTTCCCAACTTAATGCTTAGGGGACCTTATAGAAGAGTGGGTGATAAGATTGTAAGAGTCTAAAAGTGGGGAGCTACACTACAAGCAAGGTCACTTTGAGTCATGACAGTAGTGGTGTACTCAGGAGCTCACTGCAATGATATCTACCCCCACCAGATCTACACAATGGCCAACATATCAATGTTCCTCTGGGAACCAGTAAGCATCTCAAGAGGAAATAACTATATGCAGTAGGAATTATAGGGGCAGGTTCTGGACAGGTGAAGGGAAACATCCTCACCAGTGGCTTTATCCACTGAAGGCCCACTTATACTGACACAGAGGCATGATTCCCTGTTAGCACAGACAACCCAAAGGGAGACCCATAGTCCACACAAGCAGAGGGTCATGAATACTGGAGGGATAGGAATGGATTGGGGGAGGGAAGGAAGATGGGAGAAGAAGGGAGAAGGTGAAAATGTGGGAGGTGGCAGGGACAACAATTTATTTTGTTTATAAAATTAAAAATACCCTCTTAATAAAAAAATCATTTTCTTCCTGGGAAACACTAACTCTCAGGGTAACTTGATGAGTATGAAGAAAAATTACCTTTGAGTTACTAATGCTTCAGTACTATATTCTATGACGATTTTGCTGTATCTTACTCTTGATATAATCAATAATTCACTGTCTATTGTGGATGGGGAGACAGTTATATCAGTAAAGAATTTGTCACGCTGCATGAGAACCTGAGGTTGATTTCCAACATGGTTGCAGCTGTCTTTGATTCCAGTACTGCAGAAACAGAGATAGATGGATCCCTGTAATTTGCTGGCCAGCTAATCTAGCCCATTGGTGAGCTTCCGGTACCAGTGAGAGTCTTTTTCTCAAGAAACAAGGTAGATGACTCATGAGAAACACACCTAAGCTCATCCTAGGACTTTTACATGCAGGTACATAGCATATGCATGTACACATGTACATGACTCTTGAGGAACATATCTGAAACTGTTTTATGGCCTTCACATGTATATACAGTATATAAGTACATCTGTACACACACATGCACGCACACACACACACAATCATACAAAAGCATCCCACCACAACCTAAAAGTATAAATATAGAAGCACAAAACTTTCATATAAGCTAAATATTTTTTAGTTTGGAAAATAGTCCTATTTTATCCAGAAAATGACACTGACCCAGGAATGAGAAGCTCTATATAATCAATAAAAATTTTTGATGTCAGAAACAAATTATCAGCCCTACACAGTCATAACAAAAGCCATAAAATATAAATTGATTAATTCATATTTAATTATCTTTGGAGTGTAATAATGCAACATTTCTTGAATAATTACAATGATTTCCTATAAAATCTTACCTAACCATAAAATTCAAATAATGTACAGCAAAATAAGTATCTAAAAATCATGTTAGCAATTTATACCAAAATTTATACCTTTAAAATGTTTGATATAGCTCACAACATGGCCTCAAGCATGTGTATGACTTATGTTGCAGTTTCTCTCCATGTTTCTAATAAATTCATTGCCAAAGAGCTTATAAATTAAGAGGTTTTTATTCTTGCTTATGATTCTCTGTTACAGCTCATAATCCAGTTTGCCAGTAGAGTTCATATTTAATACCAGGTGCTGAATGAACTGGTCACACCATATCTGGAAGGATTGCGGAGAAAGAGGCAAACTTCACTTACCAGACTGCAGGTCATCCAACGTATGTTGAAGTATATTAAGTAACTAAACCAGTTTCCTCCATCTTATACATCTGCCTAGGTGACAAAGTCCCACCTACCATGGCTGGATCTTTCCACATCAATTAAATACTCTTCTACGGGCTTTCTTAGGACTTACCTTAACTATCAGTTCTTATGGTCCCAAAACTCAACCTTAAATTTTCAAGTCGACATCTATATACAACTAGCACAGTCCATAGGCATATAAAAATAGCCCTTGTGATAAACATAATCCCTTAAGGTCTAATCTTTCTGGCCTAACATTTAATTTGGTGTTAAGACAAACTAAGTGCTTACTGGCTGAGATATAACTTTTCATGCCCTAATATTTCATGGCGTAAGAGTCACCTCCACATTTTAATGACTGTCTCTTAGCATCCCTTACTATTGACATTATTATTTGAATTTCAAATAGAGGACATTCTCTATTGTCACAGATGGATTGTGGTAGACTACAGAATGCTGAATACTTTCGTTGTCTGAAAGCTCATGGAAAAGAAGGAAGACAGTCATTTTTTATTTATCTTGAAACAAACACAATCCTGCCATATTAGTTTGTTGGCTACACTTTAGTGGATCTTTTCCTTCAAGACATATCAAAATCTCCCAGTGATTATGCTAAAATGTAGGTTTCAGGATTGTACTTCTAACACAGGTCTGAAATCTAACTCTGGAATCTGCATTATAAATTAAGAATTTTTACAATCAAAGACCACAAACCTATTAAGAACCACCTCTTGTGTGCCATTGTGTGGTATAATAGCAGCGTCAGAGAATTAGCTATAAATTAAAGATGAGGTCCCCAAACAATATTTGGAATGTAATACACTGGTATCAATAAAGGTGAGAAATGGGCAAGAAATTACCAAGTAAGCATGAGACATGAGTTTAGATCTCCAGAACCCAGGTAAAAAGCTAGGCGTAGTGTCAATTTGGTGAGCTCAAGGTTCAGTGAGAAACTGTGACTCATAAAATTATATGGAGAGCAACTGAGGAAGACACTTGACATCTACTTCTGCCCCCATCCCCAAACAACAACAACAAAAAACTGTTCATAGACATACATCACATACCGACATCAATAAAAAGCGATGAGAAGCAGATGAGACTATGGGAGATGTCGCTGGTCCCAGTATTCATTACATAATCATTAATTTGAAATGTAAAGAATACAACAGTGTTACTATTGTAGCTCCTCCCTGAGCTACTAAAGGATGCCAAATCTGGAGACAAATTCAGGCCGAGTACAAATAGTTGCAAGTACAACTAAGTCAGATCCCACAGGAAAATCAGACCAATGTATGATACATGGTTGTGAAGTGCAATATGCTTCTAGAACCTTAAGAACAATACGTGTGTAGTTCTTTATTCTATGTGGCTATTAAAGTGGACCTCTCTGAAATTAAAGAAGTAAGGGCTAAATTCATTTCACTCAATCAACGGCAATCTAATCTTAATCAAGTAATTTATTTAATCAAGTATTGAGATTTGAAAGCCCTGTCAAACCCTTCAAAGTCAATCAGCCCTATAGGAAACCTAGGCATCTTCCAAAATAGATCTGCATCTCTCACAAGATAACATCCTAATTTTTATTGCCATACATATAACTTAAAGACACATTCATTTTTTAAATTTTTTTATTAGCATATATTCATTGTGTAAGATAATGAGTTTCATTATATTTCACACATTATAGCGTATATTTACTTCCATTACTACCTTGTTTTCTCCTTCTCTTCTCAGGCTCTGTTCTATTTTCATGTCTTTTATTTATCTTATTTTTTTATTTGTGTGAGCATGAGAAGGGATGTATGAATGCATGCACCTGTATGTGTTCACCCACAGGGATATATGTGGAGGCCAGAAGTTGACATCGGGGTGGCTTTCTCAATTACTTCTCCAACTTATTTTTTGAGACACGGTCTCTTGCTGAACCTGAAGCTGGCTGTTTTGACTAAATTGGTTGTCTAGTGAGCTAGCATGCCCCCAAGATCTGCATGTTTCCATTCTTTAGCTTTGGGATTACAAACCTGTGCCTTCACACCTAGCTTTTACATAGGTACTGGGGATGTAAACTTGGATCTCCTTACTTGCACAGAAAGCACTTTATTCTCTGAGCCAACCTTTGATCACTGTTTCATTTCTCCATTTATTTATATTCATATATTTTCTTTGACAATTTTATACATGTGTATTATGCATTCTAATTACTTCTCCCACCCTCACTTTATCCCAACCTTGGTAGCCCCTTTTTTCTATATCAATGTCTTTCCCACATTTATTCTGCAAATGAGAAAAAAATCCAATGCTTGATTTATTTTTCCAGTGTGTTCTTTCAATGTCTAAATTACAACACAAACATCTTTGGCATTCAAATCTAATATTATTCTTTTGGTCACTATCTCACTTTAATCTCTCATTATTTCTGGCTTGAAAGCATACATTTTTTTCTTCCAAGTAGTCAACTTTCATCTAGTCGCATCTGCTCACAACTTAGGGCATTTGCTGTTAAATTATTCTTCATTAAAGCATAAACTTTAATCATTTAACCATACTGCTCCAAAATACTTGCGTCATAGTTAGGCACAGGTGTCACCTTGACTGTTGAGGGTTTGAACTCTGGGTACATTTGTAGAGAATTAGTGGTCAGGTTAGGCCCAGAGCAAACCTGCAGGAGATTGTCTAGCTGATGGGGAAGGCTCAACGCATGCTGGGTGGGACTAGGCCCTGAACAGATGAATAAAATACTGAGAGCTGGTTGAGGAAGTTGGCATCCTTCATACACTTGGCCAGACATGCTCCCTCTCTCAGCCATTATGTAGAGTTTGTGTGGCCAGTTACCTTGGCCTTGGTGTTGGCATGAGCTCTCCTGTCAAGCTGGACTGAGAAATGTAACCAGATAATCATAAAAGACAATTAACCCCTTGTTCTCTTAAGCTGTTTGATGGTCATTTATCAGCAACCATGTAGGCAAACTGCAACAACTTGAAAGACTTCCAACTACACATTGGAAAAGCTAGATTCCTTAGAATTTCATGGAAGAACCACTGTGACTTTGTCCCAGTTTAATTTTTCAAGTCTTAACTCCTATGATTCCTATCATTACATTATAATCTTCACTCCTACAGGCATACCCTGCTTTCTTCTTCTTCTCAACAATGTGCCCTTCCTTCTGCTTTTCCTTTGGTTTAGAATGTCCTTCTCCATCTCCATAGATCCAAATCTCATTTGGTCTTCCCAGTCTAACTTAGATACAAAACACACACACACACACACACACACACACACACACACACACACACCACACACAGGCATGCCTTCATGTACATTCTTTAACTCAATATCCATCATAGATGTGTGTACACACATACATGCATGTGCATACACACATGTGCGTGCACACACACAAACATTTTAAAAAAGGTATATCAAGTGTTTATGTGGCCTATTTGATACCAAGTATTGAATTTAAACATTTGAAAACAAAATCTTGCTTTTGCTTTTTCTCGCCACCTAAAGGTAATCGATTTCCTCTTAATTCTCACAGTAGATAGTCATAATCGAATTTGATCTCACTGACATCGAATTATACTTCTTTAGCCTCACAACTTTCTCCTCCTACCCAGCCAAAAAACTAAGTTCTGAAAGCTCATGTAAGTATATGTTAAATAAGTAAATATGTAGTAATTTCATTTACATATCAGTAATTTTACAGGTCAAGATCATAATTTTTCTAACTTAGCAGAATATTTTCACTATTTTCAGGCTTCCTTTTAATTTATAAGAAGAAAGGCTGGAGAGATGGCTCAGGGATTAAGACTTTGCCGCCCAAGCAGAAGGTCCTGAGTTCGGATCTCAGGTCCCACGTAAAAATGCCAGGGAGAAATGGCAGCGACCTGCACTTCCAGTCCTGGGGGGGGGGGCAGAGCCTGAAAAATCCCAGAGTGAAGCAAGAAGGAGGTAGAAGCAATCCAGGATGATTCCTGAAGACACCCTTGGTCATCCACAAGGACACACATGTGCCCTCTGATATACATACACACTAAATGAATGAATAAATAAAGTTTTAATTTATAAGAAGAACCAATAGAAGCAACATTGAAAGAAACAGTTTAGCTTTTGAGAGAAAATAAAATGTAATTCATAAATCTTAGCAAGTTGCAGTTGAAGTAACTGCCTTACTTAAATGAAAATTATTTCTGTGTATTCAGTCAAGACTGCACAAGTATAAAATCAATTCAATTAAATGAAGTGAAGAGTGTGTTGATTATGGGATATTGCTATAAATAAGGATGTGGTCCCTATTTCTTCCCTGTTTGTGTTTTCATTTTGGCGTAGGACACTGTCATATCAAAGAAGGGTATTGACAGGTCAGATGTGAAAGCCACATTCTGATCTGTCTTGGGGAGTCTGAGCCAAAGCACAAGTATCATGGTCTCCTTACAAGTCTCATGTAAAGAGGATGATATTTATCTTTTGCTGGTTTCAAAAAATTGGAATAATAAGAGACATTCACATTTAATACAAATTAATTTCCTTCCTTCATAATGCTGAATTACAATGGAACACTTGTCTAGAATTTTTTTATTAATTTATTTACTCATGGATACTTACATGGTTTCCCCTTTTGGTACTGTGAATACTACTGCTATGAACATGTTTGGCCAACTAAATCTCTTAAAATCCTACTTTAAATATGAATATATATGAAAATAGATGAACTTAATTATACAATTGTAGTGTTAATTTTTGAGGAGTTTCTATAGTATTTTAGAGACTTTATTCATTTATACTAATCACTGTTTTCATACTAGCACACTAAGGTGATATCTACTAGGCCAGCATTGTCCTCTATAAAAAGTGAAGATAAGCTTGGTCATCCACAACTTGCTGAACACATCTAGTATGGTCAATTATTTCACCACGAAGGAATCAAATAAAACAGAAAATAATTTCTAACAATATATTGGAATGAAAACACATACAGGGGAAATTATGTCTGTGATTGTTTTCTGTATAATGTATGCTGTTATCCTTTTATTCTTTTAGTTACTATAGTACTTTCAAGGACTATTTTCTAAGTAGTCCCCTGATAAAACTCTGAAACATTGGGGAATATCACCTCCTGCATTGCAACTTAGCCCAATGAAACAAATACTACGGAAAGGTATAGTTGTCTAATGACACTAGATATGTTGTTTCAACTCTGAATCTTGTTTTCCTCACCTTGTTTTCCATACCCTATAAAATGGGGATGATACTTAAGTAATGATGTTAAAGTATTACTTAACTGAGTTGTAGGAAAGATTAAGTGAATATGAAATTAATGGTAGCCCACATTCTATGCTGTAGTATATATTCAAAGTGTTCAAATAAACATAAAACGTTGTAATGTGAGTACTGAATTTCAATGTAACAGAAATAAAATGTTTGTTCACATAAAAACAAACATGATTTATATCGCATTTTTGTGTGTAATAGCCAAGAACTAGAAGTAGTCTAAAGAGTCTTAAGTGGATGAATAAATACATTCATTCTATTGGCTATTATTCAGCAATAAAAGAAATAAACTATGGATACATGGAAAAACTCGAATGTATTTTAGAAGAAAAATAATGAGAGTAGGAAGGAGAGAAAAAGGCAGTTGGCTCAGAGGAAAAAGAGGACTCGAGGGCATCACCTAGTTATGGACAGTGCAAGCTACCACAATTCTGATAAGAAAAATCCAGTGGTATATAAGACACATGGGTAACCAAATACTCTCTGAATGGGTTTTAACCCCCCTGTTATTGTCAGGAAAGCCATGCCTGATACTGTAAGTCTATCCAAATAACACTACAAGGGAAGAAAATAGACACTAGACAGGAACAGATGTCTCAGTGTTAACCTTAAATACTTGATAGTAAACCACTGTCTAAACACTTCTTACTTAACCCTTAGGTAAGAAAAGCCCTTAGAATTCAACTAAGTTGCACCCTATCACAGTGGAAGACTAGCGAGGCAAAAAACCCCATCAGGCAAGAATGCAGAATATCAGGGAACCTCAAATGCTCAGCCCTAATCAGCCCATCAAAATCTTTCCCCATACCAAGGCTCTGTGAAACTTGAGAAAGAAGGGGTGGCAAGATTGTAAGAACCTAAAATTGGGGTGGTGTACTTCTGACCAATACACTCCAGCCACAACAGGGCTGCTGTACCCAGGAGCTTACAGCAATAGAGAACATCTACCACCAGATCTACACAGTGACAGACATATCAACATTCCACTACGAACTAGCTAGGATCTTAGGAGAAACAACTGCACTGGGAAGAAGCCTCTGAGGCACGTACTGGATAAGGGAAGTGAAACCTCCCCTCTTATGATTTGCCCACTGAAAAAACACATCTACTGCAACACATATCTGATTCCTTTACCATCGCAGGCACCCCAAAGGGAGCCCTGTGATTCACACAAGTAGAGGGACAGGAAGGTGGGAGAGACATGGCTGGATTGAAGAGAAGAGAGGAGGGTAGTAGAAGAAAGGGGTAGGTAGGGAAGGAGGGAGTTGGGGCAATGACATAATCCCATTTCGTTTATAGATGAAAATTTTTCAATGAAAAAGGAAAAAATGAGTGCAAAAGCCAATTCCAGAAGGTTACATACCGTATTATTTCACTCTTGTGAAATGTCCAAAAACACAAATCTTTAAAAGCAGAAGCTAGATTACTAATTTCTGGGGCTATGGTGAGAATGGGTTGGTATTGACTGAAGCAGTTATGACACTTTTTGCAAAAAATGTTTTAATTTGTATATGGAGAGAGAAAGAACACAGAATACAGGTGCTTTGTGTTGATATCAGAGGATACTTTTTTAGTCTTCTTTTTTTCTACCATGTGAATGCCAAGGATTAATTCAGACTATCAGATTTGTGAACAGAAGCCTTTACCTATTGAACTATCTTACCAGCCTCAGTAATGAGCTTTTTTTTCTTGCATACACATCTGTTTTGGAGAAGAGCATGCTTAGATGTGTGTGGGTACATGTGTGCATGAGTACACATGTGTATATGATGAGTACGGAGACCCAAAGTTGATACCAGGTGTCTTCTTTGATCACGCTTCACTTTTATTATCAAGACAGGGTATCTGAGTTGAACCCAGAGCTCCTTAATCAGCTAAATAGCTTACCAGCTTACCTTGTCTTCATCTCCCAAGTGCTGGGATTATAGGTAGCCACCACAGCTGCCAAGCTTTAATGTGTGATCCACACTCTGTCTCTCATGCTTCGGGAGCAAGCACTTTTTATCTGCTTAGCCATCATAACAGCTTCTCATGAGACCTATTATTGGGGTGTTTTATGTGTTCTAAAACTTGATAGTGGTGATGGTGTATAAAGTTATTAAGCTTATTATTAATAAATTTACTAAAATCCATTGCATCTTTCATCGTAGGTAAATTTTATATATCTAAGTATGCCTTTAAAAACCTTTGGAATGAGTAAGACTGTATATATGCAACTGAATGCATGCAATCATAATCTGGTGAATCTCACTATACACAGATTATGAGAAACAACTGTCAAGTTTTCACTTACCGAAGGATGTGCTGCTATGTATCCATGCGCACTTTTATCTGAAAAGTTAGAATAGAGATGATACCTTTGTTTAATGAATCTTATCTTTAAAAAAAACTACATGCATTGGCATGAATGAAATTCAATATTAAAATAGATATCATGCCAAATGACATTGTATCATCACCATGATCTCACAGGTCAGTTTTACAAATGCTTATAAAGGGCTTCATTAAACCTGACCTCTATGGGGGACCATTAAGTTATCTACTCCTGATTGATATCATTTCATACAACTATGACCAAGATGTCTTCTCCTTTCCATTTGCTCTCATCTCCTTTATCCCTCTTTTCCATTCCTTTCTGTGGTCCTCCTCTCTCATCTTCTCCATTTTCCCTGTGATCCAACTAGTTTAACACTGGACCATCCAAAAATCAAATAGTGAGCTTCACTCAGCCCAGGAAAAGACAGTAATTGTTGACTTTGGGGGCTTTTCGGGAGCTCATCTCTGAAGGATGAGAGAACATGACAGGTCAAAATAAAGCTTAAATAGCAATGGCTACTTGGAGTAAAAAACAAACTGAGAAACAAAAGGGATAAATGGTAACACTGAAATGATTTGCTGAATGGTATTTTCAGTTCTTTTCCCTTAGGCCTCTAACTTGGGAGTGGAGCTCTTTTTTTTTTACACAAATCACCTTGAATATGTTGGGATCTTTTTGACATGTAGTCCATATGGAAGGCAATATCATAAACAATTCTTCTTCATGGCTTACTTTTTGGGTTTAAAAAATGAAGTGCAGATAAACAATCTTATAAAGTCAAATGAAAAATGTGAATGCTCTGTGACTTCATATTTGAGATGGCAAAATCACACACCCTTCCAACTGCATCCTTGTGCTAATTTCAAAGTGAATTCAGCCCTGTCTTACACACTAAATCCAATGAAAAGTTAGGAGATAGGGTAATGACAGAATTGCTTTCTTCTTTTTTATCATAAATAAATTGTCCCACAAGAGGACCCAGATCATGTTTTGCCCAAAACAAAATTATTAAACTAATTAAGTGTCTGCATAATAGCAAATACACTTATAAATTGGTATTAATCTGACTATATCCATAAATTGCAAGACATGATTTCAGTTTTTCTCTAATTTTGGGATCCAAACAAAACAACCTGACAACCACAAAATTTGTTCTATATCACTATGACATAAATCAACAAATCTAAGGGACAAAGTAAATTTCTAGAGAGCATGGCTTGATCCTCAATATAACGTATTTCATGTACACATCACAAGATCTAATCCTAAGGGACTAAGTAGACTTAATATCATTGAAGAGATAAAACCACAGTGATTGCTGAGTCTAACTTATCACTACCACTTTGAGAAACAATCCTTATTTGTATGGTAAAAATATCCAATTAAAATGAAGCTTCTAACATCAATCTCAAATTTTAACTTCATCTGTGGACTTAAGATAGTATTAGTACTGACTTTAACTTTCTACAAATACTTTGTTCTAATCAAAACTCTGGAATGAATTTTTCAACTTTTGATACTATAGACTTTCTCTTACCTCCTGATGTAAAGCTCATGTATTTCTGGTTGTTGACAGTTTCTTTGGAATCGTAGAATTTGAGTACATCCAGGACAGCTTGTGGGTTCTTCTTTTGTTCCAGTTTTGTGATATTGGAGGTTTGGAGTAATCGTGCCCATTGCTCAGGAATTCCCTGTGGACAACCAAAGAATGGCAACTCAGAACATCCATCAGTGGTATGTTCATGTTCCAGTACAGTTCTTCACCAAGAAGCCCATGCTACCTGTAGGATTACACTTGGGAAACTGAAGTTACATTCTAGATTTAACGTTAGTAACTTAATAATGCAATCATTCTCTTCTCGATAAAACACATAGGTAAAACTAGGATCCAACTTAAAAAGGGTGGGTGAGAGTATGACTGTGATAGAAAAATAAAAGCGCATGAAAATCACCTCCATATTGACTCTGCTCATCCATGAAATGATGTTTACGGCTTAGCTTATTTGTTTCTGGCGACTCAGGGCAGACATAGCAAGACTTCTCTAAATTTGTGCACAGTGTAGTATAGTGCAGATCAATGGTTTTTTGTATGACTGGGGTAACGTAAACTTTTTGGGGTATGTCAGAATCAGAATATCTCTTAGAATAAAGGAATACCTTGCCTTTGGTCAGTTTATACTTTGTGCTTAATAATGTAATTTGGGGGAAGACTAGAGCTTTAAGTCCAATTGGGAGGAGTCAAAACTAGACCTGTGGAGGAGCAAGCACCATTGACATGTTAAACAGTAACATTAGTGCTGCTTTGGGTGTTGTCCCTGCAGCTTTCTTTAGGATGTACTTTCCTCCTCTCCTCCATCTCTTCCTTCCTCAGTACTCCATCCATTGGCCATATAGAAGCTGGGGAGTATAAAACGATGCCAAAGCCTTGAGAGAATTTGCAATACACATTCAAAAGTATTTAGAGCAGAGAGGAGGGAATATTTGGAAATCTAACCAAGGAGAATAATTAAAATTACAGAGAGATCAGCTTTGCATTGAGAATTCAATATTCTTTCCTGCATGTTCAACCTACAGATGTCCCCAATTCAAAATTATCCAACCTCCAAGAATAACTTGGAGAGAGAAAGAGATACACTCTTGCAGAAGTGCATCCGGCCACAATTTCTGTGACTTTGTCCTATGAAGTCTCGACAAAACAATGTGTGACGTGGGCCTCCAGAGTTTGGGAATGACAACAAAAAAGTGAGATAAGCCAAGCAACAACTCTACTGCACACACATGAACCTGCTGCTGCAGTGCTATGACATCTCAAAGAAGCACTTTGATGCAAGCTTCTTTTGGGCCTGTGACGCACCTCTGGGAGCTTCCCTGGGCACATCTGTGAGCCATAGAGATCTGGCTGTAATGGACGTAAATAAAGAAAGAAAAGAAAGTTAAAACAGAATGTGGGACAACTTAGAAGGTGGGAAGAGATGAAACCAATGGGTCTGAATGGGGAGTCCCTTTTAAAGTGGGGCGGTTATGGAAATCAGGAGGTATTAACTAAATAGGGGACAGAACAGGTTATAGGACAACAGATTTAAGAAAACAGAAAACAATAGTGTTCCAAAGTTTGGATGTGTAATTCCACTTTTGGCCAGATACTTCCTCCATAAATAGTCAATGACAAGAATTATCATTAAACTCTCAGAAAAATTACTAAAGGCAGCAACATGAATTTAGAGGAACGAAGGATGGCATCATGAAAAGCCTTGACAGCAGCTTGTAAGTTGTTTTTATAACTGTGTGATCACAGTTAGCCAATAGCCATGTGATAAACTTACAAATTTCCGTTCCCAATTCTGGTTAGCCAATTTCAGTGATGCATTGGAACTGTGTATGTGGCTAAAATTCAAAAGATAATTATCTGGCAAGACTGAGTTTTGGTTCTCATTGATATGATTCTTTTGTATTTTGTGCTAAAATCACGGGTGGCTTAGAGAAAACTTTATAAAGGCCATTCCTTAGAATTTTATAAAGGTCATAGTTAGACATTTGTTTAGGCTCATTGTGCATTTAGATTAGATAAAGGGGAAACATTTCATTTCAAACCATGCTACATATAAAGTCTGTTTATTGCTACCATTTCAAAATCCCACTTCCCACAAATTATATAGATATAATTTAAGGACTTTGTGGAAATGAAGATATCTCAACTGCTACAGAAACATGCTTTGACACAAGTGATTTGATTTGGGATATGCGTTCTTGGTTTCTGGCATTTACTTTCCAAGCGCAGTAAAATGATACTTTTACATGCATTCATAATGCAGTCTGATGCTAAAGCCTGAAATCAAAAATTGGAACTCAGGAGCCCATGCATGATCCCAGTTCTGATTCTAAGTGCAATTAATAGCATTTGGTTAATACTGTAATGGCCAAAGGAGTTATTAAGTGTTACAAATCTGGGTATGCACTGCACATAACCACTAAAGCATACTTCATTTGCATGAACTTTACCATGATCATTAGAATATTTACAGGTATGATATTCTCATGGCATTTCTAAACTTTTGTAACATATAGTTGTGTGATGATGACTAGACAGCAGAAAAATACTGTCAATTTGCAGAAGATGATTCAGACTCCTCTACTTACCACATGACTACACTACTGACATAGTTTCTCTTTTCTAAGTTCAGACAAACCAGTTTATCAAGGAGACCCGATTACTTGAATTTGAGCATATGTCAAGGAACATAATCAGAAAGGCATCTTGTTACCCTAAACTCAGGAACTAATCCCAAAGTTAAGCAGCTAACAGAGTTGTAGGAGAATGAGCATCAGAAGCAGGCACAAGTATCGATGCCTGACCATGTATACTCTAACAAGTAGATGTACATCAAGCTATGGATTGTCCAGTGTAGCCCAGGAGAATGGCAGCATGATATAACAGGCCAAGCATTTATCTTATCATAAGAAATGATAATTTATATCACTCATACCATTTTTCCCTCTGATTGACTTGAAGCGACCGTCACAGGTCTAGAGGTCTGGAAAGGGGAGTTCTGAAGTATTTGGGACAAAAATGGCAATATAAAGGGTAAGAACTTGTAATGATTTAATACCCAGGTTCTCACCTCCCAACCTAAATTTAGATTTAGGGCCCAAGGGTCTGCGCAACTATAGAAGTTTATATGAACTAATTAGCCATAGGGGAATCACCAAGCAACATGCTAAACCAGTGTCCAATTATTTTTCTTAAAAAAAGCACACCCCTACAAGAAAACTGGAATAGCTAGATTATCAAATTGCTCAAAATTCAACCTTGATAATCACAATAAATCAAATTTAGCAAAGCAACTTCCCCCAAAACACGTTGACTTAGTGGTCCCTCTGGCAATGAAGACACATTTCTAAATCCTACCAATAATATAATTTTGAAAGCTATTTTTCAACATTGAAAAAGCTAAACATACTAGCATAGTAAATGCAAATCCTAGATTAAGATAGCAAATAAGACAGAATTTAGTATTATTAAAAATGTGCAGAAAAGAGGTCAGTGAGAAGGCTGAAGGTGTATGTTCCTGGCATGCAAACCTGGTTCAAGTGCCTAAGTTTAAGTGCCTGGAGGGAACTGAACCTCCACAATGTGTGTTGTGATTCTCGGTGTCTCCATCTTTGTCTATCTCTCTGCTTCTCTCTCTCTCCTCTGCATTTTCCTTTCTCCTCTCTTATCTCTCCCCTCTCTCTTTTCTCTCTCTGGTTGTCTGCATATATCTCTCTCTAAATAAAAAACTTTAATTTTTTAAGTATGTAGACAAATAGCTGCAAAAGGTCATAAAGATGGCAATAAAGTACTTCAAATTTCCTAATTTAATCTGTGTCTTTTTATATGTTGAATGGATTGCTATTAATCGACTGACTGTTTTCAAACAGCTATTTTATACCAAGTAAAATTTTGTGTGGGTAATTGTATCATGACTTGAAAGATCGCCTGTCACATATCCTAGCCCTCCCCTCCTCTCTCAGATTGGTTCACTGGTTCTTACACAAAAGAAAATGGCTGGCACTGCAGTCAGCAAGATGGTGGTGATTTAGTTTCTTTGTTTTCATTAAGAACACAGAGAGAACAAAGAAAGATCTGAAATTGGAGATTTTTTAGCATGTGATGTCAAAGTAATTCAGGGTAAGTGGAAAGAATGAAAAACTGGAAGGGAACCAAAATGTCAGATAAGACAAAGAGTAGAGAAAATTTCACAGCAAGAAAAGAGGAAGAAAACAAAGAAAAGCATGGAATAGCAGCAATAAAACTCATAGAAATTTAAATAGATAAGAAGTATTAGAGGGAAAGAGAAGATCAAAACTGGAAAAAAATGAGACTTTTAAAATAAAAAGAGAAGAGTTATTAGACAAAACTTCTATAAAGCTTGTGGTCTTTTCCTATTTTAAATGTCAGAAAATAGTTATAATCTCTTTGAATATTTTAAAATATGAAATGGTCAGGTTATAAAAGTAACTTTTATCTGGGGGGGGACAATGGTAGTGATGGGGTTTCAAATGTAGCTAAGATAACATTCTGGCAATATAATAAAGGTTAAGCTTAAACTAAAGGCCATGTAAATGATATCTCTGATTCTGACAGCAAAATTGTTTAAATAGTGTCAATTTAAATCTTATTTCAATTTTAAGTGCCATTATTTCTTAACATTCTTTTTTGTTTGTTACAGAGAACACTACCTTATGAGGCCCCAAATATTTGCTGCTTCTATTTTATTCTTAGATTGCTTACTTCCAGAATTGAACAAATATAATTTGGCTGTCAATTCAGTGACATGGTTAGTTCCCTAAAACCTTCCCCATTTCCAGCTTAGTCCTATGACACAGTACATTCATTACTCACTATGCATGTGTCAAGAAATTTAACTCTTCAATGTCTACAGTTTTTCCTCTGGTTTAATAAACCAAAAATTGATAGTGATAATTGTGTTACATTTTTTATTTTTCAAATTCATTCAAAGTTCCATATTATTTTATAATGCCCATTTTGTTAAATTTAGTTCCTTACTAGTACAGAAAGAAATTATTTAAAAATAGGGATATATTTCTTGAAACATTTTCCCCTCACTCATCTTAACAAGGAGATGCCGGCTATTCTTCTAAAATATATACAAAATGGCATAGATCTGATATCTTGTGCTATTTGAACACTTAAAGTATCTGAAGAATGACCTGATGGTTCATGTTGATAACTATTATAGATTGTTAATATATTATATGTACATTGTTACTAGTGTATATGTGCTAGATCCATTAGTAGTTCTTCTTGAAACATGGGATTTTTTAATGTCTATAAAATATACTTATCAATGATCCTAGAAGTAATCCATGTTCTTAAAATCAAAGGGAAGAACAGGTGAATTTTACGAAGATTTTTGGTTACTGCAGTTAGTTAATCTGTATAATTCAGGTTCCAATGCAAAGCCTGAATTATTCAGATAAACTGCCCTCACTGGCCAAGTTAAATAGATGAATCTCTAGTTCATATGATCAAAGAACAGGCTCAGGCAGGGTCTCCTTAACTACATAAATATTTTTGTGCTGTGATAAAAATATTTTCAGAAAAAGTTGGAGATTACAGAGTGATCAGACATTCTTTATACAGACAAAATAATTTTGCCCATCTGGTTCTCACTTTACATTTTCAGTTATGATTATTTAAGAAAAGTCCATCTTTGGGAGGGCATTTTGAAACATGGCCATTCTTACTTGACGTCTATTTTCATAAAGACAATAGGTGTTTTTCATGGCTTACAAAACAAAATAAGTAGTTTACTTACAGTGAATTCCCCGGTGACTGCATCAAACCCCACATGAATCGTATGCTCAAAGTCTGAAGGAAGAGAGATCTCTGGGCGTTCTTTCTCTTTCTTCTTATTGGCTAAAGGCAAAATGTTAACATGTATTTATTTGGAGTATACTTTTGGCTTCTGTAAATTGTACAAGTAGGCTCATCAAAATAATTATACTATATAAAGACAACTGACTCCAGTACAGTTTCAACATACTTAACTCAGACATTCCAATTTCATTTGCAGAAGTGGTTGAGTTTGATGAAAACATTGTGTCCAAATAATGTAAAGATTTTCAAAATCCATCAGGCACGTATCTATAATTTCAGCATTCAAAGGACTAAGGCAGGAGGTTGGCAAGTTTGAGAACAGTCTGAGCCACATAGTGAGACAAAGTCTCTCTCCCCACCAAAAAAAAAATCGAACTTCAAATAAACCCTTATTTCAACTGATTTCTGTCACTTATCAGTGCAAAGATGTAATTAACAGGTATCTCACCACACTGCTTAAATGGGTTTGTTGACTCAAATAATAGATTCACCATATTCATGCTAGACTAGGATTCACTATTAGAAAAAAAAAAAAAGCACCCTTGGTATCTCTAAAAGTGCTCTGAATTGTTTAAATATTGACTTTAGATAAATAACAAATGATTGGAACTTCTTTAATTTTCATGCTTATAATCTGCTTTAAACAATGATGAAATCAATGGTGCTACAACTGTGTCTTTAAAACCATCTTAATCTTATCTACCTTAGCACATTGTTGGTACAAACTACAAATTGATGCCTCTGATTAATTAATTTAATTGGTTTGTAAAAACAACAAATAATTTCTTTGATTTTTTTTTAGTTTGGGACTATTTCCATGTCCTCATCACATTGTTAATTTTGAGATAATAGACTCTCTAACAGCAGATTTTTCATGATACAATCATGAATAGACATATTGTACTTAATAAGTCAAAGACCAACGATTCCCAGGAGGAAAGAATTCTTGTACCTTCCATAAAAGACATGGTGATATATTTGAGTATGTTCTCTAATCAGATTGCATTTCACACTAAAAAATATACTTCAACTTCTTCATACTGAGCAAGTCAACTTGAAACTAGTTTACCTCATTGACACTAGACACTTCCTTGGCATTAATTATAGGCAACATTCAATTGACTATGTACAGACTACTAATTTTGTAGAATATAATGATAAATGTTTAAATCACAATCATTCATATTCAAATGTTATTCTTCAAGCTTCTTCAGTCCTTTCATTCTCTCTCAATAATAATTTATATGTCCAACCAGAGGATAGAGATATAAGGGCAGAAATATGGAAATTCAAATATCAAGAGAGAACACATGAGATCAGAAATGAAAGGCTGGGAGTGAAGAAACAAGTCACTCAAAGCCTTTGTCTAGCAACACAACACATTTGGGACTGATTTTTCAAGGATATATTTGCAATCTAGCTTAATCTCAGCAAAGACTTCATTGTTTACTGCAAGATTGCTTTACTGCAGAATATTATCCAAACTTAGTGATAAACTCAGAGGTGTCAGATAGGCCTCCGAATTCTTTTGCATGTTTAGTTACTGTAGTGACCATTTATAATTGATCAGGTGTCATCTTTTCTAGTTTACAAAGGCAAGCAGACCTATCAGCCATGTCTTATTATCATTTGGCTGAAGGTAACTGCATAACTCTTAGAATCTTTATCTTAGCTCTTCTCTTTTCTAATCTCCCATTCTTGCTAAGAATTGCTAACTACCTGTTTGTCCATTTACTTGATAACATGTTCTGCCTTTCCTCCTAACACAGTGGCTATATTTCTTTGAACATGATTTTTTTTCTGCTCATTTTTCCTGTGCCGTCTTCATTCTTCTGCAATTTTTTTCTCTGTATGGATTCATTCCTCCTGGGTTGAAAACAGTCCCAGATACTAACCTATGTCAGGTAATTCCTTAATGTGTGGTTGACAGGTAGAACCAGTGTGTAATCAGTTTACAGAATTGGAGAAGAAGGGTTTTTTTAAAATAAAAAATAAATAGATTACAAAGATATAGTTGACATATGTCTCCCCCTAGGGCTTTGAAGAGTTCTAGGCAGGTGAAGAACAGTTGAAGCAGCTTGATTCACATCATAGAAACCAGTTCTTAGTAACCTTTTTTGGGGGGTCAGACTCCATTCTGAAAAATTTGAGAAAGCTACAGAACTTCCACCCACTTGAATGTGTTGAAAATATATACACAATTTTGTATATACTCTTGGGGGATCATAATTCCCCCAGATTCCCCAAATGAAATGACTCTACCTTTTACTATATGCCAAGTTCTTATATCAACTTGCATACATGGCTTCTTTGCAAGCAAACAAACTCTTCCAGCTCTCTGCTAGTATTCACTGCATATCTATAATATATTGACTTAGATATAAACACTCCATTTGGATAGAACTGGCTTAATGGTGTTTCCCTAGATGGATGTTTAATAGCCAGTCTTTTGTCTTCAATCAGGGCCAAGTGTAATAGAAATAGGAAGCTCAACTTATCTCCTCCTTTAGCATTTTCTTATCTCAAAGAAATCATCACTGACTACCCATGATGGAGAAGGAACAAGGCTTAGACTCCTCTTTGGGAAAAAGTACCACAAAGAAGAGATTTGAACTGTCCTTTCCAATAAAGAATTGAAATGAAATGATCCTAAAGCCTAAAAACTACGAAAATGTATCTATATTCCTATGATGATGTTTTGAGTCTTTTAAAAATCTATATATCCCCAATAATGTTTCCCCATTTGAGGCACTTCTGATTTCCTAAACTTCCTAGCATTTGATTACTGTGGTTACTAAGTAATCCAACACTAGCCCAACTAAGGAAGTCAAAAGGCTGGGAGTCATGTTGACCTTAGCTTTATTACTACATTAATTCTTCACCAATTTTTCCTGATTCTGTATATTAACATTACTTATAGTCAGTCTTCCTTCTTCCATCTTCAGAAAACATGGTCATTGTCCAAGGAATCAGTATTTTACCCATGGTCTTACTGTCTCAAGTGTTGTCCTTTTCAGGTAATTTTTCTTCTTTATGCCCAGGTTCCATTCTTGCCTTTACAGACCTTAAATGCCACTCTCATTATCTATGTGGTGAAATTCATGCTCTTTGCTATGATATCCAAAGTCTGGCCTGATTATATCCTAGCTTACCTATGGAGCCCTTAGAACATAATTTATAATAGGTGCATTACTGATTATTCGGTGGCCTTTTAAAGAAAGAACAGCCTATTTGCTTCTAACTTCAGCACATGTTTAAGTTTAAAGGCGTTTAAATGAGAAATGGTTTCTGTTTTACTTTATGTTGTACAAATAACAAAATGTCTTTACCTCTCCAGAGAACTTTGTGACCATTGGCCGTGTATGTTAAAACTCATCTTAATCAGATTCTTGGGCTAAATTTCAGTCTGACTCACTTTAGTTAGGTTAGTATTTGCAGAGAACAGAAGCCCAAACAAGCACCATTTTGTAAGTTTATCTCCTATATTCCGTTGGAACACAGAACAAGGCCACATACTATGATTTGGACCATGAACTACAAATTATATTCTGCCCTCGAATCCTCGAAGTATGAATAATCTGTTTTTCACTTTAGGGGTAGTTGAACTTCCTAGAATTTCTTATCCTGACACAGATCTATATTCTATCACTATGTAAACAAAGCAGAGCCCCTCAGGTTGCATAATATCTCTTCGATACCAGAGCCTACTCTGCATTCCAAGGCTCATTAAGTACAAACTCTCTCCCACCTTCAATCTCTTCATTAAATTTTCTCATTACTTCTTGTCTCCTCAAATTTCTGTGTGCATCACCCTAATCTTGAAAATTTTTTTAAAGGAGCTGCCAGAGCCTCACTCTTAGAGGTTCAAATTTTCAGTCATCAGATGAAGAAGGTAACAAGTTGGTGGAAGCTGGTCTTTCTTCTCCATCCAAGTTCTGATACCTGGCAGAATGAGGACACTATGCTTTCTGCCATTTTAGTCCAGATTGTGTATCCGAGATCAATATTTCTGCACTTGCCTATAAATTCCTCTCCTTTTGAATTCTTTTGACATATCTTCCTCCTCTCAGTGGGCTTGTATCCACTGAGGATTTTGGCACTGTGTCTTCCTACCTAATATCTATGCTGCCATCATCCTTAAACAAAAGACTCTCATAAGTGGGAAAGCCCTACATACCCTTTCTTTAGGGACCCTTGACTTTCCTGAGCTGTAACCATCTTTAACCACCTTTCACTTTTGCGGTCTACTCCCAAGGTTATCTGTTAAACTAGTGCTTTCTCAACCTGGGCTGCACATTAGAATACTATGCAGACGTCAATAAAATACCCAGAACTGACTGTCAGAGTTTTGGAGATAAGATGTGCACAAATTATTTTCAAAACTCCGGAGAGAACCAAAGATGTTCCTGGTGCTTTCATTATCCATAATAACCTTTTATCTGAAATATTTATTTCATGTTTTGAGCCCAGCCTCCCATTCTTTAATTCTTCATTGTTTGCTCATACATTTTTTTTGCTCACCGATATCAATAATACCTCCATTTTCTGGCTCTTTGGATTTTAAGCCAATTTTAGTACGTTGCTGACCTAGATTCTGCAGTGAGTCATGTAAATTGCCCCTAAGCTGAAGTTCCACAAATTCTCACCTCATGAGCCTTTCTTGGAACTGTCCGACAATGCCTTAACTTGTCAAAATGAAACCATGAAATCTCTTCTATACTGAGGTTACCTATTTGTGGGAGGAAATCACATAACCATTGGTATTAGCATCTGCCATTAAGGTCGCAGGCCTTGGACCACTAATGGTTCTCAGTAATCTTTTCCTCACGTCTCACTATATCCTTTAACCAGTCCCCTTGCAAAATAATCCAGAATTTTATTACTCCATTCAAATTACTCATCCCATCCTCACTATTAGTTGTGATCTAATTCACTGAGGAAAATAGTATATATCTATTAGAGATTAATCTGACTTGACTTTCTCTCTCATTTCTCTGTACATGTGGGTATCAATAACCTCTTCCCTCCTTCCTGTCCCACAGGAAACAGGTCCTTTTTCTAGGCAAGTCACTTTCCTCCATTGATGTAGTAGTTTATCTCACTTCTTTAAGGACATCATTTCATCATCTATGTCCCTTCTCATCTCTCTTCTTCTTTTTCCTTTTCTTGAAGAATCATCATCATCATCATCATCTTCTTCTTCTTCTTCTCCTCCTCCTCCTCCTTCTCGTCCTCTTCCTCCTCTTCCTCCTCCTTCTTCCTCCTCCTCCTCCTCCTTCTTTTTCTCCTTCTTCTTCTCTCTTTCTCTTAATTTCCCTCTCCTCTTTCTCCTTCCTCTTTACAGACCTTCCTTTTTGAATTATAAGAGACACTAAGATCTCTTTGGTCCTTAAAAATCTTAAATCTTTCTGTCTCCTCACTTCTATGTCTAGTTGATAGAATCAATGACCATTTTCTTATGTAGCACGAATTTCTTGAAAATTCAATTTAGACTTTATCTCTCACTTCTCAAACAACTGTAATGAATCCCTAAAGTCACAAACTAATCTTTTTACCCAAGTGCCACTTTTCAGTCTTGTAGCCACTGTCCTCTCAATCGAAACTGATACCATTGTCTACAAGCTTCATGACACTCACTGTTCTGCACAACTACTTCCTAGAATCCATTTCTATATTTCTGTTCTTTCTTTCTCTGGAAGTGCATGTAAAACATTCTCTTTAGTTATCCCTTTAAATAGAATTTCTTAGAAACTGTCCTAAGTTATCACTTTTTGTCAATTTATCTCTCACTTCGTTCATCCCCATGTATACATCCAGACTTCCCATTTCTGCAGTAAGTATTCCAATCTCCATGTAATTAACTAGCCATTGAACATCTCTGTTTGGTGGCCATATAAACCTTTCACAGAAAATACTGTCAAGAGTAAAAATGTGACTCTTCACTGACTTTCCTCATCTGAAACAACATAAAACTACATCTCCACCTTTGTGTCCTACCTCATCATTTTCTAGCTCATCCTCTTGTAATCTCAGTCATTCCCTGCTTTTAGTAATCTTCTCTTTAAACACTGTCTGTGCATCTCCTCTCTGATTTCTAATGATACCAGTCATTAGGTTAGTCGTGTCTGATCTGCCTTCCCCATGCACAGCTTCATCTCCCACCCTTCTCATTCATATTCTTTCTATTATCAAATCTGAACTTCTTGTGGTTATATTCAGAGAAACTCAAGTATCAGTGCTTCATGTCTACTACCTTTAAAATTCTGCTTTTTGTACCAGGAATGCCCTTCACTCTTTACAAAGGTAACTCTATTCTTTTTGCTTTGAAACTCACCTCAGTTCAATGGTCATCACTTCCATGAAGCTTTTACTAACTGTTCCTCCCTTCAGTCTTCAACAGATGTCTCTGACCAGAGATCCCTTCTTTTCTATACTTACCATATTAAATTCTATTCATACTAACTTATCTGTGTCCTTTACTAGGTCATCAGTTCCTCAAAGGCAAATATTGGGATATATTCCCTTTTCCTCAGAACAGCAAAAGATTCATTTATTAATGAATGGGCTATCTTCATTATGTGAAATGAAACCCAATGTAGACCCATCATGCTTATTTGCTATTGTGCATTCATGGATAAGGAAACAATGATCCAGCTCCACTACAAAGACCAAGAAAGTTAGAGTTATTTTGTACTTGTGAATGATGTTGGTGAGGTTTCTCCAAGTAGTGTGAATGACTCCATATTCATCCAGGGACATGCCTTACTAAGTGCCACTTGGAGTCAAAGGCATATATTGGCAACACAGCTCAGCTGAGTTCAAAGTACAGCAAAACAACCAGTTGTTTCCCAGATGAAATCCTCAACGGTGCCATTTATCTTTTGAAAGTCATTTTAAAATCCATCACCTGAGTCCTGTTTGTTTTAGAAGTTCCACTTCTAAGACGACTACAGAACTCCCTGAAATTATTGGGTGTTTTGTTGGACATTCTCATTTGATGTTATATGATCACATCCAGAATTTCCTTTTTAGAATACTTTCTAGATCTTTGAAGACAGAGCATTCAAGCAAACAAAGGGAATCATGTAAGACAGACACAGAGATGCTATTTCTACATAATTAGTCTCCAGGCATAAGACAATAGTCATTTTATAGCAGTAGAAAGCATGCAAAATATTACAGTGTAGTTCTCAAATTTTAAAAGGCAACATTTAAAGTCATATCAGTATGGAAGGCTCAAAACAAAATATTCTATTAAGCATATTTGAAAATGCAGAAAATATCTTTTTAAAAACAATACACACATGGGCTACTTCTCCAAGGTAAGCGTTTCACAACCGTGGCAATAAGGAGTAACTTCCTCTTCCCACTACCCCAGCATCTTTTTCTTTTCTTTGAATCATTATGAACTCAAGCAATATTTTGAAGTTGTAAATTGGTTAGGAATATGAGGCTAATAAACCATAAATAGTAACCAATAGTACCAGAACAAAGAAAATTAAGTTCTAAATTAGGAAGGACAGATTATCAATACATGTCACAGGGGGAACAAAAATGATAGATGTTTGGGGTAGACAGTCACGGCTTACTGAAGGTAGGAGTTGAGAGATGAGCCATATCTACTAGATACATAGAGAAAGAAGCAGGAAAGATAGTAGAAATAAAAGATGGAAAGCAGGAATACATGTAGCAAATAGATATGAAAGTGATAATATAAGAGTAAATGCATAGGGAGTTCTCATCTTGACAATCAGAAAGGGCAGAAAACAGAAACTGGAAATAATGGCAGAGTATGGAAGAAAGGTAAGTGAGCAGGTGCATCACATAATTGTTTATTCAGAAGTCAAGCCAGATAATTACATGCTGTGAAGGTACACATGCTTTGATGAGGGTAGGTTATGATTTCGGTCAAGCTGAGAATGAATGTGCAAAGGCAAAATGGGAAAGGTCTACCAAGCCCCCTGAATCTATTCCTCTAAGATCAATTCCTGAGTCTCAGTCTCTCTCTCTCTCTCTCTCTCTCTCTCTCTCTCTCTCTCTCTCTCTCTCTCTCTCTCTCTCTCTCTCTCTCTCCTTGTGTGTAGGCATTTCTGATAAACTGTGAACATGTGCACACATGTAAATTATTTCTGCAAATAGATTGAAAATTAGCTAAAACAAAGAACTTTGCCTACATGAAGTCTGCCTTGCAATACTTAGCACAGAGATGGACATGTTAAAAATAGGCAAAAGTATTTTCTGGGTAAGAGACATAAGCAGTTCAAACATGCCCCAGATTATTTGATTTCTGAACTGAGTTACAAATGAATTAGGTCAGTGTTCCAAGTCAGCATACAACTCAAATTTCTGGATTGACTGATAGCACCTTTGGTTTTTATCCTCTTGAGTTACATGAAGCCCTGTGAGATGAAAGAAGTCTAATAAACATATTTGTTAGGATGCTTTTATTGTAGTTGTTGAAAGTTTGAGAAGTAGCCTTATCTTACGACCTCCAGCATGACACCAAAAGGTGTGTGTGTGTGTGTGTGTGTGTGTGTGTGTGTGTGTGTGTGTGTGTACATGCCTATAAAGCCAAATAAAAAGTGCAGACATAGGAGTTGCTTGTGTCAAGGGAATACGGATGACTGGGCCAGAGATCCACATACTAAAATGTTTCTTTTGATCTTGATATTCCTAAATTTTGTTCTGGGAAAGCCACGTTGGAAGGAGCAAGAATGTATCCTTAAAGGGCTACTCACATTCTATGGGTGATAGCTTCACTTTTCCTAACAGATGATCCTTAGTGAGATTATCACTCTTTAGCTCAGTGATAGATGCTTTCAGTGGTTTATTGATTTCTCTGCCACTAAGAAGCTGCTAGCCAGTGCTTCCACAAAGTTCATCTATAAAATGTTGTCTTGTGGTCTGTAAGCTTTAAAATCCCTTAATGTCTAATTAACTACTGGGACAGTGATTTAAATACTGTTTCATCATCTGCTTTGTGGGTCACAGAACAAATTGGGCCATCACTCTAAAGAGGGAAGCATTTCAATACCTTCTTCATACATGGATAAGAATAAGTGTCCAAGAATAGCTCTTCCTATGGCAACAGTAGCTCTACAGGTGGTGTCAAAGAAGCAGGTACTTCGTGTGAAAGCAATAGTCCCAGAGGGACTGATTTCTACCACAATTCTAATCCCTAAAAATATCTGCTCTACTATACAAAAAATATCCCATTTGGAATCATTGTATGAGAACATATTTATGGGAATTTCTTACCTCTAAAACATGTTTTCCCTTGCAGAGTGCAAAAGTAATTTTCCAGTTTCCCATTTTGCATGGATAGGGAGGCCAAAGTAAATGTCTTTGTATAGACCTCCAATTTTTTCCCCACTGGTAATATTTGAATGACTATGTGGTAAATGCAATGGAAAAATCAGGCAGAAAATGTAGGTTATTTTTTAAAAAATAAAAAACCAGACTACACTGTTGGCTTCATGTATTTAAAGAAATTGATAGGGAAAAGGTATGCAAAGATGTAGATGAATTCTATGTGCATATTTTTGTGGCTTAATTCCAGCATTTTGGTAAAATGCATTATAACTAGAAATGGGAGTTGCTTATTAAGGAAGAAGGCTAGATTATGAATGAATGAAGAAGGAGGAATGATAGGAGATCTGTCTGCTCTATTTCAATAAGATTATTTAATAATTTGCTTTTAGTAAGCATCAAGCATTGTTAAATAGGAAAGAATTTAGAAGTCTCCAAAAGAACACAGGGAATGGAGAAAAATGATTATTTCTGTATTTTTTAACAAATCCTTGTTATTTCCTGCTGCTATATTACACCTGGGGAAAGAGTAATTTATAAAGACAATAAATGGCATGACTGTGTCATCATTGTTGAGTGACCTAGCTTTTACCGGTTTTTATAAAAAAAAACAGTTTTTGCATATTCCACTGGATAAAGTCTATTTTTAAAGTCAGGTTACTTTCATTTTCTGGCAAGAAATCACTAGACTAGGAATTGGGGATTTCAGTGCTCGATCTGTCATGCATTGTTAAATAATGGGTCAACTTTATGAAAGTCATTTAATGCTTGTGAAATGCCTTCTTGTATAATGTGGCTTCTATATAAAGTCTACTTCTATCAGAGGAGCACGGAAGAAGGTAACTTTAGCATGAAAGGTTCCTTCTTCCATCTTCAGGTAGAACTTGTCACAGTCCTGAAACACAATGGAAAACCCAAAATATTTCACTCATAGTGACTCATAGAATCTAGTTGGCCAATTAAGGTATTTTTTTGTCTAATTCCATTCGCTCAGGTAAAATATTAAACTCATTTCCCTTCTGTCAGTTCTTCAGTGGCTATGCAAATGTAGAATGTAAAAGACAAAAACCTCACAGTGCTCCTGATTCTGCAAGAGCAGCTACAAGACAAATTACTAGCGTGAATGTTCTATGAAGATGATAAGATGGGAAAAGGAAATGACAGTCCCATATGAGTCCTCTAGTCACCCAAACTCACACAAGCCTTTTGTGGCTTACATCTTCCAAGACATTCAACAATAGTGTGATCATTCTGGGAAGGAGTAAGTTGTTTTGTAGTCAATTCTTTACAGATAGAACATACTTTCTCCACTCTCACTGATATCAAAATCACACATGAAACAATTTCAATTGACAATATTTGCAAACAAAAATAAAGGAACCAGAGACTTAGCTGAACACTTCTGATCTAGTGGACAGTTATGCAGGGTAAGAGTCTGCAAGGGGACAAGAAGACCTCCTTTCCTTTAAGGAGGAAAGTAATTTGATAACCCTTTGCTATTATCAACTTCTTTCTTGTTGCACACTTCATTTTAATGTTTGATAGAGCACCTTTAGTCTTTCTCCTCTTACTTATTTCTTATACCTTCTGCCTCTCCTAGAGTCCCTCAAGCATATTACTTCCTTCAGTGTATATATTTCCCAGCCCTTCCTTCCATAAGCTTTTTTGATTTGGCTTTCTAAAGACTATACTTTCAAGGATCATTTCTATAGTTTGAGTTGACTGTCTGGTAGTCTTAGTTGACTACCAGATTTGAGTCAATTTTCTTTTTTATTTGCACTGAAGTGGGATTAGAGGCTTTCTTTCTATTTCTATGAGGGAGTTCTGAGAGTGAAGGAAGTAGATAGCAGGCTCTTCTCCTGGGATACATTACTGAACCCAGAGGAAAAAGAAGAAAAGTGTCCTCCAGGTTTTTCAAAGGGCAGGTCAGTGAGCTCTGAAGAGGGTTCTTTGCTGAGCTGTATGGAAATACTTGGAAGACAAAGAGGCATAAATACACCATTCAGAAGCAGCAATCTTTGCACCTGACTTTACCCTCCATTAATTGATACGCCCACACATTTTCGGTAAAAGGAACATCATCTTGAGCTACTGTAAAATCCTGAAGGGCTTCAGCATCACCAAAGAAAGATCAAATATTGTTACCACAATATTTATTGTGCATTAGATGAAACTTAATAAAGAGATTTCTTTATTATAATTGTTGCATAGTAGTGGTTCCTGCTGTGTAATGTATATAGAAGTTGGCACACTATAGAAATTAGAACAATGAATATTCAATACAGTAACAAAAACTATAGAGCAATTTAAGGACTTATTCACATATATGACCACATCCATTTAGACCTTTGTCTTTCTACAGCAAGCAATTTGTAAGCCTGTGAAGTACAGATACCAAATAACCTAGCCCACAAAACACCCAAATCAATTGTTAGCACATCCCTATTGTCAGCAATATTGTTTCCTTAGCATCAGTTTAAAAAGTAAATACAAGTTTCCTTCTTCCTGAGTGCCATTATTTTTAATCCCCACTTTCCTGAAACTAAGATGCACTTCAAAGTACAGTAAAATCTTTAAGAATAATAAAAGCCACCAATAGCATCTGATGCTAAGAATGCAGTTTGTCATACAATCCCTTTGTCCCATTGCAAAGCAATATATCAGAATAAGAACACAGTTCGGAGTGAGAGAGACCTGGGACTTTTCTTGCTTCCATCCTTTGCTATGTAGTCCAGGTTGTATGCTTTAAACTTATACTATCTTGTCTATCAGAGGTGAATATCACAAGAAATATAGAAATTACATCTCCATGTATGTATGGTGGCTGAAACACAGTTTGGCACCCACTAGCTATCTAGTAAGTGAATGATCATGCCCCATTTATCTTACTTTGATCTCTGGCCTATTCCTATTCCTTCAAGCAAAGGGGGCCATCACAAACTTCCCTAGCTCACAAGCCCATAGATATCTCCAGAGTTCCCCACAAACAAAATGGACATGAACTATGTTCTCTAAAGACACTGTCTCACAGAATACGTGACCTCTAACACATACCTAATGCTCAAGAGTAGTGCAAGATACAAGATGCACAAGTACATGAGACAAAGAGGGCACATAGAAGTGTTACAAATAAAGCACTCTATCCTACACTTTATACTGTCTGTAAAATAAAATCGAACCACTTGTTCTTGATGTCCTTCTACTGGTCTGCATTGGAAAACTATTCTCTAGCATAGCACCATAAAATTGTTCCTACTAAGTTGCTTTAACACCAAGGTTCAGGTCCTGGAAAAATCTCCAACAAGAACAGATCATCAAACTTGAAAATGTACCTATTATTTGCATTATCTTTCCATTTTCTCTTCTTCTTTTATTTGATTAATGAAATGTAATTGTCAAGGAGACTTCTCTTAAAAAATACTGTCTAAGTAAACAAAAAACATCTAAAGCGATTAAAACAAACCTGTACCATCATGAAAGTAAACACTTTGACTGAAATAATGAAGTAGACTTTGGGATATTATTTAGAATGGCAAAGATTAGTAAGGTTAGTAGATTAGGACTTCAAATATCTAAAGAAAGAGAAATGGTTAAATGAAGGATGTTATTACCATACATTGAAATATTACATGATACCAAAAATTCCTACAAAGACTTATTAAAATAAAGGCAAATATTCATGAAAATCAGTAAGTTGAAAAAGGAGAATACAAAATTGCATCTATTACAATCTTAACTATGTAAAATTATATGCATGTATATATAAAAATATAGATACAATAGATATAGATACATTCTAGAAAGAAATCCACCAAAATTTTAGCATCAGTTCTGGAATTTGTTATTTTCTATATTCTTGTGTTTAATTTCCAAGTTGTTATTAACAATTTTGATATGAACAGAAAATGAGGTTTTACAAGGAAAAGTTCTAAACTGGGTAACTTTGACTTGTCAATTATAAACAATTTGTTTTCTTTTTAAATTTTATGGAATTAACATATAGCTTCCTATTAGGGCAAAAGTTAGATTGAAAAGATGTTAGTTTAAAAACCTAGTTTATTGGTTATTTTAAGCTTTAAAAACTACAAGTAAAATAATACTGCACAATTGCCTAACAGTAGTCAAAGTTCTTTTTGCATACTCATATTTACAGCTATGTTTGATTATCATAACGATTAGATGAGATATATGAATACCACCATCATTTAACAGCTAGCAAATTTCAGGCTCAGAGTAGTTTTGTGGTTGACCTAGCCACATTTGTTAGTGACAGAGCCCAGCATGAACTCAAGCTTCCAGAACTCAAGTCCAAAGTCCTTTCCATTAATTTGAAGACTTGACTGTCATGTAACTTAAGCAGTCACCAAAATATACAAACAATCCCTCCTCACCCCAATAATGTCAGGTTCCTGAATAAACACTAAGGCAACAAAATTTAGCTGAGGAAATTTTGGCTGTAGGAAGGGGAAAATAGACAGAAAATATACAATGTGAGATCACAAAGTGAACTTTTCAAATCCCTCAGATGTATTTTATGTGAAATAAATTATAACAATGCATTACATAAAAATAATGAGAGTTTATATCACTTATAATATAAATAAATATAGGTTCCACTTATTTCCATTTAGATACTGAGATGAATTTCAGGGGTGATAAGAACGAATCTATCACTTGTTATGGTAGTGGAAAATGAGGTGATAGTGAAGCAGTGGACAGTGGTGTACTTTAAATCATGGATGTCAAAGATCTCAGAGACACTGCAATCCGATCTTGAAATTGTAACATCTTGCTCATGGCTTTTCTTCTACCAAGCATGTAGATCTAAGTGACACTATTTTGTGGCTTTAGCACTTGTAAGGTGCCCTCTGTCTTCTCATCTGTTTTTGAACATATCAAAACACTTCTGCATAGAGTTTCATTTAACTAATTCAAGCTCTGTCTGAAGGCGAACTGTTAGCTGTTCAGGAAGGACACTTAAATTATACCCACTTGATGATTTAGGACATTCTGACATGACTTTCTGCCCATCACAATCATTGTGAAGCATTCTTATAGCACCTCTTTATAAATTCAATAAAATAATCCATGCTTTTCTGAAGGTAGCTTATCAGTTTTCACAGTGGTAGTAAATGTCAGTTGATGACTTGAAAGTTCTGTTGAAGATGTTTTTTGTTCATTATGATTATTTTTGAAGGCAGCATAATACCCATTTATAGAAATCTGCTAAATCACATGTTGGAACAGGTGAAATTTGCTATGAAAAGGTATAGGTTTTCATTATTTTGCTAGGGAAGGCTTAATCGTGTTATAAGCAAGTGGCTTCCCTAGTTTAAAACTGTGTCTCTGACATCATGACCTATGACCTATGTATTTCCATTGTCCCTTGTAATAATCACAACTGGGGTACCAAAATTTTCCTGAAGTTCATTCTGTACAATATAACATCACTTAACTGCAAAATTACCTGACTTTAGGAGGGTATTCTGAAAGATATTTGATCATCTTTAGTAGTTCTGGGTTTCATTAACAGCAGGTTTTGTTGAACTAGCTAATGGTTCTGGGTTTCATTAACAGCAGGTTTTGTTGAACTAGCTAATGGTTCTTTTATTAATGATTCAACGACAATGATGGCATAGGAATCTCATGCATTAGGATCTTTAGAATCTTTGCAAGATTTTAAACTGCATAGTCACACATATTTGCCACATCTTCCCGAATGGCATGATCAAAATTGATCTAAGTGTTCAGGGATTAAGGTCATGGCTGGTTATATAGTATTTACCCTAGAATGCATGTTAGAATGCATATAAAGTACCAAATGGATGATAGAAGGAGCAGTAGGACTCTGAATTCAACATTTTTAAAAGTAGTCTAGAACTTCATATGAAAGCACTGTTATAGCCCTTCCTCAAAAGTAGAAGGAGTCCCAGGGTGCCCTAGCCCCTCATTGCACTTCATGTCTGGAGTCTATGAATTCCGTTTTTTTTTTTTCTCTCCTCTAATAAATTCTACTTTAATCCTCAAAAAAAGTAGAAGGAGTCATGAAGCTCTTCAACATACATGGCAGCTTACAAGAACCTTGGCTCAGTTTAGTCCCCTGAGAGAATTTGGGTACTTTTTTTTTGTGGAGAACAGCAATAGCTTTACTGGACAGTCATTTGAAGCTTTGGACACAAAAGAAATGTCAACTTCTTTGATTTTGCTGAAAAGATATGGTCCAGTATCATGGAACCAATTGTCTCTTGCTTTTCAAAAGGGTAAGAAGAATTTTCAAGGACCCCCATAAGCATGGGATCTCAATGATAACCAAAATTTGTACACACACACATAATCTCATTATCTAGTCATTTTCCATAGCTGTGGCAGCTCTACTGCCAGGGTCATTTCTTTGGTATCGCTGTTATAGATGTGTTGGTCTCTACGTATTGATAGAGCTTAAATTCTCAAACCATCCCTTCCTCTCAGAGATTTGTTTTAGATCCACTTCAGTGTTGGCAAACATGTTTCTGAAAATTGTTCTTATGCGGTCAAAGATCTCTTGCATGGAAAGGGTTTCGTTATTCTTTATTGTTTCTTCAATCCTTAGATCGTAAGGGAAAAAGCATCTTGTAAGTGTACAAGAGGCAATATTGTTATTAACAAAAATTTCAGTTGTTTCTTAAGATACAAATCATAAATCCATTAATACCATATAAACACCTTAATCTACTTGTTTTACCTTGAAGATGAGGACCAAGAATGCCTTTTCTCTTTCAAAGACATCATCTTTAGACCCACTTTGGTCAATTACTATGAAACTAGTGACCTTGTGCTTACTTCACCCACTGCCTTTATAACAGTCACATCGATAGGAGTCAGGTTCCAGATTTGTACTAATGAATATAACCTGGCAGTTACTTATAAAGATTCCATAGGCTGAAGTGTCACCGAATAGTAGCATTGCACTATGAACATGACATGGGTAAATGAAATATACCATGATTTCCATGCATGTGGACCTGACTGAGTAGGTGACAACTGGCAGAGGACTAATAATAGAAACAAATGATGTCTTCTCGCAACTTGTGATAACCGCACAGATAACTTTCTGGCCATTTGGACAGACTCTTCTATACCCAAGTGAAAAACCTTCAGTTACCAAAAAGCTATAAGATGTAAGTAAGTCAATATATACTCAAATATACAAACTGGAAAATTTACAGTTAAGAAAAGATTGCTGTCAATTCTCCTCTAAGTTACGAGCAAGCTACTATCTATGTACTGAAGGCGGCACTGTTGTCATGACATCTCTTGACTTAATGATATAAATTCGGTTTTATGTAAAAAGAAAACACATCATGGGTATTTCCACTTATCCCACAGAAAGTTAATCAAATGTGATCCTTTGACAAAAGGTAACCCCAGAGGACGTAGATAAAAAGGTCATGCTCAAGATGTGGCTATCCCAGAAAGAAAGTGACCATGAATGAATAAACTAGCCCCTTTTCAATGCCCGACCACTGATACTTTACTTTTATCCCCTCCTCCTGGGAAGATAGAGCGAAGCCTGGCTTTCTTATTCTTCTCTTCAGGGGCCATGGGGAGTGGTTTGGAGCTGTGGTTAAGTGCTGAAGAATCCCGGTTGTTACTGTTCATCCTCAGTGGGGGAGCTGGGGGTTTTTCTTCATTGTCCAAGCTGTCAGACATTTTCAGTTGCAGCTGATTTCACAGCTCCTAAAGAAAAGGAGTGGCAAACAGGAGTTAAGGAAGGAGAGGTCTAAAGTAAATCTAGGAAACATGCAAGTTCTATCATCTCAAAAGCAGTATGGGTCTTATTGGCTCACTCAAAATTTGGGTGGAAAATTTTGAAAGGATTGAAAGGTTTTTTCTTCTGAAGAGGAGGAATTTGTCAAGAAGTTGGAAACAAATTACAGAAACATAGAGCCCCTTCACTTTCTTCCTGTGATACTTTCTGCTGTCCATACACCATCTCCAAATGAACAGTTTACAAATTTTCTTCTTTAAAAATTCAATACTGATGATGGATAATGAAAGGACACTAAATTCTCAGAATTTTAAATTGGTTGAGGCTTGAGTGTTGGTTTTCAATGGCTTGCAATCATGATTCAATAGTGTTTAACACTGGAATGTCCTTGGTGTCTGTTTCTTACCTCTGTGTACTTAATTTAGAAAGTGATCTCTGCTGCTTTTATGGCAGCAAATCGAGAAAGACTGCCTACCTATCATAATTTCAGGAGAGCAACATTGTACTGTTGGGGAAGATAATACCCCGATCTTCTCCTGAGTAATAAAAATGAACTGAATGTCGTCTTGACCAAGAGAAGAGTCTCAGAGTCCTGAGGAGACATCATAACTGTAATTCCTGCCATATTTTATGTCCCGGAAAAGGGATAATAAAAGAGTTTGAAGAAGTACCTACCTGGGTTGTAAAACCCCAAATCTATTTGTTCCTACTTTCATTACTATTTGGTATCTTGTGTCAAGATTTGAGTACACTCAGGTTTTATCTCATTTGGAGGATGAAAGGATCTGGGAAAGGTATGAAATCTCCAAGTAAATGTTTGTCTCAAGTTTTCTTCTTTCTTCAGCTCAAGTGTTTGCCTTATACTGTGACTCTTGCTAGCACATTCTAAATGAATCCTTCTTTTGAATCAAAAAATGTCACCAACTAAAATGAAATGTCTGCAAATTACCGACTATTGCCTGGCACTAATTGGAACATATGAACTCTCCAAACAAAACTTACTTATCACTTTATAGAAACACATTTAACAAAAGTGAACATAAAGTATGAAAAATACAAGTGTCATTGACTTCTGAAATAAGAAACAACCTAGCATAATTATTCTAGTACTTTCATGGTTACAAGATATTGTTTTTAATAGGAAAGTTATGTTATATGGGAAATTTAAATTTTTGGATTGTTTTGTGAAATCATGGTGTTTGCAGGAAAATTAGTGGGAGTAGAAAGGATTATATTCAAATGAAATAAGACAGACTCTGAAGGATATGTCTACTGTGTTTTCTCTCATATACAACATCTATACTAAAACATGATAGCATATTGGAGGCTTCGGGACAAGGAAACAGAAGGAGAAGAAAGGAAGATAAGAGAGGCATAAATATGATCTACATACATTATGTGCCTGTGCCAAAAATGCCACAATGAAAACAATATTTTTATAATTAACATACAGTAATATATTTTTAAAGCAAGCTTGCTAAGCTCTAAGCTCAACCAAATATAAAAGCCTGTAATTACTCAAGAACACATTAGTCACTCAGCTGTAAAAGCTATAAGCTACATCAACAACTACCAGGGGACCGATGGTACAGTGTAACTAACTGCTTCCTAATTGAATGCCAAGCCCACTTTTCAGTAAGGAACACATTCCTAGTATAGTAAACAAGGACAATCCCTGTGGAAGGGGAAGCCATAGGCTCCAGAGGGATCAAACAATTAAAGTTTAGGTATAAGAACATAATATCAAACTGCCATCTGAACATTTATAGTTATACCCATAAACTAGGGAAGCTCTCAGCTCTCGACCAAGAAACATTCTTTTGCAATGAAAGGTGTTCAACACAGAGGAATCACAACTGACCAAAGTACATAGATTAGGTGACTGTAGAGTGTTTGGCAACTAAGCAGGTCATCTTAATCACTGTCTCCCTCCCCAAACCAAGATTTAGGGAATTTCACAGAAGTGTTGTCAATGACATTGGAAGAGTCTGAGGGAATGGACATGTGAGACCAGACCATACCTTAAATTTTATATACGACAGGGATGCTGCATCCATGAACTTACTACAACTATTTGTACCTCCACAAGACCCACTCAAGATTTTGCCTATCAACATTTCATCTTGGCAGGGAGGATATCTCAAGATTTAACAGCTTCCTGAGAGACTATTGAGAGGTAATGCTGGATAGGAGGAGTGGAGCTATTTCCCTCAATGATGTATCAATTAATATATAATCAATGTTCCAGAAAGGACCCAGGAACTTGCCATCAAAAGCATTCCTGACATTCAGTGGGTCACACACACACAAAGGAGTGGAAAGTAGGAGGGATACTTATAGGAAAGTAGAAGGTTTGTGGTAGGAAAAAAGAAAGGGACTGGGATTGGTGAATAAGGGGCAAAATGACACAAATTCATTTCATTCACATATGATGTTCTAAACGAATGTAAATAAAAATAAGTAAAAAGGTAATTTTATGCTAAAAAATAAAGAATAGGGTAGTACTAGTTAATTTTTCTAGGTAGCTGTCAACTCACAATGATGGATTTGATCTTCATTTGTATAAGAGACCTGCTTTATTTGCTTTGTCATGTCTTGAATTATATTAATGATTTAAGATCAACCTCTGTCTTTTCAGTAACCATAACAGGGAAAGCACTCAGCAACAAGTGTTTTGTCATCACCATCAACAACAGGATAAGCTTCACACTTTCCTATAGAGGTGAAGCTACATCAGGAGATAAAATGAAAAATAACTGTGATGTCCAGGTGAAATATATGCACAAATACTAAAGGTATTGGTAATATTTTAATGAAAATAGGAAATCAGTGCTCATATATCCATACTCTCTTTTACATTTTGGTTTTTTTTTTTTGGTTCTTCTAAATTAACTCAAAAAGTGAGCTTCAGATGGCTTTGTCAGTGGATTTACTTTTTACTGTACCGCTTATGTGTTTAATTTAGCCATCGAGAAGAATTTTTCAACAGCCTAATTGTTCTGGGTTCAAAATTAATTTCAAAATTTGAAGCAATTAATGCATAAATCTCATGTAAATAACATCTAGTTAACAAAAAAAAAAAAAAAAAGAATGACATGTGAAAGTTTCTGAAGAGGACCTGAACATTTTAAATAGAAATATCTAGAAGACACATCTGAGATAAAATGGGTCCCACTGGGATATACAGCTACGATTTTCTAGATGACAGGTATTTTCTGATGACATATTTAACTTGAGATGACAGAAGCTGGAGAAACAAGCATGACTTCTTTAAAACAAAGACAGTCTTCCATTATAAGACAAGTGTCTGGGATAGCAATGGGTCTAGAGCAAGTACATAATTTAAAATACTGTGTTCCTTTGTTCTTGATAAGTAGGTGTGACTCTCAACACAGTAGCCCTTTTTTCATTCCTAATTATACTCTAACCAGACGAACAGGTAGATGTCCTTCTTTTCAAACTGCTTGATTACCCTGATGTTATCAGATCAGGTATATTTTAGGTTGAGAATGAAAGGCTGCATGAGATATAAGCCTAAAACTATACCCTTCTATTTTGCACTAGAAATCCACAACTTAAATTTCAAAAACCCATATATACTACTGTTAGAATTACAGACAATCTGCAAAGAACCTAGTTTTTATGTCAGAATTTCTACTTCTCACCACATTGGAATTGTTATAGTTTTATTTACCTCATTGGAAGATCATCAAAGGAGTTGCTAGAAAGCTTTTACAGATATGGAAATATGACCAAAGAATAATGTGTCCAGGTCAATACTAGAAATGTAGAGCACAGGGCAGTGTGCCCCTTGTTTACATTTACAGATATGGTTTTGTGCTATTTACCTAGAGAGTACTTCAGTTCTTTATTTTGCTTTATGAGACACAAGCAATTATCAGATAATTATGGTTTGGTGACAAAATTGAAGAAGGTTTTTGTTTTGCTTAACTCACCTTCAAAGCAAGTACTTCAAAGCATATTTTTGGACCAGTGGAGAAAGGGCAGTGATTTGTAAGAAAGCTTTGCTATTATGTATTTGTTTTCCAAGTGGAAGGTATCTTGCTCTCTTCTACAAATGTAGAAAAAGGGAATTCTGTTCTGTTATGTTTGCAAAGAATAGCAATTTGCTAAGTCAGGTCATCTTCGGAGAGCTCACTACAAAGGACACTATTGATAAATCGATACTTCAATCTGCCTATGATGTCATTATTTCCACATCTTAAAAGAGGCTATTTTGTTTGAGATGGCCGTAGGCTCTATTTCAAGAATTATACAAAGCACCATTATTCTCTAGGAGCCCAATCAAAAAAACTATTTATTCTTAAAGTTTAACTGTTGTTATTCACTTCTACAGCAGAAAATAAACTTGCAAAAGTGAGTGGCACTTTAGATCTTGCCACAGGCAATTCATTTCATTTTTAGAAATTGGATGTTAAGGTTATGGAGAAATAGTTAACACTAGTGGACATCCAAAACAATTTACATCTGTTCACAAACTGATATCATACTTAGCTACTGCTTCAGAAAGAATTCAAATGGTCCTTGTGGCTGCTGTTTATTTTTTATCTAAACCTTGGGACTCAGTGATTGGCGTATATACCCCAATAATTAAAAATTGAAATCCATCCATAATATTCTAAATACTTATTTTTAAAAGCATTAGGACAAATCACCTCTCTGTTTTTCATTTTGTCTGTCAGTTTCGCTCACAACTGTGAGGGCATGTATGCATAGGTGAATATATGTATGTATACGCTGCTCTTTAACAAGTTTCTTGTTGATACAGAGATTTATGAAAAGCATTTGAGAGGAATACAACTTTCATGATGTATACAAACTATACATGAAAAAATAGGAGTGATAAATACTATCATAATTCTCTCATTTTCTCCATATGCATTCTCCTGCTGCACAGTGCCTAACTAAACACCAGGTAGGTTAAAAAAGAAACCCACCCAATATGAGTAGATGTGGAAGTCAAGGGGAAAGATATGCAATCATATATATTCTGGTTAATGTGACCAAAATTAATTTTATGGCATATATGATGAATTGGAAGCAGTTCAAAAATGTCGATTTTTCCCATTTGTTACACATGCTATATCCCAATATGTAAGGATTGTAAACAAGAAATTCTGGTCCTCCTATTTGCAAGAGCTTTTATTAAGTTGCAAACAAATGAAGAAAATATTTTAATCAGATCTGATACCATAAGATATGTATGCAGAATACATGCCTGTGCCATTCTGTTCGCTTTGAAAACCCAGATAACTATTTTTATTCTTCTCAAATAAAGTCAACTGGTAGATGCACAGCCAATAATGTAATGAATCCAGAGTCGAAGCTCCAAAACTATCAGCAATACAAGTCTATTATTATTCATTGGTGATCATAACAACATTGTTTAATAACATTTGCATACGAAAGTAGAGGATCTAGCACAGCACTAGAATGGAGCCTAGAGAAAATAAATGTCCAATGTGAATTTCCTAATGTTTCTGCCATACAGATATGATAGATAAACAGATAATTGATTATTGAATTTTAATTAAAGAGAATAGTTGCAAGAAATAATGATGTAATGAACTGATAGCTATAGTATAATGATCTAACACAAGAATATATGAAAGAAGATGAATTTTAGAATCTCTAAAAACCATAGTGAATTTGTCACATAACTAGTTTAAAACATTAGTGTGTGTTCTGGAAAGTTTTTGGGAAGAGGGTTCTATAAAACATGACTTAGATTTATAGATCAAGAATTAAACTTTTACTGTCAGCTGCAAAGTTCAGAGTATTAAGTAAACATATATTTAGAGCTAGCTAATGTCTCCCTAGGTAATTATAATAATATTGAGCTATTTTTATATGAATATAGGACTACTTCCTTTACTAGAAGAATGATATGCACACTGAAATTTACTTTGGTAGTGGGAAAGTATTTTCAAGAATTGCACCTGATGGACTTTTTTTTTCCTGAGCTACCTTGTATCCTAAAGCATGCATTTCCAAAATGGCTAGCTGAGCGTTCAGGCACAGACCTGCCTAGGAAACAAACATACCTTGGTGATTAGCTTCGCAAAAACTATACCCATTTATCTTGCATGCATTATTAGCAAATTAACTTAATCAACAGAGAAGCTTATAATTGAAGATATAAGAAAATGCAGGTGTTTTCTAAGGTGACAAAAAAAAAAAAGAAAAGAAGGAAAGGAAGAGAAATGAAAGAAAAGGAAAAGGAATAGGAAAGGGAAACTCATCTACCCTTCCATTAAGGAGGTAGTATCTTATAATTTGAAAGCGCTAATAAATTGCTCTGCATTTCTGCACTTGAATATGAGTATTTCTAGACACTTTTCAAATATCAATTCCCATATTATGATACAATGCCAAAGAGGAAATTTTACAGAAAATAGAATGAGCAAAGTCCAAGTCTCTCACATATTTTGGATATACACTGTCATTTCTATAGCAAGTGTACAAACGAGAGCCCACCTGTGAACTATAGCCACCTTCATTGGGCCTTCAGCATTTCAATCGCCATGTCTCAAACTGCACATAGTAAGCATGCATGTCTTTACCGTCAATAGATCATAAGATCCTGAGAGGTAAGAACCCCTCAGTAACAACAGCATACTTTCCTATTACCTAGTACCTGTGTTGGTCCCAACAAGGACTGAAGATAAGACGATTAGAACTCTATACATTCTATGCTTTTGTTTCAGCTGAGAAAGCTTTATAATGTTCCATAACTCTATATCCCTGTTTATAATAAGTCTGCACCAAGAAGACATGCTTGGAAATATTGGGACTAGATATTTCTAACTAGAAGGAAGCAGCTAGGAATCATTTAGAATGCATGTAGCATCTGAGGATCAATGTCTCATTTAAAAAATTATGTGACTTTGTAATGACTCAAAACTTCCATGCCTCACTCTTATTTGAGCCTTTGATCAAAATACAAAGAAAACAGTACCATCTCCTTTTCCTACACAAGGAATTTACAAAATATAGAAGTTAAGTAACTTGCTTATGAATACAAAATAAAATTAAACCACAGAGACTATAATATTTTCATCTAATAAATTCTTGCCAATTTCTTCTCAGCTAAACACCACACCAAAACAAAATGCCCAAATAAACACACAAATACACACACATTTTATACAGACATTTTTAACCTCTTAAAATAACCATATAACAGGTTTAGACTTAAATTTCAGCCAACTTCTGACTGGTACTTACTGATTTCAATTGCTTTTCCCATCCAAAGACCCAAGGCTATGTAGTTTACTGACAGAACTCCAAAAAGTTTTGTTGGACCATTGTACCAATTCTTAGATGCCCTTGTTTTGGAGCTTGCTTCTCCTGTGCACTCACCAAAAGAACTCTGCTATCAGAGACAGGGGTGTGCTGTTTCACCTCGGTAGGGAGATACCATTACAGTGTGTAATGAAGGGAAGCCATTTGTAAGATCATTTGATCAGGAGGAGCTGAGCTACTTGTTAGGCAGGAGATTTGCAAAAGCAGCCAGACAAGCAAGGGAGGCACTAGCTCTTTTTACAGCCGCCTAGTTTCAATCTTAGATTATGCAAGAGATAGCTCACTGCTGACATATGTACACGTATACTCACACAGGATACATTGATATTTTCTTTCACTCACACACATAAATGAGTTTGGTTCTGCAGCAGTTCTGCTCTTTGTTAACTTTCATGTTTTTCCAGCAGGAACCTGATACAGAGTCCAATAAGTCAGCATATTACTCTTGCAAATTTCAATGTAATGTAGCAAATGAGGGACTTGATAGGTATAGCTCCAGAATCTGGACCTCATGTCTTGCATATGTTATGAGAGACAAACAGTTCTTTATCAAATGACTTCTTGGGCCTCTAAATATATGCAGCACTATACTTCATTATTTGTTGTGAGTGCTGCATGAGCTAATGCTAAGAAAATGGTAATGATTGTATGATGTGTATTCATGTTTGCAAACTGATACATTATTAGAAGTTTCAGCTTTTTCATTTCCAGTATTAATAGATCCAAAAGAAAACAAGATTTGTGAAGTACAAAGGTAGAAATATTTTTCAATATAAAAGAACAGAAATAATTATGCTAAAAGATACCACAAAGGAAAAGCAAAGGAAATACAAGGAAAGCAGAACCTAGTAATGAAACATTTCCTAATTCTCAAATAGAGAATATAATATCCTTGGAAACATTCAGATGGAACAAATTAGATGCAGACTAATAGCCCAAGGGAGTAGGGTATGTTGAGACAATGTCTTAGTTCTCTAGAGTTCTAGCTGCTCTCTGTTGCTATGCGTGGCTGATAATTATCCACCACACTGAATCATCCAGTTGTATCCTCAAATTTAAGCTCAGCATTTCAATTACTGAATTTTCTAGTGCTTTTTGCATACCATCAAGATGACTAGATGCAGCTTTTCAACCTGAACCACAGGTCAAAATCCTAGTTCCTTGGTCTATCCCTGTTTCTTCTGTACTCACAGTGGTTTTCTACAAAGAAAATACCTGTAGTATGTCTGAGGAATTCCATGAAGGCAGTTGAGAACTGGCATTATTTCTAAACTTAAAGCAACTTGGAAAAGTTCACAATTCACCAAAAAAAAAAAATCTTATCAGAACTGGACGTTAAAGAATCTGTGATGACACCAAAATTCATGGTAGACCAGTGAGGATCTCAGGAAAAACATCTGTACTCAGAGAGTCTCTGGGGCTGGTGATGGACAAAAGAAGGGGAGACTCCCTGCTTGTGAGTTTGACCACTGAAGGGCCATATAGACTACCATGGGTACCTGATTCCTCCAATTTAAATGATATGGTAAATGAAATGGGAAGTAGTATCTAAACAACAATAACAAAAATGATATCACTCAAACTCTAGAGCAAGAACAGGAAGTGACAAAATCTATTTTGCATCTATTCCAGTTCAGTAACAATCAAGGATAAACATCCATTTGATTGTAGCACACGTTGTAGAAATTCCTCACCTCTGAACCCTACCAAAGACAAATATTTTACCTTAAAGAAAACTGGTCAAGCTGGACATGCTGTTGTACTTCTGTAAACCCAGTACTTGAGAGGCATAGGCAGAATGATCAAAGAGTACAAGGCTAGCCAAGACTATAGGATAACCAGCCTCAAAATAAAAAACAAGAAGAGGGGGGTACAACAAACAAACAGAAGGTATCAGAAAACACTATAAACAACTCAAAATAATTCTCAAACTTAATTTAATTTGCATGTGTGTGTGTGTATGTAAGAGAGAGAGAGAGAAAGAGAGAGAACACTGTGTGTCCCTGTGATGGAACCAAGGATGACTTAGAGAATCATCCTGGATTGCTTCTATCTCCTTTTTTGCTTCATTCTGAGATTTCCCAGGCTCCGCCCACCAGAGCTGGAAGTGCAGGTCTCCACCATTTCCACCTGGCATTTTTACTGGGATGTGGGATCTGAACTCAGTCCCTTCTGCTTGCCAGGCAAAGTCTTAACCCCTGAGCCATCTCTCCAGCCCCTCAAAATAATTTTCTAGAAACCAAAACCTGATTTGAAAGATGTCCACAGAATTGACTGTGTTGACTTCTTCATGGCCTTGCCATGACTAGCTTACAAAAGTTCTTCATTTGCAAGTCTCTGGTTTCACCAAATACCTTGGTACCCTTTCTCATCATTACTTTACTACCTGGTTACAACCATCATTGTGTACTTACAGAAGCTGTGGCTTGTGATAGTTCATGTTCAAGCAGATTCTTATTCAAGCACACAATTAGCTTTTCTTCCCCACTGCTCACACAAATACAAAGAGAAGACTGGTATGACTGTGTTCATCAAAAGCTCCCAAGCTGGAATAACATTACTAAGACCTCACCTTAAAGCAAAGAAGACACACAATTTAGGCAGGAAAAATGTAGATAAAGCAGAAGCAGAGTTTCATGAAAAGAGCTAGAGTCAGTAGGCTCGAGAAAAAAATCAGTCAGTTGTTTCCAAATTAGTCCTGTGGGACCTGGAATGTAACTTGAAATACAAATACATTGAGGAGAGAAAAGAGAAGGAGCTTGGGTGTTCATAGTAAATGTATATGACTCTGTGAAATGATATTCATCTCTAAATTCTCCATCATCTTTCAAAGTTGAGTCTGGCAATTTTTCAATATTATAGCACACAAAGCCTATGTCATCTAGCCACTAACTGGATGTTTAGCCTTGGGGAGATCACTTAGTTATGTCTTACCTTCTTCTGTGCACCATAATGATAAGACTCTATAAGTTACACAGCTACAGACAAGAAAAGAAAAAAGTGTCATCCCAACATTGCTTTTTCAACAAAAATACAGCAATTGATATTTTGTCCTTGTTAATGTTGGACTGACTTTCATTTTAAAAAAATCTTGGGACCAAACAGAGGCATACTACCCAATGAGGAGCTACATAGTATGATTTTATTATTAAGGCCACGTAATAACCAATATTACTGTGCACCATTCATCCACTCATGATGCTATATTCCAGGCATCATGTTAGGTGATAAGGATAAGGAAATAAATGCTTGGCTATGAGTAGGGCTCCTGTCTCAAGTAGTGACTATATATTATATTTAAGTATATTGTAAATGAACAGATATAATATAACTATCAAACAAATAATGGTATATAAATATTAGATACTGTTAAAAAATTTTCAGTTTGGTCTTGCATTAATGCCACTGGAATTCACATGTCCAAGATATGGCATTGGAAAAGGGAACATTATACAGTGATGAATTAAGAACAGTTCCTGTCTTCAAAAAATGTGAACAAAAGAAATACAATGTGATGTACCCCTGGTACGTGCAAGATGTTTTGGTGGGAAAGACAGAGAAGAAACTCACAGGAGTCAGAGGATATAACAATTGCATAGAGTAGGATAAATGCACAAGAGCTCACCAGAATCCCCCCAAAAAGAAACCAATGCATTGTTATCATTCAATAGTGTATTATAACAAGCATGCTAGATTTTGTTTCTATACCTTGGGTATTTGTTTCTATTGAAATGAATGATGTTGGTGCTGTGAAAGCAAAAGAAACGATAACAAACATCTAAAAGAAAGTAATATTTGCAGAACTAAGAGGTAGGATATTGACTTCTGCTGAACTACCAAAGAAGTGACTGGTAGGTTGTAAAAGAAAGCATCCTGTAGATCATGATTCACATATATGAATTGAATAGAGGAAAATTATTATCTTAGGCAGAAATTAATTTAAAAAGTAACACTTGAAAAGTAAACAATCTTTTTTATATGACTTTAAAAAAACAAAATTGTATCTTTTGTATAGCCTTAACTTGGATTTTTTTTTAGCTTAAACAAAAATTTTTTAACCCGAAAGAGTTACTTCTAACAAAATAAGATGAATGATTCCAGTTTTACTTCTGAGTTATTCTGTGATGTTCAGAAAATCATTAAATGTTCACAAGCCTATTAATTCATGTGTTCCATGTCTACTACAGGCACCCAGAGGACACTTTGGAAGGGACAAGAGAAGCATAGCTAATGCTGCCCAAAGTTATACAAGACACCAAGATCTAGGATAAGGGATAAGCATAAAACTGTCCTCATGTCGGCAGAGACGAAAAATGTGATGAATTACAATTTAGCTCTAAGATGAAAAGAGGATGCTACTGAAGGAGAGAGGGAGAGATAGAAAGAGAGAGAGAAAGTCCCAGAAGTGTCATGCTTCACATAGGGAGAACATGGTCAGTCAAAAAGAACAATCTGTGTTAAGGTACAGAGAAAATTAGACAAAGGGAATATAAACTGAGTGTAGACAAATTAAGAAAGAATCTGAATGCATTTCTATTGGATGTGGGCTCTTACTGCCCATGTAAAGAGCATTTGAGTAGTGGAAAAGCATGACTTGAGTTTTAGAACTGACACTCAAGTAACAAGGTAGCAGATGTCTCAAATTAAATACAGGGATATTTTACGTTTTGGTGGTGAACAGGGATTGATTTTTCAAGTGTGCCACTAACATAATAAGATGGGGGAGAAGAAACACAGGCAATATAGATAAAGGAAGGAAGAAGAAGAGAGATTTCAATAAGGGTATATATCTTGGACCATAGATAAGAGGGAAAAAGAATTAGGAGGACATAAATACTCCACTTTCAAAAGGACATCACAGCTTGGCTTTATATCCCCATGTTGCCAACATCTTCATGCCTTACATGGAATGTTATTTCTTTTTTGCCTGTGTGTGCATATGTGTGTGTGTTGCATGTGGATGGGTGTACCTATGTGGAGGCATGTGTGCTTTCTAGGACAAATAACTATAGGTCACTGCCATATCTGTGCAGCATTTTTATGTGGAATCTGGGAATCCAAACTCAGGTTCTTTTATGGGCAAGGCAAAGGATTTAATGACTGAGACATCTCCCTGGCCCCTGGGATGTTATTTCTAATGAAGAGGCCAGAAGTGTGTAAGAGGTCCAATGGTGGTTTTGTAGCCATTAGTTTATGTTGAGGATTCTACACAGAACTGTTTCAGTTTCCCTATTTGTGAACTGAACATAATCAGCCAATTTAAAGAGGTGAGTAAACAACACTGAATAATGATATATGTGATCACTTTGGAGGTCCTCAATTTTAACATCCACTGGATTACCAGAAATTATTGTACTCTTAAGAGAACAATAAATTGTTTTAAAGTTTGGGATCAAGAAGACATCACTTGTGGTGAGTTTTACAGAAAACTCATCTAAACTTTTAGCTCTATTAAGAAACACAATAGACTAGAGAGGTGGCTCAGAGGTTGAGCTTCTGCTTCTCAAGCAGAAGGTCCTGAGTTTGGGTCCCAGATCCCAATGCCAGGAGGAAATGGCAGGGGCCTACACTTCCAGCCCTGGAAGGAACCTGGAAAACTCCAGAGCAAAAGTAAATAGGAAGTAGCGCATAGCGCAATCCAGAGTGATTCCTGAAGTTACCTTTGGGCATCCATAGACACATACAGTGTTTCTCTCTCTCTCTCTCTCTCTCTCTCTCACACACACACACACACACACACACACACACAGTTTAAGAAACCCACTAGCAAGGATTTTAAGAGAAACATTTGCTCTTGGAGAGTGTTTCTAAGACAGATACTGGACAAGGGAAGAGAAACCTCCCCCCTTATAACTTTGCCCATTGAAGAGGTGCATGTACTACAAAGATATTTGACTACCTTGACAACACACTCCCTAGGAAGCCCTGTGATCTCACACACAAAGGGACATGGCTAGATTGAGGGAAGGGTAGCAGAGGAAGATAGTGGGTGCGGAGGGCAGGAAATTAAGGGATTAGGTGGGGAAGGGGTTGGGGCAACAATATTAACTTATTTTGCTTGTATATGAATATGTGAAGGGGAGTGCCCCTATCAGTGGGTCTGCCCAAGGAAGGGCCACTTGGTCTGGCACAGAGGTCTGAACCCACATCAGAGCAGATGATCCAGAGGGAACCTCAGGAATCATAGATGCAGACAGTAGGGAGGGTGAGACAGAGTGGGATGGACAGATAAAAGAAGGGAGGGAGGAAGGGAAGCATGGAGGGAGGAGAAGGACTAGGGAGGGAGGGGGAAGGAGGGTAACAGGGATTTTACTCATTATGTTTGTACAACTAGGGAAAAGATAAAAATAAATAAAAATGTGAAAAAGGGAAAAAAGTTGGAAACACACAATAAATTATAGAAAAACAGAAACTCTGCAAATGTGTCTGAATGCATGAAGATAAGACACATTGAAAATCTCATTAAAGATGAAACTAGGAATATCTAAGGGAAACTAGCCAAATATTCAAGCATTTTGTTCTTAAGAGGTATAAACCACATCCCAAGTTAAGAAAAAGTGGAAAGAAACTGTAATTCGCACATGGTAGAAAAAATCATCTTTAGCTGCAGCTATTTGTGCTAGAGATAACAAGACTGGAACAATAACCACAATGTCAGTATAGCTGTGATACATTCCTTTGGCATTGTGGAATTACTCCAAGAGCTGAATATACAGGCTGAAGATTTTAACTTGGAAGCCATCAGTGTGAGGATATGTGCCACTGCCCAGCAAGTGTACAGAGTAAGAGAGAAGGACTTTGGAAGCACCAAAACTGAGGACCTGAAAGAAGAGGTGTCAGTGATCACGGAGAAAGGACAGAAAGGTGAACTGCATGATACCATTGAAATCAAGAGAATACTTCAAACTGAGTTCAATGCTATGGAGCAAATGTTACAGACAGGTCAGAAGTGCTCTTTTATGTCTACCCATCCTTTCTTTAAAATTAACTAAGCTTGATCACTTGAAATGTCCATGTCAGGGGCAAAATGACCAAATGTTACCAGAGGCTTGAACCCCTACAAGAGTAGACAATTCAGAGGGAATTCTGGGGCCCATGTAAGCTGATGGACAGGAGGGTGGAAGGGAGCAGTTTGGAAACACCAAGAGAGAGGAGGGAAGGAGGAAAGAAGGGAAAGAAGGAAGGAAGGAAGGAAGGAAGGAAGGAAGGAAGGAAGGAAGGAAGGAAGGAAGGAAGGAAGGAAGGAAGGAAGGAAGGAAGGAAGGAAGGAAGGGGGAGAGAGGGTAGGAGGCAGGAAGGAAGGAAAGGAGGGAGGGAGGGAGGGTGGGAGGGTTGGAGAGACAGAGGGAGGGAGGGAGGAGGGTGGTAAGGATACATACTTACTGAGTTTGTATAACCAGGAAAAATTTAAAAATTAAAAAAAAAACAGATGGAAGTACTGACAGCCTACACTTCCCACCCAGGGAAAAGCAAAAAAGAGATAGAAGCAACCCAGGATGATTCTTGAAGTCACCCTTGATCCTCCACCACACACACACACATACACACACACACACACATAATTAAAAACAATCTATTAAATAATCTCATTAATGTTCAGAGCTCCCCTTTCTTTCTATAGTTAAGGTCCAGTGATAAAGTGCATTCTTTTGGAAAGATGGCACAGCTCTGCATTAGGGAAAGTGATTTTGACTAGTTGCTTCCTTCAATTTTCTTTAGGTTCCCTTCCCAACCAATTGTTAACCTTTAAGTCTTTTGGAACCTGAACACCACTTGATGACACCACAAAGGTACTTCTGATACCAAGCTTCCCATATAACTGAAAATACTTAAAGGGCACAGTATCTGTCATTTGAATCTTGAATCTCCCTCTGTGCTTGGTGCAATGTAGAGTCCACAGAAGACTGACATCATGCTGCCCAACTATCCATTTCAGGTGCTTAATTCAGTTGTAAAAGTAGCTGCTCTGGCCCTAGCCTTTTGTCGCATCAATCCAAAGTATTACGATGATTTCTGCTATCAAAGACATTCTCAATCTAATGAAAGTGATCAATAGATGGGATGATGTTCCTGAATGGAGGTTCTTCCAATTTGCATTTCCTTTTGTTCCAGTCAGATGTCAATGGGGTAAGCTATGCATTAAAATCACTTGCTACCCAAGTACCTTGTTTCCAAGTCTGGTGGTACACAGCTCTTTTACCAAGTTCCTGATCCATTGGTTAACTCCTGGGCTTATGATTCTTTTCACCCTCTTGTATGGAAATCTGCAGTCTATCTAGAGTATAAGAAACTTCCTTTAGTTTATCTTTTCCTGTTCCTACAAGGAAATCGCCTCTGGTAACTAGTTAGTAATATCTTGAAATATCAGTGGGGCCTACATATGTATATGCACACTCACAGTTGAAATGTATTTTATCACCATTAGCCTTTTCCTTCCTTTTTATGAAGCAGAGTTGAACTTCACTGAAACAAATATTAACATATCTTAAGCATGGGTCTAGTTAGGAGGAAAGGTGCTCAGGGAAATAATATGACATAGCCAACCATAGATATAGGTATTTAAAGAGAACTGAATCTTCTTTCCCTTTCTTGAATGTTATGTTACAGGTATAATAGCAATGAGTAGACACGAATAGACAAGTCTAAAAGCAGACCTGCCCTGCCCATGTGTGCAACCAACATGGAATTATAGACAATAAACTTAAAACCACAGACAAGCAATTTTACATGGGAAACCATTAAGAATATATAAGGAAACAAATTGGTCCCTTCCCCTTCACCGAGGAAGGAAGCAAGGTAGCAAGTTAAGCTATAAACTTCTAAAAAATAATCACACCACCTAAACTCCACCATTGCTGTCTGTTGAGCATCAATTAAAGCTCTTTATAAGTATATGTCATCAACAGAGCACATAACTACAAGAATATCAGTTCGTGCAGACTTGAGCATGCATCAATATCAGCATGTGCACATCAGTTGCATAAAGACATGGGTTATTGTGATTGTCTCAGAGAGGGAGTACAGATGAGTAGCACTGTGAGGAAGTGTCACTGTCAATGCAATGCATACATGTAGGAGCATGAGAGGATGTGGCAGTTTATAGACAGTATGTGACTACATCTGCATGTGGGTCAATATGAATGTAACAATGTGAAAATATAGAGGGATGGATGTGCAAATGAGTATGAATAGCAGGCAATTGCCTGTCAATTTTGGTATCAGTAACTGCCTGTGCTAGGGCATATATGCATCTATGTGAATTGACTGTTACAATAAAACTTGTATGTGCACCAGTGTGAATGTAGGTCAGACCATAAATGTAGTGCATGTCACTACATATGCACTGGTGTGAATGCATGTGGAAATGTGTGTGAGGGTTTGTCACTATGAGAATAGGAAAATGGGAATGTGCAAAAATGTGTGTGATAAGTGTGATTGTGCTGGTGTGCAAATGTGGGATGATATGAATGGGAGTGGGGGTGAAACAGGGTCTATATGGGAGTGTAGTGTGTGTCTATGGGATGTGTGATGATACATCTATGGGAATGAGTGGAAATGTACAGTCCCAAGTGGGTGGTAGCAAATATGAGGGCTAGCATCATAAGAATGCACACATGGTTGTGCAGTATATATGGCTATATTAATGAAAATCACATGAGAACACAATGAGAATGAACATACACATGCTAATGTGAGTCAGTGTGACTACATCTGTGTGTAGGTGATTGTGTATGAGTGGGAGAGAGAATGGTGGTGGTCACTGGTGAAAATAGTTGAGAATGAAAATCAGTATGTGTATGGTTGTATTTCTGGGTGTGAGTTTGCAAGTTTGGTATTAAACGTCATGCACAGGGCTGCTACTAGCCTTCCCAGAACTCCTTGCACATAGGCCAGGCTGGTGTGACTCAATCAGCAGTTGAGACTTATTTCCTGCTCTTTGGCCCTTTCTGGTGACTGTTGTTTGTCCTGTGGTCTACTCAGATAGGAAGATTAATACCACACAGTTCAACATGGTTTTTCCCTAAAATTATATTAACTTAAGGTCCACATTGTTCTTGACATTACAGCAAAAAAAATGTTTCTCTTGTTACTGCTAACTGTATACAATTGCTGATTATCTTGAGAATGCAGTAAATCCCATGTCTTTATGTACTTCCTTGCACACTTTCCTGTTTACAACTGTTGGTTATTTAAAATTGCTAATATCTTTATGTATTTCCTTGCATGTTTTCCTGCTATTCACTTTTTTTTAACCCCTCCCCCCCTGCTATTCACTTTTGAGCTTCTTGTTTTTACAAGATTTTGCTGTTCCTTCTTATTGTCTTTTTGGTCAGTGATTCCAGATGATTCCCTATGTTTAACATTTAAAAGCACATTGAATGTGGAATACATTTGTCTCAGTATGCCTTTCTTGCTGAGAACCCTCCAACCTAGGCCTGGTTTTGATTCCTACAGATCCCATTCAGATGCCCTCATTGGTGTAAGTGCTGGCACTTACAGTCATGATTATACATCAGTGTGGTGTATGTAGGGAGAATATGAGAATGAATGTCAAAATGTGTACTTCGGGCATCAGTAAGAAGGAAAAGACAACGGCTTCCAACCCTGCTAACCAGAATTAAATACTCGGAGGCCACATGGTAGAAGGGTAGCATTGACTTTCAAAAAGTTGCCTTCTTGAAATAGATTGATAAGGAAGACAGCCAAAAAACCTATAGGTAGGAAGACAGTATATCAAACTGTTCTGGAGGCAGCTGTTATTATACCCATAGAATGGGCACTTAGAGTGGAAACTTTGGGTTTAAAGCTGGATGAGTGAAGGGAAATGCCCATATCAGTGGAGAGACCTAAAGAGAGGTAACTTGATATGCTATGGAGGCCTGAACTCCCACAGGAGTAGACGAGCCAGAGTGAACCCTGGGTCCATAGAAGCATACAGGCGGAAGGGTGGAAGGGAATGGGAGGGAATGGTGAAAGGAATGGCAGAAGGAGGGAAGGAAGGAAGCTGGAATAAATACTCAATATGTATATAAAAGTAAAGAAAAATAAACTTTAAAAAGTTGCCTTCTGAATTCATGTTATGCATACCTGAACTGCCTTAATCTCCTCTCTCTCTCTCTCTTTCTCTCTCTCTGTATTACCCTCTTTCCACCTCTTTCTCTCTTTCCCAAATAAAATGTCCCTAAAAATATGGATCTCTCTATCTCAAAATATTTTTAATTATGTCTCTATCTGTGTGAGTCTGTGTGATTATGAGAGGGGAAGGAAGATGATTTCAATGTTTTATATGTGAGCAAAAGTATAATTCTGAGTATAACAGTGTAAGAAAGTATAAAAGGGCAAGTTGGTGAGATAGTGTTTATATTGTGAACATAAATATACATGAATTATGAATATGTGGATACACTTGTGTGTCCCTGTGCTGTATGTATGACTATGAGGCAGAACTGTAACAATATCAATGTGAGCATGCTTGAGTATATGAAACTACATACATGTATGACCATATATATAGAAAATATTTTAAGTGTGGATAAAGGGAATTTGCACTATGTGTGTGCATACTGTGTGCTTTTTGATTATGTAATCATTTTGTTGGGTAAGAGTGATTATATCGTCTATGTGAGTGTAAGTAAATATAAAAGACTATGCATATGAGACAGAATGTAAAAGAGAATATAAAGAGCTGACAAGATGACTCAGCAACTTCTCGCAGACCTGGAGACTTGAGTTTGATCTCTAGAAGCCCACATGTTTCCACAACTGACTTCTGAAAGTTGTCCTCTGATCTTCATCCATACACCATGGCATATATGTGTGCACCTTCTATCTTTACCGATCTCTGGTATCCTCTCTCTCCCCTCCCTCAAATAAATGACAATAAAAAAGAAAGCATAAAGGCATGAGTTGACAAGAACAACTGATCGGTATACAGAGTGTGTATGTATCATTATGAAAACAGAAACACATGAATATGAATGTGCACCAATGTGTGACATTAGGAACATGCCTTCATACATGTATAACATGCCTGCATGCAGTATATTTATACATATGTATGTGAGAATGAGGAGGTAAGAGTAATGAGCGAAGGTGAGTCTGGTGGATAAATGTAACTGTGTGATTATTAAAAAGTGCAGTGACAACATGGGAAACTAGGAAACCCTCCAGGAAGTAGCTTTTCTCCTAAAGCTAATATATCTCTAGTTCCAGGCAAGTTACTGAACTCCTCTCAACCTTTATATCCACAATGACAATAATAAATGATTTGAGCATCACTTGTAGATTCAGAAAACAGAAACAGTAACTACCTTGTACGCATGACTGTAGAAACACATGGTATCATACAATTAAAGTGCCTCACAGAGAGCTAGCAATAGCCGTTACTCAATTAATAAAGGTTATTATCATAACTGTCACAAAACACCCAGGACACATCCCAGGGCTTGCTTCTTCCTTTTATCAGTTCTAGTTACCATCTGTCAGTCAAAGTCTATAGAGGATCCCTGAACGGAACATCTCTAGAAAGTTGAATGCATCAGTATCGGCAAGGCTGTAATTTCATACCTCTAACTCCATGGTCGAAACTCTGGGGCTTCCCTTTCATGAGAAGGCATCAGAGAAACACCTGGTGCTGAGATACAGTTTGACCTTGCTCTGTAAGTCCAAGTGTGCCCCAATGTGAAAGAGAATTAGATTGCATATTCCTTGCTTGCTTATCTGGTTGTATTTTTGTTTGTTTATTGGTAAACAGGAGAGATGTCTTAGCAGCTGACAAAGGGACAGAGAGATGGGTAGAGACAAAAGACAGCTCAGAAGAGGATGTGGAGAGAGGGGAACTCTGCTACATTGCTGTTGGGAATGCAGGCTCATACAGCCACTCTGGTGAGCCGTCTGGAGATTCTTAAAGAAATTAAAGATTGAAATGCCGTATGACCCTGCTATTCCACTTTTGGGAATAACCCCCCATGCAGCAGAGGTTCACCTCGATAGCACAAGCACAACCATGTTCATAGCAGCACTGTTTACAATAGCAAAGACATGGAATCAACCCAAATGTCCAACAGTTGACGAGTGGATAAGGAAACTGTGGTACATCTATACAATGGAGTACTACTCAGCCATCAAAAATGATGAATTACTGGAATTTGCCGGGAAATGGATGTCATTAGAAACAATTATATTAAGTGAAGTATCCCAAACCCAGAAAGTTAAGCACCGTATGTACTCCCTAATAGGTGGCTCCTAGTACCAAACTCACCCAGCCCACATTGAGACACTCAAAGGTAAACCTATGTAATACAGTAATTGCAAGGATTATGAACAGGAGGGATGGGGTTGGAGGGCCACACCAGACACAAGGAGAGAGGGGACCATGTTACAGCAGAGAAAATCGGCCTCCAAGGAATGCAAGTAAGTAATGTGACACCTGGTTAAGTTCACAGATGTTCGTTCCTGATCATGTAAAACTGAGGGGGTATGATCTCACCAGAAGAGGAGGGCATATAGTCTGGCAGATGAAAGGTGATCATTTTACAAATGGGTGACTGACCCCTCCCTCACTGAGGTTTCCTGCTTTTATTACATCTACCCTTGAATGTGCTATTATAACAAGACTCCAGTTTAACAGTTTTTTGTCTCTGACCAGGGGGTGACATACAGTGCCCATCAGGATGGAGTGAAGGGAATTGCAGGAGCAGCAAAACTGCAAAAGAAAATCAACAAACCACAATCCAGAACTTCAGAGACTCTATATCAACCACATAGAACTAAGCCAGCCTAATCTCCCCCCATCCTGAAGCTCAGGGACATTTGCAGAAGAGGGGGCGGTAAGATTGTAAGAGCAAAAGGATGGGAAGAGCAATGATTTGCAAGATACTCCACACTAGTTAGGGCTGAAGCAATCATAATAGGACTTTGCATGCCCTGCACAATGCCCAACACACTATTGACCTCACAAAGTGTAGCATCGGCTAAAGGCACCAAGATCCTTGGAGGCAAGGGATTGGCAGCCACAGTAGTGTTCCTATGCTTAAGGGGAACACGGGAAAGGGTTCAGGGAAATGCCACTGGGTCCTTGTATGTCATCGGAGAGGAGGGCCCAGAGGAGAGTTAGGCATACATAATAAAGGACTCCCTGGGAACTGGGGGGGAGGCACTGGGAGATGGGAAAGGAGGGAGGGGGAGCAGGGGGTTCGGGGCGAGGAGGAGGAGGGGAGGGACCTGGTCTACCTATTAAGTTTGTATGAGCGGAAATAATAATAAAAAATGTTAAAAAAAAGACAGCTCAGAAGAAGAGGCAGAAGCACTATCTGTAAAGGTTCTGGGCAACTGTCCAATACTTCCAAGGGAGCTAGACACCTGGAAGATTTAGCCCCTGCCCTGGAAGAGCTCACGGTCCAGCTTACCTGCTCAGATAAATGCTCCAGCAACCATGCAAAAATGGATTTACGGCAAGAGAAAACCAAGTGTTACTGCATGCTCCAGAATCCTGCTGGAGAGCTGGGGGCGAGGAAATAATATCCTTCCCACTTGCTTAGGTGGGAAGGCAGAAAGCAGGTTCAGGAAAAATGTAAGCTAAAATGTAAGCTTGCCATTCACAGAAGCAAGAGAGAAGTAGGTTGGGAGTACATTTGACCCCTAAGGTAAAATTAAGATCATGGGACAGTAGAAATCTCAGGAAATGATTAGTAGGTTTATGACATGTGGCTGAAATGCCACTTAGGCGTCAGGAAAGGAGGAGAAAAAGAAATGACAGCTTGATGAGAAGCATTTTCTGTTCCACTGAAGCTCTTAGCTAGTACTTGACATCTGCAAAGGACTTGGCAATGATTGCTCTGTTGTTCCTTCTCACCTCTAAAGGTAGGTCAGCATTATCCTTGTCATATTAGTGATGGAAGGACTGGGAGACAAAGGACAGCTCTAAGAGGCCAAACTCCTCAGAAAAGTTAGAGTTGCACTCTTAGACCTAGCTGGTGAGGTCGGAGCTTAGGTGCACAGGCAGCATTTACCTGGCTGTGGAGATCCCTAACTCCCTGCCCTCCAGTACTCCAATACTCACCTCACACAGCCACTGATACAGGACCTTAGCGCAGATGAGCACTGCCCATGAGAAGGGCATACCAGCCATCACAAGGTGCAAGGACTCAGCTGTATTTTCTTGGGAGAAACCTGCCAAGAGAAGCATTGTGGAGGAAATGGAACCTCTTTCTCAACCTGCTGATCCTTCATCCAAAACCCCAGATATATCACAAACATACACACACACACACACACACACACACACACACACACACACACACTCACTCACACACACACAAAACGATGACTTTGCAAAAAGCCTTTAAGAATGCTGGAGAACTGGACAGGCAAGGCATGTCAAAGAACCTTGTTACCTAGATTTTTGGAAAGTAGATTCAGTTGGGAGATGGGCGATGCAAGTTACAAGCTAAGAGCAGCTGCCTTATGACACACCAAGTAGAAAAGAATGAATACTTTTGAACAAGTATGGGGAAGGCTAAGTCAAGACACTGTGAAATGTTCATAGAATTTTCAGAAGGATCGTCACCTTTGCACCATCGTCACAGGGCACTAGCAAAAACTAACAACCAGTGAAGCTTGTGGGCTCTGGGAACATCTGGCTTCCTGGCCACCTGATAACTCATGTGCATTTTTTCAGTCCTTGACTCCAGGGCTCCACCTTGTTTCAATTCCTCCTGCCACTACACTCACTCAGTTAGGGGACCGAAAGCCTGTTTCCAGGTACCAACACTATGTGCCTTGTCACCTCACTCTCTGGAGAGCTTCAACCTCTGACCCTCGTTGGAATTTCCTCCAAGTCCCAGCCATCTATCTCTACCACAAAAATGTCTTCCATGCCCTTTGCTAGATTTTCTAAGGTGATTAAATAACATCTGTTATTTGGGTAGCAATTTACTGCGCATTTTCCTCACAGAGATCTCTATGTCTGACCATGAAGGTGGCAGGATTTTCACAGGCATATGCTGAGATACATCTTCTGCCAGAGACAGTATCTCTTTACCCCCTCTGTTTCCTGACTTTTCCCACCATCGCTGAGCCTCTTCATATTTACCCTGAAAGAAAAGCAGCAGCTGCATGCTACCTCTCAATACAGCAGGATCCACCGCAAGCACTCATTTTATTAGAGGACACCAGAATGCAGTGCACACCCAAAGAGATGAATGCATAGATATCTAAAGGTGGAGCCAGAAATACTGTAGCCTTGGGGAGAAAAGAAAGTTCCTGCAATCTTAATTTCCCCTTAAGTACAGAGCTGCCTCTTGCTTTGGGAGAAATTCCCAAACATTCCTTGTAAGCTTCCTCTGCAGACTCTAAGCAGTTTTTCCTGCCCCCCTCCCTGCTGCATCACTGCGTGGAGTACCACCCCCACTTTCTGCATGAGTTCATCCTTCAAGACAGTAAGGTACTGGAAATGCGGGGACAGGGTAGGGGTGTCCAAAGCTCCAGACAGGAGCAAGGCTTGACAAGGGCACAGAGATGACCCATTCCTGAGGCTGTGGGCTGGTTGAGGCAGCACCCACTCACCAGAGCGAGAGCGTTAGAGGGGGTGGAGGAAAGGGTGAACACGCTTGCCAGTACTAATCAAACATCTACATGTTTCTAAATTCATTTTCATGGGGCCTCCCCCAACTCCTCCAACTGCCATATTTGGAACACCATGCAGGAGCTTCATGCCAGCTTGCTCTGAACTACCCATTGCATAGTTTGAGGCAGTGAAGAAGCAACTGGCAAGATACATGTCTCTCCATGTGTCCACACTCTTCTTTCCTTTTGGAAGTATGGCATGTAGGAGGCAGAACCTGTGTGTGAGTACATAGACATGCTGGGTCGTGTGCATCTGTATTGCCCCCTATATCATATTATATAAGCAATTGTGTGTGCTGTGCCATCTCTCTTCCATTTTGTATGTATGCTTAGTCTGTATTGTGCTGAGTATCTGTGTGGTGCTGTGTTTACATCATGGTGTATATAATGTGTCAGCCAGTGTGGTGTTATGTATATACTACATTCTTTCATGTGTTGTATTTGTATTTCATCTCAACCATATATTTAAATACGTCATGTGTCCAATTTGTAAGGTGTGATATGTATGTCTATGCCATGTTGTATGCCTACACTCTAAGGTGAGCATTGCATGCCTCTATTATATATGCAATTATACTACCTTGCTTTCTATCTGTAGTTCAACCTCTTGTTCGAGACTGGACTGGTATCATTTCACACATCTTGTGCTTGTCCAAATTCCCCTCTTGCTCGGTTACATGTTAACTTCCCACCAGAATCCATCTGGGGACTAGGAGGATGGAAATCAATGTTCTTCCACAGAACCCTTTATGTCAAGTGACTTGCTTAGGACTCAAGATTTCTTCGAGGGCAAAAAAAAAGGCTCAGCAGGTAAAGAAACTTGTGTGATGTAGTGTGCATGAGGGAAGCAGAGAACCAATCTGTGAAAATTGCTCTCTCCCCTTCATACATGTTCTCTCTCTCTCTCTGTCTCTCTCTTTCTCTCTGTCTCTCTCTCTCTCTCCATCTCTCTAATCATCTCTCTTCAACTCTCTCTCTCTCAAATAGATAAATGAATTAAATAAGTAAATGAACAGATCTAAAATATTGTAAGAAAAGCACTTGGAACCTATTTTAGGCCCAAAGAAGAAAAAGACCTTGGGGAGAAGGAGGGGAGTGATGTGCCCCTTTCTAAATCCATTCACACATGAGAAGAAGGATATAGAGAGGCTGCAGCTCTCTTGAGCTATTTCTTCAGGCTGAATGGAAGGACTGGAGGTCCCTTCCTTGTCTGAAGCAATACCTATGTAAGACTACTAGCTTCTAGGCCAGGCGGTGGGGGGCTATGAGGCGCTGAGTAAAATTGTCTCTATTCAGGCCACCAGGGGGAGCTATTGTAATGATTGTTCAGGATATCACAGCGCTCAGACTGGAGGGAAAAAGAGCAAAGAAAAGAATAAACCTCTCTCCAGCACAGTCTATAAACCACTCCAGCACAGTCTTTTCCTTCATCTCCACCACAAGCCCTTCCTGTTCTGAGACTGAATTAACACCAAAGAGGCCACAGGTAATATCAGTGGTCCACTCATCCCCCTGAGATCTGTTTATAAGACCGCAATGTATAGAGCTCTTCTGGAGTTTGATTACAGAGCAGATACACACTTGGATTTTCTTGCCTCATGTTCCCCATTCATATGAAATAAAAGTTAAGTCACACGGCTAAAAGAGATGGAAATGTGTTGGTATCTTTTTTTGCACACAACCCCCCCCTTGTCCCCTGAAATATAAGGCATAGGAAAAGGAATATGATAAAGAAGGGGTATTTTGTTTCAGCTGGATAGGGTTGTACTTTAATGGCTGTCATTAGTATGGAAGATAAACGTAAAAGCTTCCTAAAATGTCGCAACCGCCTTAGAGAAAACCCATCATCTGAAGGACAAGGAAACAGGCTCAGAGGACAAGATATATGCAGCTCAAAATCTGATTTCTAATTCCTAAGGTTACCCTAGCTTCTACTCCCCACCCCTACAAAAACTGCCTTTCTGTAAATTCAACTCCTTATCTCTGCACAGGAAATTTTGCATCCAGCATCTGGCCTGACTCCCTATCCCCACCAGTGAATTGTTAATTCTGCTCATTCTTCAAGGTCCACTTCCCCCATGTTGCATCTACCCCCAAACCCAGCTGTAGCTGCAGCTTACCCCTCCCCCTATTGCATCTCCAGAGTGCAGGACAGATTGCCCCAACCTGCAGATAACTGACCGAATGTGCAAATCAGACACGGATCTATTGCATTGATATTAACATTTCCAATTAAACTCTCGGGTTAGACTTGTACATTAGTGACTCAAGTAATCACCACGGTTTATGTAAATGTATATGCCTTCCAATGCTGTGGAACACTGTAGGAAGTGCCTCATTTCTGAGAGGAACTAGAAACAGACTTGTTTGACCAGGATGTTCATTTGGTTCTCTGACACTCTTAAATCAGATTTTAAATGCATGGCTGGTTAGTTCATCTGGGCTTCACACCTGAAATGGAGGACTTGGGTCCTCTTTGCCGCCCCCTGCTTGAGAAGCTATGTAGTGCAGAACTCGCCTGAAAGATCCACTCCACTCAGCTAAGAGAATGGTCTAGCTGCTGGTAGGTAGGGAGGCAGGGAGAGAGGGAGGGGGGAGGAGGTGTGTGTGTGCATGTGTGTGCTGGAGGGAGCGCAGTGGGTAAGGAGCAGGCTGGGTAGCTAAAGCTTAAGCTTAAGCTGTGTTCTCCATGTCTGGACAGCTGCACTTACTCTCCAGGGTAAAAGTTAGGATATTTCTTTTTCTTTCTGCTTCAAACCTGGCCCTAACCTATCCGTGCAGAGACAGTCAATCTCTCGTCTGTCAGATTCTAGTTCCTCTCTTCCCCTTTGGGACTCTGCCCAATCCTTACGTTCTCCCCCGCTCCACACCACTATCCTTACCCAAGAGGAAAGAGCCATTTGTTGAGACTGCTCCTCATTAAGTTTTCCTTTTCTTATTCATTCGAGTAAAGTCAATTGCCTCTGAAGATGGGCTATGCAAGTGGGAATGCCACTGAAATCCTAAATAACTAGAGATCCCAAATGATTTTTGGTAGATCCACAGTTGCCTTGATTTCCAAAACTCACCCATTTCTCCAGGGTAACTAAGGCCTTTGGGCATGTGATATTATGGCTTTTCTCATCTCTGTCTATGGCTCTGTCCCTACATATCTCATCAGATCTCACTAAATGTACCCAAAGTTTCCAGACCTGTGTTTTTTGTCTTGGTCATCCTCTTTGACCTTGTACTTAGTCTCAATCTCAAAGCATAACAATATAACAACTTCTAATGGCAGCAACTTTCATTATTACTGTTGTTCCTGATTTCCTTCACCTACCACATCCTCTGTGTAGTCCCCTCAAAACACCTAGCAAACTTGTTGGCTATAGATTATCATTTCTACCTGTGACCTATAGGAAAACATCTGCTACCTATAGGAATGATTTGCTAGGTAGAGTTTCAATGAATCATGAATTTATTTGCCTATACTCTCCTTTCAAGACCCACCTGCCTACTGGGAGACTAGAAGCATCTGCTCCTTGACATCCTGAGGTCTGTCCTGATTCTAGCTTGTCAGGGGTCCACTTTAATTCAACGTACCTTCCATTTTCTTCCCATTTTGTGTCATCAGTACTAGTACTGAGGAATATGACATGTGTATTCAACAAGAGGTTTATTTGGCTCTCTTCCCAAGACCCAACCTATTAATCATCCACCACCACATTAGAACCTTTACCCAAAGGGGTCCCTGATTTCCAGTTCACGTGGCAAATCACAGATTCTGCCCAATTATAATTTTACAAATAGCCCAGTGAGAACCACACTGACCTTTAGACCTGGCACATTCCAGAACAGGGCCACAGTGTTGTCACCAACAGGAATGGACCTCCTTCTGTTCCAACACCTCAGACAGCCATACAGTTGGCCTGGATTTGAGTCTGCAAAACCATGGGGGGGGGAGCAAGACTAACATGGCTAAAGGCGTCCCTGACCAAAGCCATTTTTCAAAAATAGCATTGCAACTGCCCCCTTCATGCTTCCCCAAACCAAGCCACTCACCCTTCTTTCCTTGGCGTCTACAGACCATACACAGCACAGAAACCTCAAATCCAGAATCTGGAACTGGATTCTGGAAGGTGGTATCAAAAGAACAAACAAACAAACAAAAAAAAACCCAAATGGGACCTCTGGTTCCCTCCTTGGAGAAACAAGCTGTCCCTCCCAACCTTCACCCCACCCTTCAGCTACCACCTAGGAAAGGAAAACCTGCCAGAGCGAGAATCTAAAAGGTTCCATTCACTCAGACCGATGGCAGTCATCTTGCCAGAGCCAGGCCACAAACGGAGGGCAGTGTCCCCTGCGGGCTGAGGGGGACAAGGAAGGGAGGAGGCAGTAAATCCAGTGACCCCACTCCCCAGACAAAGACAAGGGCCAACACAAGGACTCCAGGATTCCAAAAGACCCCATTGCATCTTTGCATTCCCTCAGACGAAGCAAAGAGTCCCCCTCTCAATATCACCCCTCCCAAGGAAAAAGGGGAAAAGAGGGGATAGAGAACAAATTTTAAAGGAAGGTGGGGAGAAGGCTCCCATTTAAGGAAATCGCCACTTTCCTGCTCCAGTTGGAGCTGTGGTATTGCTGTGAACTTGGGCAGACCAGGGCCACACCCCCTCCCCTTCTCTCTAGTGCCGCAGCTGTCACCGCTGCTGTCACCGTAACTGAGGCTGGGGGTGGGAGGGGGTTGGGATGCGGAAGGTGGTATGAGACTTACAGTCTGACGTAGCTTTCAGGGCAGATTATTGCCCCAAGCGGCCCAGGCCCTGGCGAGCTAGTCCAGGGCTTGGCCAAGAGAAGGAGCACAGTCCTCTAGGATGAACCCCGACACACCCACTTGTCCGCCTTCGGTAACAGGGATCCAGCCAACTGTGCGCTGAGTCCCAGGGCTGGGGTCCGGGAGCCACGTAGGAGACTCCAGCCTGGGATGCCGAGGGAGCCCGAGCAGAAGGGGGACCCCAGGAAGGCAACACATCTGCCTAGCAGCCACCCCCTCTCTAGAGCTCACCCCGTGCCACTCTCAAGTGGCATTTACCTGCGGCGGGTCCAGCCACCCTGTCAAAACCTTTCTGGTGCCGCCTAGTGCTCCGGCCAGTGGGGCAGGGGAGCAGCAGCCCTGCGGCCGCAGCCGCAGCCCCAGCTCGCTTTCTCCACAGCTCCTCTCCGACCCCAGCACACTCGTGCCCAGAGGGGCAAAGCGGTAACCTCGGCGCCAAAGCACAGAATGCTCGCGGCCACAGCTGCCCGCCAGCTAGAAAGCCCGGGTTGCCGGGCTAGGCAACCGCTCCCTAGCCCTGCTTGGCTATGACGTCACCAGGGCTCTGCACCGTACCTAGGCCAATCAGATGGTGAGCATAAAACTAAAATCGCCCTGAGTGGGCTATTGGGGACCAATCTTTTGTTTCCAGGCAGGAAGCGCCCAGGAAGAAGGGGGGAGGCAAGAAGGGGAGGGACAAGGAGGGAGAAGGAAAAGAAATGGAAAGTTCTACACTGTTGGTTGGGATTGTCTAGAGAGGAAGGTGGGGCCATCAAGAAAGAGGCTTCAGACAAGAGGGAGAGAAGGGCACCTTTCATATGTCTTCCTTGCTTGCCACCCTTAAGAAAACTAACGGGGTGCATTTTCAGGAAAAGAAATGCGACCAGCTACAACGACAGACTTTCTCGAGGAAACCGGTTTAGATTTGGGACACCACCTGTCAGGTTAGCAGGTTACACAGAAAACTCAGAGCGAGGAATGCGGGAATGGAATTAAGAGGGGGCACGATTTCAATAAGGAAAGCACATGAAACACGCATTTCAAACACACGGAGCATTATACAAAAAGAACAATTACTCCACTTCAAACTGAGCGTGCCTTCATAGGGAACTCCCTGTTTTCGACCTTCTGTTAAAACCTTCAGTTGCTTCTCTTGTCTTTTACCATAACGTTCAAATTTGGGAAAGTGTACTTACTTAGCCTTATAAAATCTGCCTCCAAATATAGCTTCCTACCCGAAATTCATACTCTTTAGGATTTGGCCAGATTATGTAAAGTATGGTATGTCCCAGCAAGGAGACAACAGGCTGCAATAAAAACTGCTAATGCCAAATAGTAAATATGTCCCAATTATGAAGATGCAAAATATGCCTCCAGAAGACAATCAGAAAGGAATGTGAAATTATTGTGGTTGGATTAAAGTAGTCTATTGGTACTTTATATATAAAGATAAAAGTATCCTCACATATATGAATAATCAGAATGGATAATGGATCTTTTCCAGTATCCGCTGATTCACTTTTCTCAGCACTGCATAGCAAACAGCAATTGTTTCTCCACAATATCAGCAAAATATCTTAATGTCCTTGAAATTAATGTCTCTGCAGTGAGAAAATATCACACAACCGTTTTCCACATTTACTAGAGATAACTTCTCCAGCAACTTGGTTAATGGAAGCAATTCATTTTGAAGGACACGGAGCATTAACAAAGCAACAATGTCCAAATAGGAAGGAGGAAAGCAGAGACTAAAATATATAATTCACATCATTTTAATATGACTTTGCATTATGGTTTTCTTCATTAAAAACATAGATAAGTACACAAATATGAAAAGTATAGAAAATGATAGCACATTGATTTATATCTAAGTCTGATTCCAAAGTCCACACATTTTTGAATATGCTAAAGTATAGTGCTATTAAGAATTACACATGTTATTAATAGCTATTAAAATGTTTGCCTGTCTTAAAAAAAAAACATGAAAGGTGTTGCTCAAAATCAGGCATTTTAAAACAGCTTTTTAAAAACCTGAAGGTTGCCTTCTAATGCAAAAAGCCTCACTCTCTCCCCCGTCAATCCTTGATTAATAGATTGAAATCAGGATGGTTCTGCTTCCAATGATTTTACAGATATCTTTTTAATTAACTTTGGGACTAAAAAAGTAACTACATCACACTGATTTTTTTATACATAATGATGAAGTAACCTAAAAATACTGAACTCAATGTTATTTCCTTTATGTTAACACCTTTGATGTGCAAAATACATTTATATGACATACTTTAAACACAAACATCTTTTTTTTGTTGTTGTTGTTTTTGTTTTTTATTTTAAGAAAAAGGGAGCTATAACTGGATTTTCCTGGTAATGATTTAACTTGGGCGTTCTAGGCCATTGATTTAAATTGTAATTAAAATATATTTGATTTCACTTTAATCCTTACATATACCTCAGCTATAACTCAGAGTTAGTTATGCATGGTTGTTTAATCATTTCATGTGTGTATTTCTTTTCTCCCCAGTGATTCCAGAAAGTTGCATAAGGCCAAAATCCTATTAGGTTCTTGACAAACTGAAGCATGGCAATGTCATTCAAACAGGACTAGACTTAGGACTCAAGCCCAGTAAAAAAAGACAAGTCCCCCTATAAAAAGGTGATAATTCACATTATTCTGGAGAACAGAGGAAATCCTTATTGCCAGTGTGGTGTGTTTTCCACATAAGGGCAACAGGAAAATATGCTAACCTGAACAAGCTTATAGATTTCATCTGTGTGCAATTTTTTCAATTCAACTCCCACTAACACCTGCTAGACAGCTTGGGAGCTCCTTGAGTTAAGGATGCAACAGTACTGCTGTAATAGCCACTTGGCACTGTTATCATACTTCTCAGATTACACACCATCTTTGTATCTCTATTTAATCCTCACAACAATCACAACAGTTTACCTTGCCAAGTATTATGATCCACATTTCATAGATGAGACAGTGGCTGCCCAGAATTTTGAAGTGACCTGACTAGTGTATTATTTATACGGTACTAGAATTCAAGCCTCCTCCTCCTCTCACTTCTGAATTCTTTCTCCCAACTTAAGCCTCGAGTTGAGAGTCTGTGTATGTGTGTGTGAGGGGGAGCGTTTTCTTTATATGCAGACGTCTTCGGTTTATGGTACAACAAAAAATTTATTGACTTTATGGTACAAATGTAACATGTTTTCAGTAGAGACCAACTGGCCTTCAAATTTTAAGTGTGAATTGGTATTTCTCTTTTGGGTTCACCAATGCAGCCAGGTTCTCGAGTCACATGTAAAGAGAGAGATCTAGCTTGAAAGTAAATAAAGATAAATTTAGTGATTTTTTTATTGAGGAATATTCAAGTCATCTTTTAGTTATGATTTTTCACTCCTACATAAGATTAAACAATGAACATAGCTTCTCATGTTGTTAGGTTTTTAATCTATAATAAGTAAATAAGTAATCAGATTTCTTAAGTTGTAACTGCTGTGTCAAGTGACATATGCATTTTGAAATTTGATTGTCACCCACTTATCCCATCAGTAGTATACAACAGTGAGCAATGTTTCTTTGATCCAGGCTTTGAGTAGAACAATTTGAAAACATTCATTTTTGTTTACTTTTGTTGCTAAAAAGCCCCATCTCAGACCTCTGATTTTTCATGCAAGCTTTCTTTATATAGACAGTTTCCAACTTACAATGACAGAACTTGCAATTTTTTTATTTTATCATGGTACAAAAGTGACATGCATTCACTACAAACCATACTTGGAATCAAGATCTTTGACCCTAATAGAGATAAGTAGGATGATACTCCCTTGAGCTGTTGGGAAGCATCCAGCTGGCACATCTTTTAGTTAGCCACACAATTCCCAGAAGAAGCAATCCATTCTCTACAGTGGACTGTGTTAAGCTAGGGTGCTCTGTAGGTTAGGTGTATCCAATATATCCTCACTTTAACTTCAAGTTGCAATGAATTTATTGATATAACCTCATCAAAAACCAAGGATCATCTGCACTTTGGTATTGTTTACTTATTATTTGCTTTTTATTTAGTTTTTGGAGTCTCATGAAATGCAGACCATCTTCAAACTTGCTGTGCAGCTTAAGATGACTTTGAATTCCTGATTCTCCTTTACATTAAATTTACCAAGTCTTACCATTACAATCCATGTCCACTTTTCTTGAAGGTATTTTTTTCTTTTTTTTTTAATGTTTCTTTGTGTATATACGGAATGTAAGCGTATGTGAACACCTGGTTTGCATTTGAATAGGTGCACATGTGTGTGAGTATATGTACATAATTGCACTTAAGTGCAGGTGAAAATGGAGGTCCCAGGGTGATACAAAAAATCGTCCTTAATCGTTCTTTCCATTATTGTTTTAAGCCTGGGTCTTAAATTAAATTCAGAGCATGACATTCAGGGCTAATGTGGCTAGCCAGCTTGCTCTAGTGATTCCCTGGATTGGCCTTCAGGGACTGAAATCACAGATGGGCAAACATACTCACCCCACGTTTTTAAACCCTTTTATTCTTTGATATTTTCATGCATAAATACACTGAAACTATGTGTTTTCACCCCTTATTTCCTGTGCCCATCCCCTTTCATCTCCTTCCAGTTTCCTTCTTCCTTTTATGTCTTTGTGCATGTATGACCCACTGAGTTTCATCTGGGATGTCTGTACTGGCAATTGCCTGAGCACCTGCTGGAGCATGGACGACCTACCAGGAATAAGTCATTGAGTAAAGCTCCCTTTCTCCAGTCTGGCGCTAACCTTGAATAATCTTCCTGGAAGGTGTAGTATTTCTTGAGATCTTCTCTCATCCATCCACCCCACAGACTAATTGGGATCTGGAAATCCAAACTCAGGTTCTTTTGCTTGCAAGGCAAAGGCTTTGTACTGGTTATTCTTCTCTGTTGCTGTGAGACACCACTCAAACTCAAGCAACTTAAAGGGAGAAAGGGAGATTTATGTGGTTTGATTCCAGAAGGGAGACACAGTCTTTCATGGCAGGAAAGGCATGACTGGCTGGAAGAAGCTGGAGGCAGCCTAAATCACATCCTTCATGGAGGCTGAGAGCTCCAAAACTGCTCACTGCCAACTGTAAGAGCAGACTTCTCCCAGAAGCAGAGTGGGCCTAACCCACTTCAAGCTCCCCCCCCCACCATGTCTGCCTTCCTCCAGCAAGGTTCCACCTCCTAAAGGTGCCAAGAACTTCCCAAACAACTACGGATTCAAACACATGAGCCTAAGGGGGACAACTCACATTTCAAACCATTGCTGGCCCCACTGAGCCGTTTCTCCAGTCTCTTGTTTGAATGATTTTTAAACAATAAGCATATACTGCCTTTGGCTCATAAAGACAGCATTACAATGAAAATATAGTCAGGGGGAGGTGATTTTAAAAAAGCAGACAGCTTCCCAATTATCCTAAACGAAATCTGAGTGCCAAGTCAATGGTTCAAGTGGGGCAATCAAAGATATAGTGTGCCAGGCTGAGCTGAGCCACTTCTGGGTACAGACTAGATGTAAAGCAATAATGTATTATTCAATGCACAGAAACAGCCAAAATTCCCTGGATCCCCTCCCACTGCTCCCTTAAATCCCACAGCAAGAAATCACTTCCAGTAGTGGACTCTGTGTCTGCGGGCTTCTCAAGTCTTCAAGTTATTTTGAAGAGCAGAAGGATATAAAAAAAATCCTTCCCTGCCCCAACTTGCTCAGCAGCTAGTACACAGACATGGGCCAGAAGAGCTGTGCCCATTTCTCCTTCACGCAAGGTCTGGTTACTAATATGTATTGCCATCCTTGCCACTGCCTGCCCCCCTGCTCCCCTTATTAGTAAGCCAGCTCTTCTGCAGCAGATACCATGGTGGGTGGCCTGCTAAACAAAGAGCAAGGAACTTCAGAAATACCAAGAAGTGTCATCCTAGTTCCTCAAAAAGCCTTGGTCAAGGATGGGTCAATGAGGAAGACCGGAGCTAGGACTTAACCATCGTCTTCAGCACCACAGCATTCTGAACTAGAAGTCAGGAGATCCTAGACTGGCACCTGGAGAGGAATCCTTGATCTAGAATCCAATTTCCTCAAGGACTAGTTTCCCTCTCTATCCAACTCACCTTGCCTTCTCTCCCTGAACTGTTATGTGGATGCAAATGGCTAATGACAGGAGTGGACCTAATGTATTTCATAGCCATACACCTCTTGAATCAACTTGGTGAGTCTCCACTTACACATGCTACCTAAATGTGCACTTGGGAATGAAGGGTCAGTCCTAACCTTCATTCATAATAATGAGCCTCCACTGGAGACCTGCCTTGCAGGATGTGTAAGTTTTCAAAAGCCCACCACCTCTGCCCTCCTCCCTTCCACAAGGGAATTAGTAGAGGAAAAACAGAAGGTAATTAAATCCAGGTATCTCTGGGTGAATTAATAAGTGAATCAAGAAGATCCTCTCCTCTGACTTGGTGTTAATTAATACTACCTCTACTATAGTCCTACATATCAAACCACATTGCTTAATTGAGCTGATATTCTGTTATACTTTCCTTCCAAGAGGATCATGCTATACACTCCTTTCCCACCCATCCCCATTCATGGTACTGGGTGCACCTAAATCAAATTACAGAATGAATTAAATTTTGGAAAGTTGGGTTTCTCTCTCTCCCTCTCCCTCTCTCTCTCCACTTTACCTGGAAAAGGGAGAGAGAAGCAAAGGAGAAGGGAGAGAGAGAGAGAGAGAGAGAGAGAGAGAGAGAGAGAGAGAGAACACAAAAGTGTAGGGGACAAAAGAGTTAAGAACACAGAAAACCAAATCTTTTTTTTTTCCTCTTTGGAATGGCTGGACTATGATGTCATGTTTTCTAAGCTCACCTGTGATTGGCTGCTCAGTTCAGCATCTGCTGAGAGCAAAAGGCTGATTATTTGCCAGAGATACAGACCTTTCAGGGAGCTTTGAATCATTGCTGGTTGTCATGACAACCTGGGCAGTGTCTGCTCCTGATAACCACATAATGAGGTTATCAGGAACAGAAGTATCCCCATTCCTCACATGCAACTATCTGAATTGATGAGCGATGGGACACTTTGCTTGGGAGGTGAGGGAAAGAATCTGGCAAAGGCAAAAGGTAACCATCCCCTCAGATAATATAACCCAACCAAATCCCAGAGACAATGGAATTTCTTCAGGTAGTTCTTTTCTACCGCCATTAGGTCCCTCCCAAATTCTTGTGCTTGTTGTATTCCAGACAGCTGCAAAATAAATAGTAAGGAGATGAGAGGAATCTCTGCAATTCTCCCATGAATGTCATATTCATTAAGGCAAGCACAATTGTTGGTCTTCAAAGGAGGTCACCATGGGCATGGGCTAGGCACAATGATGGGTATATGTCAAGATGAAAGAACATGGCCAAACTCAGTCAAAAGATACACAGATGCAGATCCAAAGGAAGCTTGAGTTTGCTTTTCTATTACTTTCATTTCTTTGGAGCAAACACCTCACTCTATATTATACTGAGGCTACAAAAAGTCTTGAAAGGGAGGATCAGTGGCATTGATGTGACACCTTAGTCATTCCTAAGATACATTTATTAAGTGCCTACTAAATGACAAGCATATGCTGTAAGATGCTCTAGAGGCTACACTGATGAACCAAGGACTGCTTCATCAAAGACTTTCGAGTCTTGATGGAGAGAGAAGATGTATATTCAGGCAGGCAACTGATACAAGAGAGATGTAGTATGTACTATAGGGGAAATCCAAATTTTATGATTTAGTTAGAGGAGAATCACACTCCAAAGGCAGATCATCTTTGTGTGGTTTTCCCTGCTTACTCTTCTCTCACATGCAACTGTCAGCTCTTCGGCTTCCCTCTCGTGCCTAGAGTCCTTCCCTCTGCCTGTGCCAAAATTTCTCTTCTCTCCCTACCTGCTAATATTTAATGCATTTTCCCATATGGCATCGTGATGGACAAACTGGTCTATAACTATATCTGCTCTATATCTACAACTATAACCGGTCTATTGCTATAACCTTGTAGAGATCCGAGCCTGGTAGATGTGGTATATGTACAATGCCACAGTACCAAAGGTACAAATCCAGAGTTCTACATAAGACAACACTGGTATCATCAATTTTGGATTATCTGTGGAAGAAGAGAAAGTCAGGATACTTTGGAGAAGTGATTTGTTTATTTTTTGTTTATTTATTTATTTGGGGGGGGGTCTTACATAGCTCACACTAGCCAAAAATGATATGTATTAAAGAATGTCCTTGAACTTCTGCTCCTCCTGTCTCCATCTCCCCAGTGGTGGGGTAACAGGTAGGGGAGCCACCATGTCTGATTTATGTGGTGCTGGAGACTGAACACAGGGCTTTCTGCATGCCACACGAGCACTTCATTGCACTATAATCCTAGCCTTAAAAAGTGTCATTTCAGAAAATTAACACAAATCCTTTATGGCTTTCTTATCATTTTTGAAATAGAGCAGAACTCACAGGAAGTTGCAAAAAAGAATACAGACTCACCATGTGTTCTCTAATATTTTGATATATTATATAGTGGTTAAAATGCAGAAAACTGACTGTGGTCTAATACTAAAAATTCAAATGCAGACCTTTTTCATATTTATTGGCTTGTACAGGTGCTATTCCATGAAATATTTATCAGTTCAGTTAAAAAGTGGCAAAGCTACTCATAGTTGATATGAATAGCAGCTTTTCTCTCAAACCCCACTCATTTCTGGAAAAGGCCAAACTGGAAAGAGTCAAAAATTTGCCTGGGAATGAAAGAATGAAAATTAAAATCAACAGTCCCACCATTGATCATGGAGGGGTTTATAGGAAGCAAAGTTAAACTATGGTCACTTAGTTATAAAATGATATAGGGACCATCTCATCACTTACATTACTACTACCTTCCTACTTATGATGCTCAGACTTGCTTTGCTATTGACATTTATTACTGGGGATTCCCAATAGCAAAACCACTCAATAAATCTAAATTTGTTGGGCTATAGTCTTATCCCTGGTAGTCTTGAATTAATGAAAGCTCAACAAAACAAATGATATGACAAACTATGGTTATGGTTATTATAGAAGTTGGCTTGGCCATAAGTACTTACATATACCTAGAGGCATACAGTGTGATTAAAACTGATTTACACAGCAGATGCTTAAAAATGTCTCAGTGAGGACTGGAAAGATGGTTCAGGAGTTAAGTCTCTGCCTCATAAGCAGAAGGTTCTGAGTGTGGATTCTAGGTACCACATAAAAACACCAGGCAGAAATGGCAGAGACCTGAATTTCTGGCCCTGGTGGGCAGAACTCTGGGAAATCTCAGAGTGAAGCAAAAAGGAGGTAGAAGCATCAACCACCTGGAACCAGACCAGCCTAATCTCTCCCCATTTTAAAGCTCAGGGAAATTTGTGGAAAAGGGGGCGGTAAGATTGTAAGAGCCTAAAGATGGGAAGGAGCAACGATATACAAGATACTCCATACCAGTTAGGGCCGCAGTAGCCATAATCGGACTTTGCATGACCTGCGCAATGACCTACATATCATTGACCCCCCAAAGTCTAGCATGGATCACAGGCACTATGATCCTTAGAGACAACGGATTAACAGGAACAATAGTGTTCCGATACTAAAGGGGCAGAAAAGAGTTCTAGGCAATGCTATTAAGTCCTTACACCTCATCAGAGAGGAGGACCCAGAGGGAAGTTTGTCATGCATACTAAAGGATGCTCCAGGAATGGGGGAGGGTGGAGCACTGTGAGAAAGGGAGGGGGGGAAAAGAAAGAGAAAAGGGGGGAAGGAGCAAAGGGAATCCAGGAAGGGGTGGAGGGAGGGAGGGGAATGGGGTACTTATCAACATTGTATAAGTGAAAGAAATAAATTTTTTTAAAAAAGGAGGTAGAAACAATCCAGGATGATTCTCTAAGTCACCCTTGGGGCCTCCACAGAGATACACAGTACCCTCTCTAATACACACATACACACAATAAATAAATAAAGTTTAAAAAATTCTCACTGAGGCACAAAAACAGATACATGGACCCATGGTTCAAAACAGAGGACCCAGATATAAACTCCCAGGGCCAGGAAGCAGAATTTGGGCAATTTTCTTAAGGAGAAGATGTTGAAATTCAGTCCTCTCTAAGGCTTTGCCTAGCTTTATCCCTGAGTCTAGCTGATGGTTTAACTTGGAAACAATGCAGACTTTTTCTTCTATGTTTCTAACAAAGTGTTGAAGACATTGAATGTTAGAGAAAGATCAGAGTTGCATTCTTCTCTCCTTTTTCCCCTTCCCAAACATAACTCAGTCACACTTCAGATTAAGTGGTCTCAAATGTGCATTTAAAAGCAAAGTTAATAATGTGCATGCAGCAGAGGCTGACCATCGCAGATGTGTTTAATGGATGCAGACAGAACTCAGTGTGCTGTTGTTGTTCCATATAATGAAGCACCTGTTGAGCTTCACGATAAATCCTTATTGCTAAGAAGCAAGAACTTACAGTCCATGTTCTCTGGTGTTCACTTGATACGGTCAGTTGTGAGGAGGGGCATTCAGAGTCTGCACTTCTCTCCTCTTTTAATCACCCAAGAGAATACATCCTCTAGTCAGTAAGTAATAAAGATGAAGTAACCTGTAATTTTTAAAGATCAGTTAAGCAGAAGTTTCAAATACGTTCACGATGATCTTTTAAAGTGATTCACCATCCACTCCCTACATTTCTTGTTCATTCCTGCTGCTAATACAGGAAATGTAACGAATTCTGACATGCAAGGCTAAAGTTTAATGCCAAAAAGGAAAGAGGGCAGGTTGCTAGGCAAATTAATACTATAAACATAGAAAAGTGACAGCCTGCTAGAGGAATATGCTAACACAAGGTTTTTAAGCTCTACTCTAAGTGCACTTTGCATTCAAATGACCAATATGCTAATTACAGTCCTTATCTGTTTGTTCTGGGCCTTAAGAGTTGCTGCAGCTCAGCACACACACCCTAGCCAGCAGTTTGACTGCAGGTTTTTAGAAATAATAACCTGGCATTTCTTTTTAACATATTTTCAAATTCAAGCTTCTTACAAATCAAGATTGGCCTTTTCCCCCTTTCAAGGAATTAGTGCGGCTTAACTGTGTTCACTATGGTGCAGTGCCCCTCAAACCCCTGTGAACAAAGGCTCCTCTACTCTGATGGGAGCACAGCCCTTTGGGGCAGATTTCCATGGTAATTTGCAGGTTTCTTTTGAAGACCTGGGGTGTCTTTGTAAAGGGGGATTGGTAGATGGCAGTGGGTAGAAAGGGTGTAAATTCTCACTAATCTTGGAATTGTCTTTGACCCTTTTTAATTTTCACCACCCTTGTGAGGCCAGAAAGCACTCTTAACCTAGCTTTTTGTAATTGAAAGCATACACTCCCTAATGCATGTTTTAAGAGAGAGCTAAATCAACAGCACCATGCTCCCAATATTCCAGTTGCAATGATCAGATATTTACCAGAAATGTGTTAGGAGTAGAGGGGGCTGAGGATTGATTCATCACTTTCCCCAAGTTCTACTTAGATTTGCCTGAAGGGACTTGATACGGGTGAAAGCATACTGTTCTAGTTTCACCACATGGCCTTCAAATTCTTTCCCTATTTTTGGTAATAACTCAACTATTTAGATTCTTACAAAAATATTTATTACTTTGCTGTATTTCTCATTTTAAGAAGGCCTCCTCCCACCATCTACCATCCCTCCACCTCTCTCTCTCTCTCTTTCTCTCTCTCTCTCTCTCTCACATACACAGGCTAAAATAAACTCTTCTCTCTATAGGTAAGGAAAATGACACAATAAGCTTATACTTTTGTCATCAGTAAAGAGAACTCACCACACTCACAGAACTGTTGTGATCCACACCACTAGATGCCCCTTGCCCCAAGCCTGACTGTGCTTCTAGACTCTCCCTACTACTTTCAATAACAAAATGCAGTATGTGGACAGCACTGTGCCAGTTACAGTTCTTCTCTTCTACCCTCCAGGTTCATTGAAAGAAATGATGTCTATCTTCTCTGAACTTGTTGCTACTTTCTATCTCTTCCTTCATGGTGATATGCACATGATTACTTCCTACACTTTAGGTCATTCTCAAGAGCATTGTCCTGGGTTCAGTGGCTATTATCAAAAGAAAAAGAAAAAGCTTTCTGCCCCAGACCAGGACCCAGGTGGACTCCCTGCTCCTCAGGGAGGTGATCTTTGGTGCCAATCTGGATGCAGTCGAGGGTGGTGCAGGAAAAGCAAAACTGAAAACAACAACAAACTATAATTCAGAACACCAAAGACCCTACATTAATCACCTGGAACCAGACCAGCCAAATCTCTCCCCATCCTAAAGCTCAGGGAACCTTACAGAAGAGGGGGCGGCAAGATTGTGAGAGCCTAAAGATGGGGAGAACCAATAATATACAAGACACTCCACACAAATTAAGGCTGCAGCAGCCAGGATTAGACTTTGCGACCTGCACAATGGCTGACATGTCAATGACTCCCCGGAAGTCTAGCATGGATCAAAGGGGAGAAGGCTCCAGGCAGTAGGATCCTTAGAGGCAAGGGATTAAACAGTTGTAATAGAGTTCCCATACTAACAGAGAGCCCAAGAAGGGGCTCTGGGCTATGCCACTGAGTCCTGAACCCTCACTAGGTGGAGGATTCAGAGGGAGAGTTGGCATTCACACAAAAGGATACACCAGGATATGGGAGGGAGGAAGGAGGAGGCACTGGGAGAGGGGAAGGAAGGAATGGGGGTGAAAGGAAGGGGAGAAGTGGGGAGAGTGCAAGGGGCAACACAGGGAGGGGAGGAGGGAAAGAGAGGATGGGATGCCTATTGAGCTTGTAGAATTAGGAAAACAATAAAATATTGGAGAAAAAAATAAAAAATATAAAAAAATATGAAGGAGCTTCATTAAGAAAAAAATGAAAAAAAGAAAGAAAAAGAAAAAGCCAGCATATTGATATACTTGAGCATTAGCTATTTTCTGATACCACTAACAAAATATCTGACAATGTCAACCACAGCTGCCATTCTGTAAAGCTTCCACTTCAGCCAAGTAAGTGGTCATTCTGTAAAGACCAAATCTCCAGCCTCCACTTACTGTCCTATTTTCTTGGGCAATTCCTTAGCAATTATTGATGATACTCTAAGAGCTTGGAATTCTACCCAGGGTCGGTCTCTCTCTCTCTCTCTCTCTCCTCTTTCTTTCCTGCTCTCCACTATCTCTGCCTGCCCCCTATTCTCTCTTCTTCCAACTCTAATGCTGTGGTGCTAGCTCTTTCCCTATTTCCTCCAACTGCAAGCTATGTCTTCTGTTCTAATGCTCCCCAACCTTAAGGTTTTCATCTGGCTACCTTGGCTACCAGGTCCTGAATGCAAACAAACTCCTCTTTCTTACATCTCTCGCTCATGTCATTTCACATTATTTATGGACCTCCCCATGGTGTCTGCACATGGTTGAAATAGCTCTCTATCCTTTCCCCTATGACCTGACAACTACGTTTTAAAGTTAAAGGTACGTTTATTTTTTTTTAAAATGAAATTAGTCTAAATGGGAATGAAATTAGTATAAATGGGATTGTTCCCTTTTGCTATTCCATTCTGTCTTTCAGAGATGTCTTTTAGGTATCAAAAATCCAAATAAATTGCTACCCTTTCCATTCCTGTAGCTGTATATCTTGGAAGAAGGCACTATGAGCGAATATATATATATATATATATATATATATATATATATATATCCTCCACTATAGTGGGCAACAATGCTTGAATTAAAGGGATTAATTGCACAGACGAAAATCAAAGTATTACTATAGGTATTTGTGAAGGAGATGGAAGGGGAAATTTTTTGTAAAGAAAAATGACAAAGAATGAGATGGAAGAGTCATCTCAATCAGGTATGATGGCCCATGCCTGTGTTCCCAGGAAAACAGGACAGAAAGACAGAACAAAATGATAAGGACAGAGGAAGAAAATAGAACCCCCTCACTACAGAGCCTGCTTGAAGCCCCTCACTAGCTGATAATCAGGAATGCCAGCACAATTAACAACATTTGTTATAATGTTTGCTGAAACAAGTCCTAGAGCATATATATGTATGGGTGTTACGATGAAATATCACTGAATCATACTTAAGGCTTTAGTTTATGTGTCCTTTAAGTATGGCCTTACTCCTTTCCCAGATGTTTTCTAGGCATCTCAAACAAGGGAATAGCTTTGTTCACAGTGATGACATTCTATTATGCTTTTCTCTTGTCAATGTAACCCTATCCAATACACCTTTGGAGCCACTCTTTGATCTCCTCACTTAAATTCTTCAGCAACCCTGTAAAGAAAGTGTCTTTAAAAATCACCAAAATCTTGCACAGGACTCTGGTAAAGACACTGAAGTCTGGTGGTCCTTTGAAAGGCCCATGGTCATGCTTGGGGATGTCTTAACTTTCCAAGGTACTCCTCTTTCTCTTCCTTCTCTTTCTTGTGATCTATGGTCAGAAAGTAACCAAAAAGTGAGGTCACCAGCTTTGTGCGGCTATATCCTGTCTTATCCTGAAATTATTTTTGGTTATGAAGCCAAGGATCTGGTTTAAGCTGAGTTAAATCTCAAAGTGCTGAAGAGACTTCTCAAGCTGCTGTGAAGGCTCTTGCTTCTGTTGCTGGTGCCAACAGGAGAAGCAGGAGTGAAGGTTATGAGGTCAGCTTGTGCTGCCCAGCCAAACCCTGCCTCAAAAGCCAGAAGTAAGCTGGTTTCTCAGGCAGCCAGGGCACTTGGTCATGCAGGTGTTTTCTGAATCAGACATCTGCATTCAGAATCATGTAAGGTAGACTTTCCAGCCACTCCCAGAAGCTTCAAAGAAAACTAAAGTAATCGATTAAACAGGCACACAAGGTGCCACACAAAGCTGGTGACCCTCACTTTTTGGTTAATTTGATTTACAGCATATTAGCAGTCTTGGCCAGTCCTTGTTTCAGAGCATCTGTCTTTGCTGTCATGAATTTTCATAACTTCTCATTTAGAAGATTGAATGCTACAGTTGGGGCAGGGAGCAATCTCATGACTGTGTGTTGCAAAATCCTTGGATATCTGAATTAAAGAGAGCCACTAAATTGAAAAACTATTTTCTGATCTGGTGATTTTGGTGTATTGTGTTTTATGTTTAGACTCACATCTTTTTTAATATTTTATTTATTTAGTGTGTGTGTGTGTGTGTGTGTGTGTGTGTGTGTGTGTGTGTGTGTATCAGAGGGCACTGTGTGTCCCTGTGCAGGACCAAGGGTGACTTCAGGAATCATCTGGATTGCTTCTGCCTCCTTCTTATTACTCTCTGGGATTTCCCAGGCTCTGCCCACCAGGGCCAGAGATGCAGGCCTGGCGTTTTTATGTGGGACCTGAGATACAGAGTTTTAACTCCCGAGCCACATCTCCAGCTCTAGAATCACGTCATTTTTAAATAATCAAATTTTCTTGTTTATAATTAGTGTGTGCTAATCGTATAAATTTGTGGGTTTCCTTATAACATTTTTCATACATGTAAGGCACTTTGATCATATTTACTTCTTATTACCCAAACTTATCATTCCTCCCCTTCCCGTTAGTCTGCTTCTTATTCTGTTATTATTGTCCTGCTTTTAAAATAACTCCCCACAACAATTTAGCAATTAAAGATGTATTAGATGCTTTTTCACAACTTTCAGGAAGCCTACTTCTACTGAAATAAGATCAGATGCATTTTCTTCTGTGGAGAATCTCTCTCTGACCCATCTTAAGTGAATGGTGCTCCTATATTCATCCAAGGAAAGGGACTTAGTGATTTATTTGACAGATGACTTTCAAAACTGCCAAAGAAAGGGTCATTGCTTTTTCAAATAACTTACTCTACCAAAACAAACACACACACACACACACACACACACACACACACACACCCAAAAAAATATAAAACACCATACATTCTCACTTGTTTACCAAAGGATATTGATTCAATATTTATTAATAAAAAGACGAATAAGCTACAGAAAGGCCTAGAGACTGGAGGAGTCAATTTCAGTACAGGTACGTGTGAATGTGAGCCATCCATAAGCTTGATATTGGAGCTTATAAATTACTGGCTTCATCTAGAAAACAGTTGGAGGCCATCCATCTGCACCACAGAGAGAAAAGCAAGCATCAATATGAAAATCAATAAGGACAGGAGATAAAGAAGCCATGTAACTCATGTTTGAAGTTGCCTCACAATTCAGGCTACACATTTATAGCCTGTGCTTACTTTCATTTTACTTCCTTTTCTTTAGCAGTCATGACTTCCCTTCGAAAGCACAGAGGTAAGAAAATTCATTAAATCCTGTGAATCGATAACATCTGAAACACATTAGTTCATATGCAACAAAGTGATCTGGCACTTGGCTAGTTCCCCTGCAAACCACCTCAAACAGGCCTAATACTTGCCCTGCAGATGCTTACAAAAACAGACAATCCAGGAAGCAATGGAAGTGTGCATGCCAGAAATAAAGTATAGACATCGTGCACCATTTTGGACTCCCCAGTGGATATTTTATGGCTGCAATTGAATGCACAGTCAGTTCTCCAGCATACTTTGTATTTGTTGAATGGTCTTTCTCAAAAATTCCACAGTGGATGATGTGGTACACTTTGTAATCCTAGCACTCTGAAAGTACAGAAAGGAGGACTGACAGTTTTAGGACAGTCTTGGTTGCACAGTGAGACATTTCTTCAATAAAACCAATAAAAATGCAAATTAGTTTCTTAATATGTGATTCCTTGGGATGAGTACATCCTTGATCAAGAAGATAAAAGTAATTTTGAAGTTGTCTTTATCTATGTTATAAAACTAAAAGAGATGTCTGACAATAAATGAGCAAGGGACAGACTGAATATAAAACGGTGGCTCTACCAGATTTGTGCAGTGATGTCATATCTTCTTCATCTGCTGTTCTCTATTTGCACAACAATGAAGGATGCATTTCTTAGAACATGAGTCTATGGCAAAGCAATTAATTCATGGTAAGTCCACAATGACCGTTATCCCTTAAGTGTTCAGAGCTCTGCCAGACATCTAGAGTTATGCAGTTTTTATGAACCAATTAGAAAACATACTGCCCAAAAAAGAGTTGGTGGGGCTGGAATGATGGATCAGGGGTTAAGACTCTGTCTCCCAAGCAGAAGGTCCTGAGTTCGGATCCCAAGTCCCTCATAAAAACTCCAGGTAGAAATGGTGGTTGCCTGAACTTCTGACCCTGGTGGGCAGAACCTGAGAAATCCCAGAGTGAAGCAAGAAGGAGGTAGAAGCAATCCAGGATGATTCCTGAAGTCACCCTTGGTCCTCCACAGGGACATACAGTGCCCTCTGATACATACATACACACACACACACACACACACACACACACACACACACACACACACACAAATAAATATTTTTGAAAGAGTTGGTACATGTAGGCATTTTCTTGGTGGAGAATTTCTCCCTTGCTCACTGTTCAGCTTAGTGAGTTGCACCTTCCAGTATAAAATATTCAGGGAAGATATCTTCTTTGTGGAAGTAGATCAAACTGACTAAGACTTGACTGAGATGAAGACAGGAAGATTTATTTGGCCCTTAAGTCTTTTGTATAAGAGGCTGAGAAACGATTTTTATTCCAATGTAATACATGAAGAAACTGACCTTTAGAGATATTCAGAAAATTTGCCAATGGCAGAGAGGTAGAACGTGATGATGGCTGTAATTAAATAAAGTGCTGACTTCAAAGTCCTTGCAAGTTATGATATTTAGCCTTGATTATCAACTTGACAGCATTTAGAATCACCTGGTACATATACCTCTATGTATGCCCATGAAGGCATTTCTAGAGCAGTCCAACTGAGGAAGGAAGACCTGCCTTTAAAATAAGTTGTGTCTCCCAATGAGTTCTGAAGAGAGAAAGAGGACCAGGGAAAAAGAAGTACACACCTGCCAGCCTTTGCTTCTACTTCCCAAGCATGCCTATTGTCACTGCTATCCTTCACCGACATCAGTCTCTGGCTAATTTGCTCTTGCAATGTGGGCTCAATATCTGGAGCTCTCTATAGAACTCCCATCGCTAGAAAGGAATTGCTGAAGCATCCAGCTTCATGGCCTCAAGAGCTATCAAGTTCAGTGCCTACTCTGGATGTACATAGTCATTGTTGGACTGATGTGCTAGACAATCTAATGATTTTCCTTTTATAATTATATACACATTCTATTGATTCTGTCTCCAGAGAGAAACCTGAATAATTAACACATTCCAGTATGTAAATTTGGCTGGGTGACTATATAGGAAGTAAGGTATAGAGAAGGATATTGGTATCAAAGAAAGTTTGAGACTAAGTTATCACAGCACATCTAAAGATCTAGCCCTGGAAACCATGCATAGCTCTTAATTAGCTGTCTTGCTCATATCTTTTATCATACTTCAATTTCTAAAAAAAATTATTTGGGGGGGTAATTTTGGTACTTATTTTACAAACTAGTAAAAGTGAAAGAGAAACTCAGTGATAGGCCTCCACTTTTGAAAGGTCTCATAGTATTTACCACTGTATTGTCTACTTAAGTCAGACAATTGTTATTAATTGTTATTAATAATTCATAATTAATAGAAATCTCAATGTTTACAAGAATCATGTAAGGTTATGACAATAACATTAAATTCAATGTATGGAAATTGAGGCACAAAATGTTTAAAGTACTATACCAAAGGAAAGGAAATTAGCTTTCACTATTTCATAGAGTAAGCTTAGAATTCAGTTCTTTCTGCTCTGAAGGAATTATATTGCCTTGTCAAACAGTGTATGGGAGAAGTCCTAAGAACTATTGTGAACATCTAACTATGTGGTATAAGTATGCAATAGGCTTTCCCATTTGATCAGATGACTTAACAGATTCTAGTTTATATGCAAGGACCATTAAGTAGGAGAGTCATCTGATAACTATATGTGCCTCATAAAGCATCATTTAAAATGTAGCCAACAAAGAACTGAAAAAATGACAGGCTGCATGTGAAAGAACCACATACATCTCCAGAGGCTTGGGAAAGTATCACTTCATTAAAGGATATAACAATTCACTACAGGCAAGCAGAATGAGTCAGATCTGCCTTCCACAAAGGGAGTTGGGAGTGAAATTCTCCCTGCCAAGAGCACAGCATTTAACAACATGGTTTGGGCCCTTTTGTACTATGAGAACAAAGCAGTAACCAAGACAGAATGTAAAGGAGTGAGCTAGGCATGAACAGAGGCAGAATCAAGTATGCTATTTCCACGTGAAGGTAGAACTGCAAAATGGCATGTTTTCTATGGGCCTCATTTACCTCATCTGTAAAATGGTGATAAAGAGAACATTCCTAGTGGAAGGGAAAGGTCCTTTTGGTTCTTATGTCAGTGATTCATTAGGGCAAAGGACCTAATGTTACAGTCAAATAATCTTCACTTTAAACAATCTCTTCTGATTCCTTCCACTAGTTCAGCCTAAATTGGAGATTTTCCTGGTGCAATAAAATTTCAACGATTTTCCTATAGCGAATATGAGTCAGCTTCAAAAAGACGGGGTGTTTCCATTTGAGACACATGCTTAGACACATGGCCTCAACCTTTTGAAGTCATAAATGGTAGAAGCACACATAGGTCAAGATCAACCTGCTCTACCAGTGTGCATGATTAAAATCAACTATACAAAAACAGGAACTTCACAACACCTCCAGACTGGTACAACCACACAAGAATCTTAGAAGAAGGTCTGATGTTTTTGCCTAGGAGTTACCTTATACTCATGTAATGTGAAATCATTTTGTAATAGCTTAATTGGACAGAAATTTGACTAAAAAGATCAAAAGGCTAACAGATAATCTAACACAATACATATAAGTAGATGGCAGGGAGAATACAATATTTGGTTCCAACTTATTCTGCACTGTAATTAATGACACAGAAGACAAGGAAAAGAAAGTCAGATGCAGTCTGCAAAAGGGTCCAATTAAGGGTTGTCAAGGAAGCAAGACCATTAAAAATGGTCTTGATATGAAAACAAGTATGCTATTTGATATGAAAACAAAACAGTGGACTAGGGGTCCAGTTGCATAACAAATTAAAGCCCATCATTTTCAGGATATTTTAGACAATGGTGATAGGAGTTACAGTAGCAACTTGAGTAGGTAGAAACCATGAAAGAAATCAGATGGAAACCAGTATTCCAAGATGCAATGGACAGAGTCTGTGTTGTAAGTCTATGGCACAGCATTCTTACAAATTAAATATTTAGGGCTATAAAGCACTCATCTAGACGGCTAATCAAGAGAACTATGAATCTTACTTGTTTTGTTTTATTTGACTAAGAATGTGTAACTTGTAATATTAAGATAATGTGTCAATTATCCCTTTTGTTATAGACACGGTGAGATTGAAGAGCAGGAAGGACTTTAAGAAAAATAAACCAGAATTTAAATTATCCACACAACCCTTTCTCTGTTGACATTTTTTTCTATGTTATTCAGGAAAGGATAGAATACTCTTAGTATTCTAAGAGTATTCTACCTGTTCAATCTCATAGGACTTATGAGTTATCTCCTGAAATAAGTAGCTCGGACTCTGATATGCAGCCACAAACCTCTAGGATAAAACATGAGCTAAGAGGGCTCAAAGAACAAATAATTTCTTCTCTCTCAACCAGATGAATGATATATAGGAAAAGGGCTGCTTTGCTTTAAGTGGGCAAGTTGACCTTTTGGTGTTGACATTCATTTCCCACATCTCCAAATGTTCACTCCTAGCTGGTATTGAATAAAAAATTCCAGTCTTACTCACAGTGCATATAGCAGGAAGAAACACACACACACAAGACAGATTATTCCTATTTTCTTAGAGAGCACACGCTGAGAAATCAACTATGGATGATTCAAATATAATCATAAATCAGCACTAAAAAGTTAGCCAACTAATGTACCTCCCATCACACAGATCCAACACCACATACATCCATAAATTTAATACACAAACACATTTCTAAAGAACTCTACAACTAAAGAAGAATATGAATTAATGCAATAATAAGAGTAGTGCATTATCAAACTCTTTAAGGTATAGGCGAAGCCATACCGAGCAAAAAGCCATATGCCCTCAAATTCATGTATTAGAAAATAAAATAAATGGAAAATAAATTAACCTAGCTATCAATTGCAGAAGTTATAAAGAGCACAATAAAATGAACCTCAGTAAAGTGGAAGGGAATGTCTGATAAAGACAAAAGCAGAAAATGGTGAAATAGAAAGCAAATAAACTGGAATTGATCCATAAAGACAAAGCTGTTTGAAGAAGTCAAACTGAATCTAATTAGATGGTTCAGTGGGTAAAGACACCTGCATTCAAACCTGGTAACCTGTGTTCTATCCCCAGAGCCCACATGATGGAAAGAGGCAAATGACTTGAAAGTCATCTTCTGACATCCACCCATGAACCATGGTAATGTTGTCGCTCTCTCTTCCTCTCTCTCTTCCTCTCTCTCTCTTTTCTCAGTAACTAGAATATAAAAAGTGTAACCCCTAGTAAGCAATAATAATAAAAAGTTAAATTATAACAAGACTCCAGTTTAACAGCTTTTTGTCTCTGACCAGGTGGTGACATACAGTGCCCATCAGGATGGAGTGAAGGGCATTGCAGGAGCAGCAAAACTGCAAAAGAAAATCAACAAACCACAATCCAGAACTTCAGAGACTCTATATCAACCACCTAGAACTAGGCCAGCCTAATCTCCCCCCATCCTGAAGCTCAGGGACATTTGCGGAAGAGGGGGCGGTAAGATTGTAAGAGCAAAAGGATGGGAGGAGCAATGATTTGAAGATTCTCCACACTAGTTGGGGCCAAAGCAATCATAATTGGACTTTGCATGCCCTGCGCAATGTCAACACACTATTGACCTCACAAAGTCTACCATCAGCTAAAGGCACCAAGATCCTTGGAGGCAAGGGATTGACAGCCACAGTAGTGTTCCTATGCTTAAGGGGAACATGAGAAAGGATTCAGGGAAATGCTACTGGGTTCTTGAATGTCATCGGAGAGGAGGACCAAGAGGAGAGTTAGGATACACAGTAAAGGACTCTCTGGGAATTGGGGGGGGAGGCACTGGGGATGGGGAGGGAGGGAGGGGGAGCAGGAGATTCGGGGGGAGGAGGAGGGAGGGAGGGAACTGGTGTACCTATTAAGTTTGTATGAGCGGAAATAATAAAAAATGTATAAAAAATAATAATAAAAAGTTAAATAAATATCGGTGAGAGTCATAAATAAGGGGACCAAGATGATATTGAAAATAAGAGAATATGAAAGTTTTTCATCCCCTAATTTTAACAATTTTTAAAATTATGCATTAAGGAAAGTAGGATTTATTCCAGCAATGCAAGGGTAGCTCAACATTAACAGATTTATGAGTATAATTCATTATAGTGACAAATTAAGGTACTAATCATATAATCATCTCAACAAGTACAAAAAATGTAGTTAATAAAATTTAATATTTTTAATCTTAAAACCCCATAGTCAAAAAAATTAGAAGAAAACTTTTTCACCTAATATTTGTAAAATTATGTAGAGATAAGTTCAGCAATAGTCACAAATTATCTGAATTAAAATTGGATCTTGGTACCATCATATATGAGCAGTGTGATTCTAGATAAATTATTGGTTCTCTTAAAGTTTACTTTCTTCATTTACAAAAATGAGAAGAACAACAGTACTTTCCTTATACTATTACTATGAAGATTAAATGTCATAAAATATATGACTGCACTTGTGGAAAGGTATGTAAATATTTAGTATGAACAAGCAATGATTGCAAAAGTTAATACTTACTATCACTGCATTAACGTAAGAGGCACAACAAGAATAATTAATTTTTTACTGTGCAACACTGTCATGGAATAAGGTAAGATAAATAAAACAGTATCAGAAAGCTAAAGATAAAATATAAGTTCTTTACAAACAATAGAGTTATGATGAAATCTAAGACTATCAACTGATGAACTATTAAACTAAATAATAAAGTCCAACACAATGATAGATAAAATATCAGCCTCTATCAAGCAACAAATTTACTACATAATTTTAATTTAAGATATATGACATGAAAAAATCCTGAAACATAATAATCACAGAAACTCTAAAACACTATGAGACCATGAACAAAATAATTAACCACACTGAACTTCAATTTTCTCATACTGTAAACAAATAAGTTGCATTATAAGTCACAGGTTGTTATAAAGTCTGAAAGATACAATTGAAGTAATATATTTAGCAGTGTTCTCCCTGATAAATTAATACTACATACTCAATAAGGTGTGACATTTTTTCTATTATCATCGTGTTAAAAAATGTCTGATATTCCTCCTCAGAAAATCCTGATGAAAAAGTTGTGACTCAGCATGTCATTCTGTATCCAAAAAATCACAAGCTCCTTCCCCTCCACTCCGCCGCCCAGGACGCGCGCGCACGCGGTCCAGCCGGGCCTCACCGCGCCGCGACCCAGGTAAGATCGGTCCGCGCCCACCCCCAGAGCCCCAGGCCAAATAATTCAGTTTAGTGAAAAACGCACAGAAATTAAAAGATCTTAAGAGTTAAACCGACAATGCCAAAGTCTAAGTGCAAATCCATGAGACACAACACTCAAGTAAACAAATCTCCCACTGAAGGAATTAATCCCATAATGTTAGACTCCAACCAGAACAAACCCATGGAAAATGGCCAAGAAAGCCTGACCCAGGATAACGACCTTCAAAATATGATCATTACCATGTTCAATACTATGAAAGAGGAAATCAGGGAGGAATGAAATAATTGAATCAATCGCTTTGAGGAGGAACACAACAGACACATGGAGGAGTTCAGAAAAAGTGCAAGAATCAAAAAGTGGCATAGAGCAGTTAAGCAGACTCAAGCAGAGTTTAAAACTGAGCTAAAAGACAAGTTATCTTCAACCCAGAACTCCACAGAGAGTCTTATCAGAAGAACTAACGAAGCAGAAAACAGAATTTCAGATCTTGAAGATAAAGTGGGAGTATTAACCAGCTCAATGGAAGAGATTGTTAAAGCCAAAAAGATGCTTGAGAGAAATATCCAGGAGATATGGGACACCCCGAAGAAGCCCAACATGCATATTCATGGAATACCAGAGCAAGAATCTCAAAATACCACCCCTGAGGAAATTTTTCAAACGATCATCAAGGAAAACTTTCCTCATCTAAAAAAAGAGAAGACCATCCATATACAAGAGGCATTCCGCACCCCAAACAGATATGACCAAAACAGGAGCTCGCCATGGCAAATAATAGTCAAAACACTCCACATTCAAGATAAAGAACTGGTGCTGAGAGCTTCAAGGGAGAAAAAACAAGTCACTTTTAAAGATAAACCTATTAAAATAACAAATGACTTCTCAATGGAAACACTAAAAGCAAGAAGAGCTTGGAGAGACATACTTCAAATATTGAATGAGCAAAAATGTCAACCTAGGCTGATTTACCCTGCAAAACTATCTGCCATGATTGAGGGAGAAAGAAAAATCTTCCAGCACAAAGACAACTTGAAGGGATACATGTCCACCAAACCAGGCCTTCAAAAAATGTTAGAAATGATACCCAAGGGGACCCGGCTCCGACTCCCACCATCCAGCCGGAGCTGTGCGCGCAGGGCCTAGGGACGAGGAGGACCTCCCCCTGCGCCCGGCCCTGCCCCAGCTGCCCTCGGGTTAAATAGCTCCACGCCGTCGCCCCTGTCCCCCCTTTGCACCCCACCCCGCTCCACCGGTCGGGACACGCACGCGGTCCAGCCGGGCCTCAACCCCGCGCCCTAGCTGGTAAGTCCCCGCCCCGCGCACCGCCCACAAGGACCCCAGGTCGGCCCACAGGGACCCGGCTCCGACTCCCACCATCCAGCCGGAGCTCCACGCCGTCGCCCCCATCCCCCCTTTGCACCCCACCCCGCTCCACTGGTCGGGACACATGCGCATGGTCCAGCCGGGCCTCACCCCATGACCTAGGTAAGTCTCCGCCCGCCCCGCCCACAAGGACCCCAGGCCAAATAATTCAGTTTAGTGAAATTGAGAGATCTTAAGAGTTAAAATGGCAATGCGAAAGTCAAAGTGCAAATCCATGAGAAGGAACAATCAAGTAAACAAATTTCCCACTGAAGAAATTAATCCCATAATGTTAGACTCCAACCAGAACAAACCCACGGAAAAAGGCCAAGAAAGCCCCATCCAGGATAAAGACTTTCAAAATATGATCATTACCATGTTCAATACTATGAAAGAGGAAATCAGGGAGGAATTACATTATCGAATCAATCGCTTTGAAGAGGAACACAACAGACATCTGGAGTTGAGAAAAACAGTGCAAGAAACAAAAAGTGGCATAGAGCAGTTAAGCAGACTCAAGCAGAGTTTAAAACTGAGCTAAAAGACAAGTTATCTTCAACCCAGAACGCCACAGAGAGTCTTATCAACAGAACTAACGAAGCAGAAAACAGAATTTCAGACCTTGAAGATAAAGTGGGAGTACTAACCAGCTCAATGGAAGAGGTTGTTAAAGCCAAAAAGATACTTGAGAGAAATATCCAAGAGATATGGGACACCCTGAAAAAGCCTAACATGCGTATTCATGGAATACCAGAGCAAGAATCTCAAAATACCACCCCTGAGGAAATTTTTCAAACGATCATCAAGGAAAACTTTCCTCATCTAAAAAAAGAGAGACCCATCCATATACAAGAGGCATTCCGCACCCCAAACAGATACGACCAAAATAGAAGCACCCCACGGCAAATAATAGTTAAAACACTCCACATTCAAGATAAAGAACTGGTGCTGAGAGCTTCAAGGGAGAAAAAACAAGTCACTTTTAAAGGTAAACCTATTAAAATAACAAATGACTTCTCAGTCGAAACAGTAAAAGCAAGAAGACCTTGGAGAGACATACTTCAAGTATTGAATGAGCAAAAATGTCAACCCAGGCTGATTTACCCTGCAAAACTATCAGTCATGATCGAGGGAGAAAGAAAAATTTTCCAGCACAGAGACAACTTTAAGGGATACATGGCCACCAAGCCAGGCCTTCAAAAAATGCTAGAAATGATACTCAAGCGTGAAGAAAAAAACAGGCATATCCAGGAGAACAGAAGGCAAGTATAACATCATTAAAAACAAAGCAATATACTTATAAAAGCTACTAAACATAATAAATGTCTGGAATTAACAATAGTTTCTCCATTATAACACTAAATGTTAATGGAATTAATTCACCGATCAAGAGACACAGATTACAAACTTGGATGAAAAATCACAATCCATCAATCTGCTGCCTGCAGGAAACCCATCTCACCACAAAAGATAGGCACGCTCTAAAAATAAAAGGCTGATCAACAATTCTACAAGCAAATGGAAGCAGAAAACAGGCAGGGGTAGCCATTATGCTATCAGACAAAGTGGGCTTCAAACCAAAGAAAATTATAAGAGACACGGATGGATACTACATTTTAGTCACAGGTACAATTCACCAGGAAGACTTCACAATACTGAACATATATGCACCCAATACGGGCCCTCCACATTCATTAAGAAAACCCTACAGCGTCTAAAGCAAGAAATCAATCCCCAAACGATAATTCTTGGGGACTTCAACACCGCCCTCTCAACATGGGATAGATCAATAGGTCAAAAGCTTAACAGAGACACTTTGGAACTTAATCAAACCCTTAAAGAAATGGACCTTACAGATCTCTATCAAACTTTTCACCCACGCACCAAAGAATACACATTTTTCTCAGCAACACACGGAACTTTCTCCAAAATAGATCACATATTGGGCCACAAAATGAATCTACACATATACAAGGTCTGTGCCCTATCAGAACATCACGGCCTAAAGCTGGACATCCACAACACATCAAACAAGAGAAAATACACTGACTCCTGGAAACTTAACACTATGATGCTGAATGAGAACTGGATTCAGGAAGAAATTAAAAAGGAAATTCAAGATTTCCTGAAAGTGAATGATAACGAATATACAACTTACCAAAATCTCTGGGACACAATGAAAGCTGTTCTAAGAGGGAAGTTCATAGCTCTTAATGCCTACGTCAAAAAAATGGAAACATCAGAAATAAACAACTTAACAATGCAGCTTAAAGCTTTAGAGAAACTACAGCAATCTGATCCCAAAAGTAGTAGAAGAGAGGAGATTAGCAAAATAAGGGGAGAAATATCTGAAATCGAGATTAAGAAAACGATAGAAAAAATCAACCAGTCAAAAAGCTGGTTCTTTGAAAAAATCAATAAGATTGATATACCCCAAGCTAAACTAACCAAAAGCAAGAGAGATAAAAACCAAATTAACAAAATTAGAAATGAACATGGAGTTATCACTACTGATACCCAAGAAATACAGAGAATTATAACATCATATTTCAAAAACTTATACTGTGTGAAGTTTGACAACACAAAAGAGATGGATGAATTTCTAAGTAAACACAACTTACCTAAATTGAATCAGGAAGTTGTGAATTATTTAAATAATCCTATGATATATAAGGAAATTGAGGAAGTAATCTCGAATCTTCCCACCAAAAAATGTCCTGGACCAGATGGATTCAGCACAGAGTTCTACCAGACATTTAAGGAGTTAATAACATCAATACTCCTTAAACTGTTCCATCAAATAGCAAAGCAAGGAACACTACCAAATTCCTTCTATGAAGCTAATATCGTTTTAATCCCAAAACCTAATAAAGATTCACTTAAAAAAGAAAACTATAGGCCGATCTCCCTGATGAACACAGACGCAAAGATTCTCAACAAAGTCTTAGCAAATCGGATTCAAAAACATATTGAAAAAATCATTCATGGGGACCAAGTAGGCTTCATCCCCGGCACACAAGGTTGGTTCAACATACGCAAATCAATAAATGTAATTCATCATGTAAACCAGTCCAAAGTCCAAGACCACATGATACTCTCGATAGATGCAGAAAAAGCTTTTGACAAGATCCAACAGCCTTTTATGATCAAAACGCTAGAGACAGTAGGAATGGAAAGAACCTTTATCAATATAATAAAAGCCGTATACAACAAGCCCACAGCAAGGATTATGCTCAATGGGGAACAATTGGAAGCATTCCCACTTCGATCAGGAACTAGACAAGGCTGTCGACTTTCACCACTTCTATTCGATATTGTACTTGAAGTGTTAGCTGAAGCCATAAGACAAGAAAGGGACATAAGAGGGATTCAAATCGGCAAGGAAGAAGTCAAGGTATCCCTATTTGCAAATGACATGATCTTATACCTGAGTGATCCCAAAAACTCCACCAGGAAGCTCCTGGAACTAATTGAGAAGTTCAGCAGGGTGGCAGGATACAAAATAAATGTGCAAAAATCAGAGGCCTTCCTATATGCCCAGAATGAAAGAAGTGAAAAAGTCTTGAGAGAAACAATACCATTTATTATAGCCCCTAAAAAATGAAATACCTTGGTATAAACCTAACTAAGGAGGTAAAAGACCTTTACAATGAAACTTTAAAACCCTAAAGAAAGAAATAGCAGAAGACACCAGAAGGTGGAAAGACCTCCCTTGTTCCTGGATTGGCAGAATCAACATCGTGAAAATGGACCATCCTACCAAAGGCAATATACAGATTCAATGCTATACCAATCAAAATCCCAAAGCAATTCTTCAAAGAAGTTGACCAAACAATCTCAAAGTTCATATGGAGGCACAAAACACCCAGGATAGCAAAACAATCCTGAGTAACAAAAACACAGCTGGAGGTATAACCATACCAAACCTTAGTCTATACTACAAATCCATAGTTATAAAGACAGCCTGGTACAGGCTCCAAAATAGACACACAGATCAATGGATAAGGATTGAAGACCCAGATATAAGCCCACAAAGTTACAGCCATTTGGTCTTTGACAAAGGGGCCCAAAGAATCCAATGGAAAAAGAACAGCATCTTCAACAAATGGTGCTGGCAAAACTGGATCTCCACATGCAGAAGATTAAATCTGTACCCCTACTTGTCACCATGTACAAGACTTAATTCCAAATGGATCAAGGACCTTGATATCAGGCCAGAGACTATAAAAACCATAGTTGAAAGGATCGGGAACTCCCTCGAGCTGATTGGGCTAGGCCAACATTTCCTAAACAGACATCCAATGGCACAGTCACTGCTACCAACTCTCAACAGTTGGGATCTTGTGAAATTAAAGAGCTTCTGTTCAGATAAAGAGATTGTAACACGAGCTCAAAGGCAACCCAGAGAATGGGAGAAAATCTTCACTAACCACATATCTGATAGACCTCTATTGTCCAGAGTGCACAAAGAACTTAGAAAACTAAACACCAAGGAAACCAACGACCCAATTAAAAAATGGGCCCTGGAACTTAAAAGAAACTTTACCAGGGATGAAATTAAAATGTCTAACAAATGCCTTAAAAAATGCTCCACTTCTTTAGCCATCAGGGAAATGCAAATCAAAACTTCCCTGAGATATCATCTCACCCCAGTCAGGATGGCAAAAAACCACAATACTAACAACAACAAATGCTGGAGAGGATGTGGAGAGAGGGGAACTCTCCTACATTGCTGGTGGGAATGCAGGCTCATACAGCCACTCTGGCGAGCCGTCTGGAGATTCTTAAAGAAATTAAAGATTGAAATGCCATATGACCCTGCGATTCCACTTTTGGGAATAACCCCCATACAGCAGAGGTTCACCTCGATAGCACAAGCACGACCATGTTCATAGCAGCACTGTTTACAATAGCAAAGTCATGGAATCAATGCAAATGTCCAACAGTTGACGAGTGGATAAGGAAACTGTGGTACATTTATACAATGGAGTACTACTCAGCCATCAAAAATGATGAATTACTGGAATTTGCCGGGAAATGGATGTCATTAGAAACAATTATATTAAGTGAAGTATCCAAGACCCAGAAAATTAAGCCCTGTATGTACTCCCTAATAGGTGGCTCCTAGTACCAAACCCACGCAGCCCACCTAGAGACAGTAATTCCAAGGATTATGAACAGGAGGGATGGGGTAGGAGGGCCACACCAGAAACAAGGAGAGAAGGGACCATGTTACAGCAGGGAAAATAGGCCTCCACCAAGGACCCAAATAAGTAATGAGACATCTGATTAAGTTCACAGACTTTCGTTCCTGATCATTTACTACTGAGGGGGTGTGATCTCACCAGAAGAGGAGGGCATATAGTCTGGCAGATAAAAAGTAACTATTTTGGAAATGGGTGATAGACCCCTCCCTCACTGTGGTTTCCCACTTTTATAACATCTACCTTTGAATGTGCTTTTATCACAAGACTCTAACAGATTTTTGTCTCTGGCCAGGGGGTAACATACAATGCCCATCAGGATGGAGTGAAGGGCATTGCAGGAGCAGCAAAACTGCAAAAGAAAATCAACAAACCACAATCCAGAACTTCAGAGACTCTATATCAACCACCTAGAACTAGGCCAGCTTAGTCTCTCCCCATCTTGAAGCTCAGGGAAATTTGCGGAAGAAGGGGCGGTAAGAGTGTAAGAGCATAAGGATGGGAGGAGCAATGATATGTAAGATACTCTATATTAGTTAGTGCTGAAGCAATCATAATTGGACTTTGCATGCCCTGCACATTGTCCAACACACTGTTGACCTCACAAAGTCTAGCATCTGCTAAAGGCACCAAGATCCTTGGAGGCAAAGGATTGGCAGCCACAGCAGTGTTCCTATACCTAAGGGGAACACGGGAAAGGGTTCGGGAAAGGCCACTGGGTCCTTGTACGTCATCGGAGAGGAGGGCCCAGAGGAAAATCAGACATGCACAAGAAAGGACTCTCTGGGAATTGGGGTGGGAGGCACTGGGGGATGGGGAGGGAGAAGGGTGGGGAGGGGGAGCACGGGGTACGGGGGGAGGAGGAGGGAGGGAGGGAAATGGTGTACCTAATAAGTTTGTATGAGCTGAAATAAAAAAAAATGAAATACTGGCCTCGTAGGTAGATAAAAAAATGTCCCCCAAGAAAAGGGGAGTTTCCCCACTTATAAGTTTTGGGCCACTAGTGGGCTACTTGTACCACCACAGACTACAAGACTCCTATTGGTCTCCTCAAAGAGACCAATGTGGTCCACACATGCAGAGGGACATGAGAACAGGAGAGAAATTGTTGTATTGGTGAACTAAAGGGAGGGTGGGAGGACAGGGAGGTGGGAAAGTGGGGAGTTAAGGGCAAGGACTTAAATTCATTCTGTTTGTATATGAATATGTCAAAGAATAAAGAGGGGAAAAGGGTCACTTTAATGAACAGAAAAGCATTCTATATTTTTACAATTATAAAACTAAAGACCAATTGATATTAAAATGTTGATCCTGAAAAAAAAAAAAAAAAGAAATGATATTCAAGCGTGAAGAAAAAAACAGGCATATCCAGGAGAGCAGAAGGCAAGTATAACACCATTAAAAGTGAAGCAATATACTTATAAAAACTACTAAACATAATAAATGTCTGGAATCAAAAATAGTTTCACCATTATAACACTAAATGTTAATGGAATTAATTCACCGATCAAGAGACACAGATTACAAACTTGGATTAAAAATCACAATCCATCAATCTGCTGCCTGCAGGAAACCCATCTCACCACAAAAGATAGGCACGCTCTAAAAATAAAAGGCTGGTCAACAATTCTACAAGCAAATGGAAGCAGAAAACAGGCAGGGGTAGCCATTATGCTATCAGACAAAGTGGGCTTCAAACCAAAGAAAATTATAAGAGACACGGATGGATACTACATTTTAGTCACAGGTACAATTCACCAGGAAGACTTCACAATACTGAACATATATGCACCCAATACGGGTCCCTCCACATTCATTAAGAAAACTCTACAGCGTCTAAAGCAAGAAATCAACCCCCAAACGACAATTCTTGGGGACTTCAACACCGCCCTCTCAACATGGGATAGATCAATAGGTCAAAAGCTTCAGAGAGACACTTTGGAACTTAATCAAACCCTTAAAGAAATGGACCTTACAGATCTCTATCGAACTTTTCACCCACGTACCAAAGAATACACATTTTTCTCAGCAGCACATGGAACTTTCTCCAAAATAGATCACATACTAGGCCACAAAACGAATCTACACATGTACAAAAAAGTTGAAATTCTAACCTGTGCCCTGTCAGACCACCGCGGCCTAAAGCTGGACATCCACAACACAACAAACAAGAGAAAATACACTAACTCCTGGAAACTTAACAATATGATGTTGAATGAGAACTGGATTCAGGAAGAAATTAAAAAGGAAATTCAAGATTTCCTGAAAGTGAATGATAACGAAAATTAGAATCTATTATATTAAATGAAGTATTCCAAACCCAGAAAGTTAAGCGCCGTATGTATTCCCTAATAGGTGGCTCCTAGTATCAAACTCACCCAGCCCACATTGAGACACTCAAAGGTAAACCTATGTAATACAGTAATTGCAAGGATTATGAACAGAGGGATGGGGTTGGAGGGCCACACCAGACACAAGGAGAGAGGGGACCATGTTACAGCAGAGAAAATAGGCCTCCAAGGACTGCAAGTAAGTAATGTGACACCTAGTTAAGTTCACAGACATTTGTTCCTGATCATGTACAACTGAGGGGGTATGATCTCACCAGAAGAGGAGGGCATATAGTCTGGCAGATGAAAGGTGATCATTTTGCAAATGGGTGACTGACCCCTCCCTCACGGAGGTTTCCTGCTTTTATTACATCTACCTTTGAATGTGCTATTATAACAAGACTCCAGTTTAACAGCTTTTTGTCTCTGACCAGGGGGTGACATACAGTGCCCATCAGGATGGAGTGAAGGGCATTGCAGGAGCAGCAAAACTGCAAAAGAAAATCAACAAACCACAATCCAGAACTTCAGAGACTCTATATCAACCACCTAGATCTAAGCCAGCCTAATCTCTCCCCATCCTGAAACTCAGGGATATTTGCGGAAGAGGGGGCGGTAAGATTGTAAGAGCAAAAGGATGGGAGGAGCAATGATTTGCAAGATTCTCCACACTAGTTAGGGCTGAAGCAATCATAATAGGACTTTGCATGCCCTGCACAATGTCCAACACACTATTGACCTCACAAAGTATAGCATCGGCTAAAGGCACCAAGATCCTTGGAGGCAAGGGATTGACAGCCACAGTAGTGTTCCTATGCTTAAGGGGAACACGAGAAAGGGTTCAGGGAAATGCCACTGGGTCCTTGTATGTCATCAGAGAGGAGGACCAAGAGGAGAGTTAGGCATACACAATAAAGGACTCTCTGGGAATTGGGGGGGGGGCATTAGGGGATGAGGAAGGAGGGAGGGGGAGCAGGGGGTTCGCGGGGAGGAGGAGGGGGGGAGGGAACTTGTCTACCTATTAAGTTTGTATGAGCGGAAATAATAAAAAATGTATTTAAAAAATCAAAAAGTGATGCCAGCTCTGCCTCCATATTGTGGGGTAAGAGATATTTTCATATACTGTGCATCTGCAGGAATGGCCTTGCTATAGGTATGAAAAACTTAAATGCATATGCTAATTTTCTCCATCAATTAACCTTTAAAGAGCTTATTCTGTATATGTACCTGAACTTATGACTCACAGAAATCTTTAGAATTTTGTCTCTAGTAGCGGAAATCAGCAAATGAGAAATGAGTAATTATCCCAAGGGTTGTAAAGGATTCATTATGGCCATCACAATACACTGTAATACCATGAAGCTATAAAGGAAGGTGGGGACCATCTTCAAGGTGCACTGTATAGTAAAGCAAAATAACATGCAAGAGAATGTCTATTTTATGCTTCTAGAACTGATATAGGTGTGATATATGTAGATGCATTAAAAATTTTTGGATATATATCTTTTAAGCTAGTATTTGACTCTGGAGAAGGGTAATGGGGGGACTTTCAATGATTTTTAATTTTTTTCTGTACCATGTAATAATTTGTTATGATATTTGACTTGCGTGTATTTCTTACCTTTTATGTAGTGGCTTTATGAATTACCTTCTTGGTCTCTACCTGTGTCGTAGAATAATGTTATTATAATTATAATGAACGGTGATGTATGATGTAAGGAAGGGATACAATTTGAAAATGACAGAAAATACAAAAAAAATGCAATAACTCTTTGCTATATAGGATTTATAAATACTTACATTTTTCACATGTGTTTCAAACTTTTTAAAAAATAAAAGATAAAACACTGCAACTAAAAAAAAAAGAATTCTTTTCTGGAAGAAAATATGTAAAGTCTTGTATCAGACACCTATTGCCTTAGTTACAAAGTTCCTACATATCAAGTATCACAGAACACTTGTGAATGTAACATAGTATTGCACAGGAAATACCTATTCTTTCTATCTATCTATCTATCTATCTATCTATCAATCATATCTATCACTAACAGAAAAGCCAACTGTCAATTAATAACTTAATAACTAATATAATATGATTTATCATTTTCTAGCAATAGATAATAGATAATATATAACAATATACTTATTTTTCATTCTTATGTAGGTATCTTATGACTTTGCCATTATGTCCCTTCTTCATTGATGGAGGCTAAAACTTTTATAATATTTGCTATTCTATCAGGTGAAGATTATATACAATGGGACTTATGAAAAATAGTTATATTAATGAATAGATTTGGCTCTGAGATTAGAGAACCTTGTTTTAAATCTGATCTCTATCATGTAATAGTTGCATGATCTATACAAACTTAATCACAAATCTGAGTGTCAGCTTCATCATCTATAAACTAGTGAAAATAGTAATTGCATCTAGCCCATGAGTATGGTTGTGAGAATTAAAATAAATTCATGTGGTAATGGGCATAAATTATTTTAGACAGCATCTGACAGAGAGTGAAGACCTAGCAAATGTTAGTTTTCATTACTGCTAATACAATGATATGGAAGAATTAAATATTAAAAATATTCTATATTATCTATTACAAATAAAAGTCCATTCTTTTCATGCTGCATATCAGCAGACATTTTTAAAGACCCTCAGCTTAGAATTTCAGTATTCATCCTAAATGATTCATTCACCTGCACAACTGCTCTGCAGATTGTAACCACTGAAGCTTGACCTTCTCTCATGAGCATTTTAATTTAATGTTGATTTCCCTTCCATGTTTCTTGGTAATGGAGGGAAAAGTTAAGAAATGGGCTAGCAGTATATGAACAATTGCTCTGAATTAGGCAACTTGATGAGTTAGGCTCAGGAAGGGGCAGGAGTAGATGATGCAATTGTTTTTAAATTCTTCAAAGGCATGTAAATGTTTTGTCACCCACCATGGACCTGTTCTTCCCAGATTTCTCACCTTCTTATTTTATAATGACCTAGGGTGTATTGATAGTAAATACATTCTCCAGGTTTTGGGAAGGTTAACCATTGCCTTGAAACTGAGAGTTCTATTATGGGGCCAATTCGAGATCCAGTCACTAATAAGAGTATTTTTCCTGTTTAAAGTTGAAAATGGTGCTAGGCTTAGTGATACATGCCTATAATTTCAGCATTTGGGAAGCAGAGACAGATCAGTAGTTTAAGGGCATCCTTCTATATATAGCAACTTTGGGGCCAGTTTAGGCTACATGAGACTCAGTCTGAAGACAAAACAAAACAGAACAGAACAAAACAAAAACATATACATGTGGTACTTAATAATAATCATTCATGAGGTATGAGTCATTCTCCTTCTTCTAGACAGAAATTGACACACACACACACACACACACACACACACACACACACACCACAAGTGACACATTAAGCAGAGATCAGCAAACAAATGGAAATCCAAGTTATTTGGAGGCACGTATTTGTTACAGTAACTCAGTGACAAAATGGAAATTCATGGTGACTGTTGGCTTAATATGAAAAACTAGATGTGGAGTAAAATAAAGCAAATGGCCACAAGGCTACTTAAAGAAAATAATCTCTTTGCAGTTTTAGATACTGACTAAACCACTACACAAGTTAATTTCCTATAAAGAAAGCTAGGCAAAGTTTCCACTGGGTAAAGCAAGTTTATCAGTGTGATCAAAATTCTTTTCATTCATGCCCAGATTCAACACACATTGATTATGCATCTACTATGTGCAACTCTATTCTAGTCCTTAAGGAAACAGAGATAAATAAGCTCAAAGAAAAACACTCCTAATAGTACATTCTCTTTTGCTCCCTCCAGTGGAAGTGACATGCTGTTTTAGAATCCAATTTGAGGCTGTTTTCTCATTCAGATAGTGACTGCCTCTCTGGCCACAGAAACCCATCCACTCGGTCTTCCTCAAACCCATGGCTCATAACTATACTCTAGTTTCATCTACTGCCACAGCTGATAGCCTAACCACTTACCGTTTTTGTCTCCCAAAGCACACTTCCCTCTTCTACAAAGTTTACTTACTCACAGGGCAAAAGAACTCTTGAAACCAAACACTCATGTCTTGCCCTCTTTAGAACCCACATTATAAACTTGCCATTTAAGTCCTGACACTGACTGGTGTCCATTTGCCAACAAAAGCTGAACAATTACTCTCTGATGGTTCTTGACTCCTACTAGTACAGGATGGAGCCCAGCATAGAGAATGAGGTTGAGACTGCTGCCTACTGTAAGGCTCAGTGGGCCTCACCCCCAAGCTCTGTAACTAGCTCAGATTTTTTTTGGATTGGATGATCCACAGGATGGCAAGCAGTTAAAAAAAGAAAGAAAGCAAATGGCAGCACTTAAATTAACAGTATTAAGGAATAAATCAAATTTACAAGCAGCTTTAGACATGTAGGTAAAACTTGATGAGGTTCTTGCGGAATGTATATGCTCTGGTTTGCATGCTTAAATGTAAAAAATATGCATTTACATTAGAATAATGAAAAAACAGTGATAATTTTATAGATAAGCTTGTCTCCCATTGGCTATCTTCACATTTGTCCCTATGAATACTGAGAGATATATTTTAGGCAAAGATGGCAAAGAGGACCAAAGTATTTCCTCACAGCCCACATTCAGGGCCTTCTGCCTAGGAAAGAATCCACATGGTTATTCAAGGGAAGGTATGGCATGTGAGGGAGATGCTAGAGAAATGGGAAATTATTATAACCTACTTTTTCTAGTTCTACTTCATGTGAACTCAGACATGCAATAAACAAACCCCTAAAAATAAATATTGTGTATTCCTCTCAATTAGTCTGTATTCCACAGAGTTCTGCTCCTCTTGCTTAGAATTCTTACCTCTGTAGTGGTGATGCTCACAATATCTATCTCTACTTCTGCCCTTGTGCAGACTTTCAGATATTTTAGGAAATGAGTAAAAAATGATCACTATGCTTTATTCCAAAACCATCATTTTCCCTTCCTGTTCCCTAGCAATACATTGCTGAAACATCTGACTTTCCTGTAACGGAAAGAATTTTAGGAATCATCTCTTCCTTCTGCTCCTGTAAGTTACAATCATCAAGGTGAGAAGAACTACTATTTCTTCATTTTTTTGTTTTCTTTTTAATGAATGGATGATTAATTACTTTACATTATTGATTTTTGTTCCCTGTTCTGATACTGCATGATGGAAATAGTGACCTGAGAAAACTCCTCTGCTCTTTGCAGGATTAAATACCTTTAATGAAATCTCAGTATGAATAGCTTAATATTGATTCTTTTACCCCTTCATTTTGCTTCTGAATACTACCAATTTAATTAAATGCTTGTTATCTGTGTTTCTGCAGTGAATCACTCTATCAATGAATTCAGCATTCATTCAGTACATATTTATTGTATGTCTTGTATATACAAGACATTGTTCCAGGCATGAGAAACCAATGGCAAATCCTACTCTAATTAAGCTTACTTTCTAGTTGCGTGTCTTAGTGGGTAGAGAGCAATCACTTCACAAACAAGGTAACTTAATGACTATTAATATTATGAATTAACTAGAACAAGTTGATGTATTAGAAAGAAATTGACCATGAAAGAAAAAACTACTTTAGTTACTTTTTTCAACTAGTTGAGAAAAGTCTTTAAGAGGAGATGACTCCATGCTGATATCTAATAACACAGAGCTTGTTCTATGCAAAGATTGAGAGGGAAGACCATCCCAAAAAAGAGAGAAGAACTGGTAAAAGAGTCCTAATTGGCTCACTTAATAGAACAGAATATGAGATGAGGGTACACAAGACAGGAATCAGTACATCAGTGATGTGGTACATGCCGGGACTAAAGAAACACAAAGGGTCAGACATTATAAGACCTTTGGAAATCATAGAAGGAGTTTAGATTTCATTCAAAATATAATTGAAAGCTACTGAGCAGTTTGAAATACAGAAATGTAAAGAATAGAAGAATATTCTTTTTATTAATCTTTTTATTTCTTTGCTAACATGCAAAATTTTAACTTTCATTATGGCATGTTCAAGTACAATTTGTATTTGTTCATTTTCCCCCTTCTCTTCCATACTCCTGCCCATACATTTATACATTTCCAGTCATAGTAGCCTCTTTGTCTGCTTTTATGCCACATGTATTTTATTACCCTACCCTCTTCTGCAGTGCCTCTTTTGGCATTGAGGGTTCATCACACACACATACACACACACACACACTTTTATCTTTTTTAAAGACTAGATACTAGGATTACACATAAGAGAGAACATGCCATGTTTATCTGAGTCTGGATTATCATGCTTAAAATAGTATTTCTAGATTCATTCAGCTTCATAATACTACCCTATTGTCTGTAAACTTGAATGTGCACCTTAACTATCCCACTAAATGGTTAAGTCTGTGAGGTCAAGCATTAAATACTAGCCTTCCTTATAATTCACAGATGATGTTAGGTGCTCAGTAAGTATAGTGTGATAATATAAACCTACATCTTCCTCTGTAAATTGATGTTTCTCACTTAATGCAGGAAACATGATCATAAAAGTCAACATATATTGGAGGTAGTCAGTTTTAACAAGGCCTTTTTCTTATGTACTAGAGAATGAAAAACATAGAACTTCTATCCCCTTTTATGACTAGGTGTTAGGTCATATGTATGTATTCAAGTCGGTTATATGCTATATCCTAGGATTCAAAAAACTATGTACAATATACATGGATTTGTAATATTAACTACATTCTGTTTCATTAAAGATTATCAACATTGAATGAGAAAATCCAAGAAAATAGGCACATAAATAAAATTTTCATAGTATTTGATATATGTGGTAGTAAATAGTACTTAGAGCCTATTTGTTGAATTCCAGTACTGTCAATAATATTTTAAACATCTGATCTAATTTTTCCTTATAAAACTCAATGAGAATAGTGATTCTCCTTGTCCTTGTTTTACAGATATGAAGCATATGTACATAAGTGAGTTTCACAAGTCGCATAGGCGGAGAGTAACTGGCTGAGACTTCAGATTCTTTACCAATTTGTAATTGAACAAAACCCATGTGGCCATTTTACACGGGGAAATCAAAGTACAGTGAAGGAAAATGACTTGTTTAAAATTATACACTTGCTTAACCATAGACTCCTTACTTCTTATGGAGTAATCCCTCCTTTACATTATCTAATTCCACATGTCTTAGGCAAATCAAGTCAGCTCTCCACCTTTGAGATCACTTTTAACTTACTTTGGCTCACAGTAAATAAGTACAGTGAATATATGGAAACAACCAGCAGTGTCTATCCAAGAGTAAAGCTCATCAAATGATCCTTTCTTCCTATCTCAACTCCTTTACAGTTCTCGTTCTCTCTCTCTCTCTCTCTCTCTCTCTCTCTCTCTCTCTCTCTCTCTCTCTCTCTCTCTTCATAATCAGTCATGGTTCTGCTCTGTCCCTCTAATTGAGGATGTCAGCCAAGGAGGCCCTTGGTAACAATAAGAGATGAGGTTACAGAATGAAACTTAGCTCAGTAAATGAGAAGGCTATGTTGTTTGGGCTCAGAAGCATGGCAATGGCAGAGATAAAAGCTGAGAAACAGCGTAATATAGAGGTGAACAGTGTTGAAAAGTCTATGTCAACTGCAGACATATACCATCAACACTAATATAGCGAAAAATTGCTCATCATCCTGCCATCTAGCCTTGGTCCATGGATTCAGCAGTTGGACTGGAGTGATGTCAACCCTGAATATGGTTGCTTTGAATCATCAAACCAGATATGCTTAGAGGAAAACAAATATTGCTCATTACAATAGACTGCCTCTAGTCTTAACACACTAGACACAACTTCTGATAAATGAGTCTGACTTTCCAACTAGCTTACTTTCTCAAGTTTCTTAGCAAATTCCCTCTCGTTACCCTGAGAAAAGGAAAAGCTCAGATATTGAATACAATCATATTACAGGGAGGGAGATAGCAAGCTTAGGGAAATCTGTTAAGTGAAAAACAAACCTATAAATTATCCATAATTCTACTCAAGTATTGACACAAATGTTGTGTTCAAAATGGCAGAAAATATAGCTGCAGAAAATTAACACATTACATAATCCTGGCAAACTGCAATTAGCTGCCCATAACAGTGTGAGTTTGCCTTTCGCTGATATTGAACCATCTCATTGCTGTCGTATGCTGTATTGAACTATCTTATTGCTATCATACCAATGACTAAGGTAATTTCATGTACATTTTGGGTGCATTTCTTGTCTCTTGCCTTTCATAAACCTCTTTCCAAACATCTGTATATAATTACACTTATAGCATCTGTTGGTGCTTATGAAGAATAGCTAATAGCATCTAAGTTCTAAGATGGAGTCCATTTCCATTGAAGAGGACAGAAGACATGGAAAGGCCTGGGGAGGACTGTGGTGAGATTATCTGTGTGCTAAACTTCCCTCTTGGAGCATGTATGGACCACTGCAAGCTTTCAGGTCATAGAACATAGTCTGAATTTTCTATCTTGTAATGCAACCCTCCATGAGGGCTTGGTGAAACCAAGGTGAACCATTATAAAATGCTATGTTTTCTTGAGATTTTGTTCCACTAATCTGCTTACATACATGTTAAGATGAACTTCTGGAGTCACAGATGACAGCACAGATAGAGAAATTAACACTTATGTGTAAAAGCACTACAGAATTCTCTGGTACTTTCATTCTCCAAAGCCGTACTATGGGACACCAACTACACGGTTGTAGGCAAAGGGACATAAATGGAGAGCAATGATATCAGGCAACTATAGTAGCCTCCAAAGCATCTGGGTTTCCAAGGCAACATCCAGAGTTTACAACAGAATAGAAAGAAAAGGAAAAGGCTAAGAACTTAACACTACAACATCAGAAAAGTGTCCTATTCATTTCTGAAGAGTTTATTACACAGAAACAGTGATGAAAGACCAAATAAATAAATCATTTGGAAAAATATACTATAAAATGATAACAGAAAGTTTAGGGAAAGACAGGAGTGACCAAAAGCCAGTATTATGACATGTAGCAGAAATAGTGAGTGGTACAGTGGGACATAATACCAATTTGCTGTTTGATAAGATTTGGTAATACGGTGGTAACACCTTTGTAAGGCAAGAATGTCCTTCATTCTCTGTCACTAAATTAATGTGTGACTCTCTGTCAGTGAGCACAAGAAGTTTTCTCATCTAAAAGGAGGGTTTAGCATCCCATTCCATCTTACTTAAAAACATGATAAAAGAATTGCATATGGTGTACTTTGGGTTTATTATGATGACTCAAATTATCTAAAATTGCAAAAACTATACATTGAAAACTTTTTAAAAATCAGTAAAGAAGTAATAATATGGTATTAAATGAAATACATAAAGTATTAATAGAAAATGGAATTGAATGAGTATGGAGGTCTCTGCCTTTGAATTAAACATTGTTGTTTATTTGAACCTTGCTTATTTGAACTTTCAAGGTGAAAGTATTGTGGGTTAGGAGACAGAAATCATGGCCCAGTATCAATCAAAGGTAAGAAATCTGATAAAAAATATTCCCTATGTTAGATAAGTCTCCAAATGATTGTACCTGAAGGATAAGAGTGAACTGCAAATGGCTCAGGCACTAAATCTTTCCCTCACAAGCAAAAGGATCTGAGTTCAAATCCCAGATTCCATGCAGGAACACCTGGCAGAAATAGCAGTGTCCTATACTTCTACCCCTGGAAGGTAGAACATGGGAAATCCAAGTGCAAAAAAATAAGGAGGTAGAAGCAATCCAGGATGATTCCTGAAGTCACCTTTGGGCCTCCACAGGCATGTACTCTGTTGTCTTCTGCACTCACCAGTTCCCACATGTATGTGCGCACAGCCCCCCAACACATACATGTACACACTCACACCTACATGCAAAAAGAGAATGAACTGCATACAAAACTGAATACTTCTAGCCTGAGTTGAACACATCGTAAAATATGGTAACAATAATATCTCAGGAAAATAGTCAAAGCAAATTCATATTCTCTCTCTCTCTCTCTCCTCTTCTCTCCGTCTCTCTCTCTCTCTCTCTCTCTCTCTCTCTGTCTCTGTCTGTCTCTCTCCAGGAAAACTCCCATCCACTATGGGCTACGTCTTCTCACAACAATTATGCAAGTAAGACAATTTCTATAGGCTCGCTCAATGAACGGCCTTGACTAGCTAATTCCTCACAGTTGTGCCCAGAGGTCCACATGACAGGTATCAAATTGACAGTAGAAATAAATGAGCACAATAATAGTAAATTTCGATTATTGAAAATTCATTGATCTCTATTTTCTGATTTTTCTGTGAGTAACATATGGGATGTTGAGTGGCTAGTCGCTTTAACCTTAAAAGTAACAACAACCATTTTTTTATACAGTTAAGGCAGAGTTTATTAGAAGAGAGAAAGATTGGAATTCACAGACGTGAATATGTGAGGGGCAAGAGAAACTTTTTCTCTGTGGCACAATCTACTAGAATCAGGAGAGTGAGATGCCAAGCACACCAATATGACCAGAGCTTGGATAAAACAAGAGATAAATGATCATTGTTGTGACAATTTCGTAAGACATGTCATCATTCAGTGACTGTAATTACTGAAAACTGAAGTTTTGGTAAGTTGGTATACACTATTTGATGTCTATTTCCCACACATAGGCTCTTTTTGACTCTTGTTCCAAGGTCTTAGGGAGCCACACAGGGAAATGAGCATGACCAGAAGAGCTGTCTTCCTGGACATGCAATGCAACCTGTGCAGTAGATTGGGGGTCCTACACTTCGAAGAGTCTTATGCTTGGTTTAACGCTATGCCCTCATGAACTTGAGAGTTCACACATTTCTATTCTTAACCAGGCCCTGAAAATTATACAGTGCATCCTGCTCACTGCATTGGTAAGCAGACAGCAGCAGAAGGTGAACATAAGGTCAATGGCTACTTGCTGAGTTCTGCCAACCTAATAGCTCATGAAGATTCTAAGCCTAAGACTAAATGATATCCAGAGACATCATATATAGTCCATGAATGGAAATGGTGTTAGACATACCAGGACATTAATCAGGAACTATTTGAGCTCAATTTTCATTATACCACTTATCTATTCACTATTTCCTGTATACCAGACATTGAGGTAAGCCTTTTGCATATATTTTCTAATCCCTCATAAACACAGCACTGTACCAGGTCTTATGGGGACAGACCAAGAACAATTCTCAATCCCTTTTGGGGACGTGCTTACTATGTACTTATATATAGACGTGTAAGCTGCAGTAAAATAATTAAAAAGGCATGTGTTGAAGCTCCAACTGCATGACAAATCTGAGCAGAACTGGATTTGACCTAACAGGGACTTCTGTTGAACTGAGATGGTTAGAGGGAGCTTCTTGAAGAAACTGAGGCTCAAGTTGGGTTTCCTAAAGGCTCTGGGTTAATAGTGGAGGGTTTCAGAAGCCTAAGCAAAGAGAATGAAATGGAAGGGAGAGAAGAAGTCAAAACACCTGCAGGATTCCGAAGGACAGAAGCAGTTTTCATGACCTTGAAGGTACATAGAGGAAGGAGCCCAAGTTTCTCAAAAGGAGAATGTGGGAGTCCTCAAACACTACATGTTAGATACTGACAGTGGGGGGGAACAACAAAGGTTTTGGGCAGAGAGGAGGTGATATGATGAAGGGCTGTCCCTGGAAGTGAAACTTTGAGGTAAAAGCACAGGGTAGTGAGTGAGAGAGCAATACCCCGAGGAACACTAAAAATATGTCTCTAGAGGCATGTGACCAAATTATGCTCAAACCCTCTCCCAGGACTGTCCCTGAGGACTTCCATCCTAGAGGACAAATGTGAGCAATTTCTCACACTTCCTTCTCCTCAGCTCTTCCCAGCAAGAGACTGTCTGGACCCAGGCTTCTGCCTCAGTGCCTACGCAAACACTAATAAGTGCCAAAGTGTTGCCATGGAAACAACTGCTTCATCTCCCTCAAAGAGTGCTTACAGCCGCTAGGCTTCCTGCTTTGGGGAGCTTTTAGCAAATATTTGAAGAAAGTGGCAAATTCGTCTGCTAGAAGTACACATGCAGAACTGCTGGGGGCTGAAAGAAAGAGGTTACTCCATGGCACGGGGGCTGCTGAACAAGCCACTGGAAAATGATTACCTTTTAAAGCAACAGTGACTTAAGCTAATAGGCTGGAATCCTAACAAGGCTTCGTTTCCCCCTACATTTTTACTACCACTGTAGTAGACACCTAAAGCAATAATCTCTACTTCATTCCCTCTTAACTTCCATCAATCCATGTGACCCTTGCTGTCACTGCAAACTTCTCTCTGGTACAGTTTAGAATGATAGGACAAAGCTTAATAGGATCACAACAGGGCTGAGCTGCAGAATGAAGGGGAAAAAATCCATAATGGCAATAATAGTAATAAAAAAAACTCCTAGTTTAATTTGTGCAGGGGACTGTCCTAAGCATTTTTGGGGGTTTTCTTCATTTAATTCTTGCACTTTTCTGCACAGTTGGCCCTCTGAGCCACAAAAGGCCAAGTGACTTAACTTGAAACCTAGAGAGCTGGTGGGAGAAGAACCATGATTTGACACTACTCTGTTGTATCACTTTCCTTGTTCGCTTCTTAATAATTGTTGCGTTGTGAAAATATAGTGTATGTTGAAAAGTATGAAAAGAAATACGTATATTTTTAACAGTTGTATGAATCCATAATGGGTTTGGCTATGATAAATAGGCCTGTTAATATTCACTGGACATGAAATTTTGTCTTTATCTATATTCTATCTTAAGTAATTTTCCCAATCATTCCAAAAAGTCAGGGATGTTTGGATAACATTTCCATTTTAGACTAGAGGAAGTTAAATATTGGAGAGGTTAAGTAACTTAAGCATCAGAATGTGGCTAAGTAGGGACATGAAATCAATTCTTCAATTCCAAAGCCACAGTTTCTGTAGCTTAGCAGTATTCTCTCTGAATCCAACTAGATCCTTATAGTGGACACACACCTTTAGCCTCTACTTCTTGGAATGTGTCTTAGAGATCATTTTTTGCTTTCTCAATTCTTTTCTTGGGGGATATTAAAGACCTCCAAGTCAGTGACCTAAGACATACAGTCCTCTGAATCCTGTAGCAGCTCTCTGGCTACACAAGGCCTTAGGAATTCCAGAATTCACATTTAGATCCACAGACCTATTTCTTCTAGTGATATTCATTCACTTATGTTCTTGCATTTTGTTTGTTTTCCTTGTTTGTATTCTAGCCAAGTTCAGAGCTAAGAACAACGATGCCCCATCTCTAATCTTTCATGAATCCACTTCTAGTTGGGCTGCAGTAGTTCAGCCTGTTCTCAAAGTAAGAAATGATTTCTGCTCTAGCTCTCCTACTGCCCTGTGTCTGCATGATCTATTAAAACACCACACTGGTCTATTGAGCTTAGAGTAAATCCAACACTTACTCTCACAGACAAGCTCTGCGCAACTTCACCTGGAGGCACACTTTTCAGGTCTTTAGTGAGAGTGACAGGTGGTGGAAAGTAGATGAATGAACAGCATTTGCTGACTAAGAAAGAGGCTAAAGTCAAGTGGCAGGTGTAGATAACGCAAGGTCAGATGTAAAACTGAAATTGTCAAATGTCAGCATGCATTTTATGACATGATAATTCCCCTTATTCAATAACAGCAGGACCCTCGCAACAGAAGAATGTAATTCTGAAACAGACATCTAACACATTAATTAAGCAGCTTTAACAAAAGTCTCTTGATAATCAAATTTGTCCAGTACTTGAAAAGGTATCAAAAAGTAAAGCTAGCTTTCTTATATGTACTGTGTGCTCAACTACTATGAACTTTTAAAGTAACAGCTGCTTTGGGAGCAAGAAAGCAGCAGCAAGGGAAACCTGTTCTTTATACTTCTGAATTTCATGGATGGATTTTAAAAATGCTACTCTCATCATTCTACAAAGATGCAAGTAGAGGCATAGAGAGATAGAATAATTTCCCAAAAGCCAAACAGTAAGATGCAGAAGTGGACTTCACTTCAGATCTTTCTGTGACTAAAGCCCAGACTCTTAATCCCTGCACTGAAGGCTTCTCCATAATATTTATAGAAAACTGAGCTCCCTGAAAAACGGAAATTATTAGTGTCAGAGATCATCAACAGACAAGCACAGTGGTGGGCACCTGTGGGCTCAGTTCTTTGGTAAGCTGCAACAGGAACTTTGAGCCCAGTCTGCACCTCCAGAAAACAAACAAGACCAAAGGATAACAAGACTACTGCCATCAGAATTTTTGAGTATTAAAAAAGAAGAGTCTAACCAAACGAAAAGAAAGTGAATGAAATGAAAGCAACTGCCGCATAACTGAAGCTGTAAGATGTGGCCTGTAAGTGAAAACATATCAGTCATGGGGTAAGATTCACACTTCCTTTAATATCAGTTTTTTTTTTCATTACACACTATGAACCAGGTCTGCTATTTCGAATACACTAGAGATTCCATGCTTGCTGCTTGGTGGGCTCAATTATTACCTTTTACCAAATTCTGCTTTGCTTTATGATTAAGGACAGGACAACCATTCCCCAAGTGAAATATCAGCTTTCCTTGAGAAGTAAAACCCACAATATCAAAGAAAGAGTACTTTTTAAAACCAAAAAATAACTGCTTTTTGAATAAACAAGGTATGTGGAAAAATTTAAGAAGCCATTCCAAAACTTTTTTAAATGGCCAGGTGATTCCATCAATAAAGACTCTTGCCTCGAAAGCCCAAGGAATTGAAGTAAATCACCAGATTCCACAAAGTTGTCCTCTGGCCTCTACATGTATACCATGGCACATACTGCCACATACACATCATGTACGTACACACACACACACACACACACATACACACACACACACACACACACACACACAAATTATAAAAATAAAATTTTAAAGCCATTAGTACCAACCTGAAAAACTCCAAAATGGAGCTCTCTCGATGTCAAAACACTTTTAGATAAACAGCAAGCTTAAAACCCTATCATTTCCATATTAGAGAGTTGATAGATTTTACATAGATATTTTATATATTTGTTAGTGAGTGCTTAAATCGACAAAACATAAAATAGTTTGACAATGAGGGACTATAAATAGCTATTAAATTTGTAAAAAAAAAAAAACCTTATTCAATCTCACCTGGTCATAAACTATGTAAAGATAAAGCAATTGTTAGACCCAAATTTTGCCCATCAGATGAACATAAGTTTTTTTTTTTTAAATCACAACACTCAAGGCTGGCAAGGTTGTTCCAGGTGTGCATTTTCATATATATCCAGTATAGAATGGATATATTTTTTGAAAAATGTTGATGGTAAGTACAACTAGCCTGTCACACATTTTGACCCTTTAGTATAATGCTACAGACTGGATGACATGCCTAAGCATACCTGTTTAATTGACAGTCAGTCCCCTATTTGGACAGTTAAACTTTACTTCATTATAATTCTTAGCATCTCAAATAGACAGGGCTCTATGCACATTGCTCATTCCTTCACAAAGCCAATAGTACTGCATAGTCAAGAAAAAGATGCCAAGAGATTGATGAACTAAAGGAACTGGCAACACCCTGGGGAGAAAAAAAATAAGCTCTGCATTCTACATTCTACAGATCATTTGGCATCATGTTCTCCATTAACTGGCTTTTTATCTTTGTGAAAGTTATTGACCTTTGTGTTTCACACTCCTGACCTGTAAATGGGAGACAGTATTATCAATTCTCAAGATGATCTTAGAACTGGAGGAAGAGCTCTGGCGATTCCAAGCTATGTAGTCTTGGGAAAACCATTTCAACTCTCCCTCCAAACCTTAATTTTCTCACTTCCTTAATTATGCTTTCAAGGGCTGACGTGAAAGTGGAAGGAGATGCTACAGAGAAAGAACTTAACATGGCATCGAACAGAGGATAGGGATAATAAATGAAGAGGCAAAATTTAATACCTTGTACTCACACAGCATTTAAGTATCTATTTTTAAAGTACTTTCTATTCTCTTTCTCTTTCTAGGAAAATCTGAAAACACCCAGCTCATAATCACGGTCGTGACCACAGTCTCTGCTTGCTGGCACACCACAACACTTCCACTCTACTCTCATGCCAGGCACCATTCAGTCCTCAGCATGGCATCAGCTACCCACAGTAAAGAACAACAGGTGGTTCAGAAAAAAACAACAACTGCTTCCGACTCCCTGTGGGCATCTCAGTGGCTATTTAGTAGTGAACAAACTATAGCTTATAGATTTGGATAAGTCCCTACAGAGTGCAACAATTGACTCAAGAGGCAGAGCCCTTGGCCCACACAGACTACAACTATCTACATTTTAGCAATGTGTGTGTGTGTGTGTATTTCAGATTGTATTCAGGACTTCTCAGCTGAGCTTCTCAAGCACTCCATGTGATCAGCAGATAGTTCCACTATTATGGAAAAGATGAGGAAGTGAGTCACAGAGTAGGGCAGATTTGCATAAGATCCTATGGTTAGTGAGCAGCAGAGGTGAAATTAGCATCTAGGTCTTTTTCTGTAAACCTAGAATAGTTTTCCATTATTATGTAAGCCCTGACACAGCTGTCAAGATCAATTTTGAAAAGGGTAAAGAATTTCAGACATGATGCAGAGATTGTCAAGGAAACAAGACTAGATGGTTCATGACAGTAGATTGCCCTTTGACGCCACTGTAGTGTACTTGTAGTCAGCCAAAGAAGCTTATATAAATGTTAAGATTTTATACATTGTCAGAAAAGGAGGAATGAATAAATGATAACAATATGGTTCTCAAAGCATTCAATTGCAGACTCTTGTTTAAGGAACATAGCCTTCATTTTCTAAAAATCTCTTCTGACCCTTTTACTTTTACAGTCCTTTTCTCTTTTCTCCTAACTCCCTTCTCTCTCTCTCTCTCTCTCTCTCTCTCTCTCTCTCTCTCTCTCTCTGTGTGTGTGTGTGTGTGTGTGTGTGTGTGTGTGTGTGTGTGTGTGTGTGTGTGTTCTCCCTTTGGGCATAGTTTAACCCAAGTAAGTTTCTGTAGCCACCTCCAAGTCAATAAGCTACCCATCCATTTTAATTTCTAGCTTCTATCACTAGAGTAAAATACAGAAATAAGTGAAATATGGATTACGAAACTAAGACTGCACTCACATGAAAACACTATGTGTTTATATGTGTGGCACAGGGAGAAGAAATGAAAAAGAGAAAAAGAGAGAAAGAACAAGAATTGCTGGTGTGATGACACCAGATGAAGAAGTGAGCATGTGCAATCATTTTTCATGGTATGAGATCGTATCACCATGTGATTATATATTAGCAACAGTAGCAAAACCAGAAAATCAAGTTTATTGATATTTTATTATATGATAGTTACCCTGCTAAATACTTGATGAACTCTGAGTATGCATCTTTATTCTCATATCCCAGATGGCCAAAGAGATGCTTGGAATGATTAAGTAACTAGACCAAGATTATATGGTTCATGCCAAAGGTCAGAAAAAAGTTATGTATACAGTTCCAAACCCAAGACTGAAATATTAGACTGTATTAGGAATGCATGAAGGGAAGTTGATGAAATGGGTAATATTTATTAAAAGTTCTTTATATCGTCTTTAAATATATTTGATTCAGCATTATAGTGGTTATAACCAATCCACACCTATTGTACCTTACTTATAGTATAGGTAGAAGGGAAATAGGAAAATTGTTCAAGCTTCCACAGACAGTTTATGTCAGAGCCAAAGTTAGAAGGGAAGATTCCTGATCTCAAGAAGCATCTTTTCCTTTATATTATTTAAGATTAGCAGCTTTCAATGTAGTTTCCAAGGATTCCTCATCTGATTTTCACAGCGATGGAGATGGGGGGAAATCTGGTAGTTTGTTTTCTGTAAATTATAGCCAGTTACTAGAAGCCACTTTGGTGAATAAGTTACAAAAGACTTGGACCCATATCTCCGGCACTCCCTCTCCATTACCTTTTTGGCTTAAATAGTTGGATGAACTAAACTGTAGAGACTTTGTGGCAAGGAAGTGATTGATGGCAGTCTCTGACCAATGACCGGTGAAGAACTAAGTAAGATGCTGTATCTGGATGTCAACAAAGAATGAACTCTTCTCAGCAACCAAATGAGTAAGCTTAAAAATTGGACCCTTCCTCACTTAAGCCAGGAATATATATTGCCCTGACCACCCACTTGCGAGAGGCAGCAGAATGTTCAGTCAGTTAGACCTGAATTTCTGACTGAGAGAAGCTGTAAGAAAACACATGTACACTATTGGAAGCCACTAAACTTTGAGGCGATTTCTTACATAGCAAAAGAAAGGAATACAGTGTGATACTGTAAGAAAGGAATACAGTGTGATACTGCATATCCCTGAGAGACTACTGAGGGTTAATGCCAGACAGGGAAAGGTATACCATGCCCCAGCAAGCACTCAGGTACATGTCAGTACAAACAAGCATCACAGGTGAAACTCGGTGGGCTGACACATACACACAAAGACATGAAACTAAGAGGAAGGTTGATTCAGGGTAGAAAAAGAGGGGATAAGATCAGGTAGTAAGGGGTGAAAAATGACATAAATGCAATGTCATCATGTATGAAGGTGTTAAAGAATAAAAACAAACATTAAAAAGGAAAGGTATGAAGTGTGATTCCAGAATGCAAGTTTGCTGATCCGTTAAGTGATCCAGACTTGAGAGATGTGAAAGGAAGATCTAGGTGAACTTTGGAACTCTGAGAGCTGTGAATCTGAGCCATCACATCTTTATTTGCTTCAGTGTTCTGCTCCACAGGTCCAGTAGCCATGCCTATGGTGGCCCAGGAAGTTCTACATTTTCTCACTTGCTACAGAGTCTACCTACTCTGTTATGGTGCAATCCAAGTTTATGACACCAAGTCAGCTTCTTCCTACTGTCCATGTGAGGAGCCCCCTGCCTAACCTCTTAGGAGTTTGTATGGGGCCCTAGCCACCACACAAGTATATCTCCATACCAAATACTGCCCCAAGAACTGTGCTATTTATTCTGGAATTTCTGACTGGGTGTGGGCTGGAATAAGTGAGGGGTTTTGACAGACTCCTTAAAAGCAATTAGCCAAATGGGAATCACTTACACTCAATTTTCAAATGGCTAATTTGGTGTCTGGGAATCTTCTTTGCAATGTGTGGGCTGGCAGACACCCCAGCATCTCCTGTCACTAGCTAGAGAGAGAGCTTCACCAAGGGAGTTGCGTTTCCACATACTAAGCAAAGTCTTATTAAGGAGGTCTTCCTCCTGACTGTCCCAACCCACCTAGCAACAAGTCGGAGGACCTTCTTCACCACCTCTGCAGCAAGAACAGTGTGAAAGTGAAGGTTTGACTCAGCACAGAGGTGAATTACTCATGTGTGGATGCTATGGTCTGTATGTGTGGTCCCCATGCATGTAGAGGGAAGGTGTGAACTCATGGATTCTCCAATACTCTCACTTGAGAAATACATTCTACAATACATCTCACTTGGATGCACCTGGTGATAATAAATTAAGTCACAACAGGATTCTGTGTTTATGTCCAACAGGTCTCAAGTTTTCAGTGTGAGTCATTCAGTCATTCGCTGACATGTGCATACACACAACTGCACCTTCCTGTGGATTAGTAATGAGGGGGAAGGAAGAGAAATGCATGAGCATGGGAGACAGAAACTGACAAGGAGAGCCCTTTAAGAAGAGGATAAGGAAGAAGATCTGGCTCATTAAGAACCCACCTCATTAGGGCCTGAGTTACCAGGGAGCTGAACCAAATTACTTCATTTCCTTGACAATTGAGCCAATTCCTCCCTTTTCCTTTCACTTCAGTAATCAGCAGGAAGGAAAATTGCCCCTGTCAGATGAAATTTACATGTTCTCCTAGCCCCTTTCTTTTCTAACAAGTGTCTATGAGTGCCTACAGAGTCTGTGCTCAATACTGGGTAGTTTTTCCTTTGTTTATCATTATCTTTATTTGATACACACAAGTACCTTGTTCACAGGGCCAGCTGGGAAAGAAGAAGGTTTAACGGCAATGCTGTGAGTTATCTCTACCTCACCTTCTGACTTCATCCATAAATAGGAGCAGTAACTACAGGTAGGGAAATAGATTATCTTGCACCAAGAAGTCTGAGACCCTAAGAGTCAGGCTTGGCTGAAAACCAGAGTTGCTCACATAATGTTCTTTTTTTCATGGAGTTACACAAATGCAACCTACATTTAATGGTCTTCAGAAGCACTGATGTAAATGTTTACAAGGTTGGGAAAGTTTCTGAAAGAAAGCCCTTGAATGTGCTCTTATAATAAGGCTCCAGTTTAACAGCTTTTTGTCTCTGACCAGGGGGTGACATACAGTGCCCATCACGATGGAGTGAAGGGCATTGCAGGAGCAACAAAACTGCAAAAGAAAATCAACAAACCACTATCCAGAACTTCAGAGACTCTATATCAACCACTTAGAACTAGGCCAGACTAATCTCTCCCTATCCTGAAGCTCAGGTAAATTTGCGGAAGAGGGGGCGGTAAGAGTGTAAGAGCACAAGGATGGGAGGAGCAATAATTTGCAAGATACTCCACACAAGTTAGGGCCGAAGCAATCATAATTGGACATTGCATGCCCGGTGCAATGTCCAACACACTATTGACCTCACAAAGTCTGGCATCTGCTAAAGGCACCAAGATCCTTGGAGGCAAGGGATTGACAGCCACAGTAGTGTTCCTATGCTTAAGGGGAACACAGGAAAGGGTTCAGGGAAATGCCACTGGGTCCTTGTATGTCATCGGAGAGGAGGGCCCAGAGGAGAGTCTGGTATGCACAATAAAGGACTCTGGGAATTGGGGCGCGAGGCACGGGGGGATGGGGAGGGAGGGGTGAGGGGAAGGGGAGCAGGGGGTTCGGGGGGAGGAGGAGGGAGGGAGGGAACTGGTGTACCTATTGTTTGTATGAGCTGAAATAATAATAAAAAATGTATTATATATGTATAAAAAAAGAAAGCTGTCAACATGGTGGTTAAAAATAAAAGGCTTCGCTTTATGTGTAGAATGAGCCATTGTTTAAAAATGTAATGTTGGTAGAGTCTCAACCATTTTTGTGCTATAGACCCTATCAAAATATAATGAAGCTTGTAGATGCCTTTCAGAACGATGTTTTTTAAAATGTATAAAATCATACATATAGGATTGAAAGAAAGTTAATAATACTGAAATAACTTTTAAAAATTTGTGACAAAATCATAAATATGCTTCTTTATTAACACATTAAACAATAGCATCAGGTCTTAGAACTATTATAATTTTGTAGTATAGTTTTGCCCACAAATGTATTGCAGTGTATTGGTAACAAGGCTGGGGAAGTGGCTAAGCGGTAAAACACCACAAAAATCTGAGGACCTCAGGTTGAATATACAGTTTGAATTCATAGGTATAGTAGCACATGTCTGTAGGCCCAGTGTTCTTACAGTGAGATGGTAAAATCTCCAGGTACACAAAGGCCAGCTAACCTGGCCTACTGGCAGCGAATGACAAAGAGACCTTATTTCAAACTAGGTAAAAAAAAACCCAGGTTATTCTCTGATCTCCACGCACAAGCTGTGGCCAGCTTGTACTTACACACATGCACACACACACGCACACACACATATATCACATATCACACACATGCATGCATACACACACACCACACACACATGCACACACATACCACAGCATAAGATAATGACATAGCTGCAATGTTACAGAAAATAATTTAGGATTTCAGTGATTTAAAATCAGATTTGTTGCTAATACTACTGTCATTTATTGCCTACATTCATAAGTGCGGGAGAAATTTTCAGTTAGAAAGTAATGAAAATATAAATGAACTTTTTCCTAGTCACTGTAGATGCCCAGATCATGTTGCTGATGTTGCTGCTCACCTTTTGCGTTGTTGAAACAGGGTCCTCGAACAGCCCAGGCTGTTCACAATCCTCCTGGGACTACCTCCCAGATGTTGGGGTTACAGGCATGTGCCACCCCACCTGACAATCTACAAATATTTAAATGAGTAAATATTATTGCACTTGAGGAGAAAGAGGTAAAGCTAAAAATGAGGTTGCAATAGTAAACTCTTAAATAAGAGAATATTCCAAGTGCTGCCGAAATGTCAAATTAGGCTACTAAAGATGAGGACATCCATTGCACTGGAGGCAAAAAGAAACAAGTATGCAATCAAACCAACAGAGGCCAAGCTGCTTCCACCAACTGTTGGGAAATTAGAACTGATTTAGACATTTTCGTTTAGTCACTACAGTAACTAAATATGATGATGGTTCAATGTCAACTAGACACTGTTAAAATGTGTTCTGTGCTTCTGTTTTCCACTCAAAGGAACCCGTAATTGGCTGCATTCTTTACTGGAAAAAGCCTCATTTTATTAAGTTGAACTCCAGGGATTCCCAGTACCTTCCTCCGAGGCAAGAAGCCTTTTCTGATACCCTCAATTAGCTCCTTACCTTTGCTTCGGCCTCTCCTAGCTTTTTCTATGTACTATGCATGTAGTACTTATGGTTTTCTAGATCCCTATTTCACATTTCTATTTTTCACACGAGTCTGAAAATATTTCAAGCACAGGAAAAGATGTCTTACAGTAGGTAATGAGTTGAGGGGGGCACATATACACTGATGAGCCAAATGTTTAATTAATATGGTAATTGTACAAAATGAAGAATTTTATTATGACATTTTCACACCTATGTATAATGTATTTTGATCATATTCACTCTTCTATTTACTCTCTGGTCCCCAATCCTCTGTCCTATTTATCTGCCTCATATTCTCAATAGTCTCCTTTCTATTTTTATGTTTGTTTGTTTTTAATCTAGAGTCTCTATATAAAATGGAATGTGGTATTTGTCTTTCTAGGTTTGGTAAAACATTTTGTTTGCTGCTGCTGAGCTATTTCAAATAACTGGCTTTAACCACCTTACTCATCCACACTGTAATTTGGTTGGAACAAGGATGACCATTAGGTTCAATAGTCAGTGGTTTACCAGTTGCACACAGTGTAAGACAGAAGAGAGTACAGCCATTTGCAAAATGACTTAAAAAGTAGTGTCGACATTCACAGAAAAAATAAATGTCACTTATATTTTATTGACACTAAGATAAGATGTATCATTTATACCACTGTTAGGCAAATTTAAACTTAGCAGAAGGAAAAGAAAATGATCGGAAGTGCTTCGTGATGGCTTGAGGAAGGTGCACATGAACCTCAAATATAACCAAGAAATGTGACCAGCATCAAACTTTCTCTCAATTTTCTCAACTTAACTATCCATTCATCCATCCATCCATCCATCCATCCATCCATCCATCCATCAATCCAACCAACATCTCTTTAACATCCCTTTACCATCTCTCTGTCCATTCATTATGATTCCTATATCCCTTCGTTTGTCTGATACCTTCTTCTATTCAGCCACTATAATTTTCATGTGAATTTTTTGATGGAGAATATGGAAAAATCTGATCTTTAGCAATTGTTGAGTTGAGTTGTAGCCTCTTCTCATAAATCCTCTCCATCATTTCAATTCTATCCTTCCTTCTGACTTCAAATTCCCAAAATTTTCACACAGCAATCCTGCCATTCTTCTACACAGTATTTCTCCTTAGTGAACTCTGGCAAGGAGTTAGGGGAAGAAACTTCCTTTTCAATTTCTTTCAAAGTGGAAATTCTGCTGCAATTTTTTGACAGAAGTAGGAAATATAACAAGGATATTTCAGGGAAGATTCGACAAGGAGAGCTGCTCCTTAACCTTTACCTCTTCTTCAACTTGCTCTAACTTCATTGGATCCTAATCCCGAGGAAGACTATCAGATCAAACTAAGAGATGAACACTCACCAAAGGATCTGAGAGTTTAAGGGAGTTTATTGCCCTATTAAGCCATGCGTCCAGGCAAGGCAAGCTGGACAGCTAAGATGGCACTGCAGGGTCAATCCCTCACATTGGCAACAATCTGCTAAGTCTGGGAAAGTTGAGTTAATTGTACTAAATACAGCCAAGTAGGTTACATTGCCACTAGAGAGCTTGAACCTCCCTCACAACCCTGGGGAACAGCCTTAACTGAGTTTTTGGATCATGTCTATCCTGTGCTCTTGAGGCTGCCAGAAAGCAATAAAGGTGCATAACATTATGCAGCCCTGGCATACCACCTTATAGGCAAACTTCATGGCCTTGCAGATAAGACCTTTTTAAATTTTTTCTTCATTAAATCAACTTCAATGAATTTCTCTCTCACTATTTCCTTTGTAGTAAGAGTTCTCAGATTCCTCCATGTAATGCTGGCTTTTGACAATCTCCGAAGTAGACTTTATGCTCCTTTATCCATATGACATCTACAACACCTTTCTCTGTTACTTATCTAAGTCTTCTTCACTTTTCAGGAACCAGACACAGTCCCACATCTGTGGCCTTTTCATCGAGTTCCACAGGCCAACACTGATCCTGTCTCCTCTGAGGAATTCAGGCACTGAGAGTCTCTGCCACCCAGTTTGCAAGCTCAAATACCCCATCTTCTCTGAGGCATTGGCAGGCAGAATTTGTTGCCTTTCCATCTGCTCTATCCTAGCAATTTGTATATGTTTGCCTTACAACACATGTAAAGTTGTAGAGTTTTACTCTGCCTGTTAGTTTCTCTTCATTAACTGTGATTTCTTGTAAAGTACAAACATCCTGGGCCCAACACAATCCTGCTTTTCATTGCTGTAAAATGAATAGAATAAAATAATAGAAGTTTTTTCACAGGCATACATACTCAAGTGCCTCTTGTACATGCACTCATGCGCATGTGTGCACGCACACACACACACACGCACACACACACAAGTTCTTTTAGTAAAGTACATCAATGTTAACTTGTCCCTCACCTCACTATTCCATTGCTCATCACTTGATGAATGGTTGAATAAATCCTACTATATTCATATAGTGTACTATTATGCATTTTTTAAAAAAAATAAACCATATTTATACCTGTGGTCATGCTGGCAAGTCTGTATTGCACTGCTCAGTAGATGAGAAACATACATACTATAATCCCTTCCTAAGGCAATGGCACCATCCCTTTAAGGATTTGTGTCTGCACAGAAATGGTCAAGGGAACACTTAAACTGATGCTGTTAATATTGTTTACTTGACAGAAGAGGAAAAATGGAGAACAGTGCTTATTGTACTTTGGATGCTTGTGCATTATTCTGTAGATGGCAGTGAACACATGGCACATTCACAATTTCTAAAAATCTTCCATTTTTCAAAAAAGTAATTTCCATTTTATTCTATATTTCAAAAAAGATAACTTTTCTTCTGTTTTGAAGGATCTAATGCTTCATAAGGGCTTTGGTAAAGGTGGAAAGGTGGTCCTGGTGAATCTGCTGAGGTGGGGTGTTTGGTTCTTGAGGGTTTCACAAGCTCACACAGTAGTGCAATCTCATACAGAGCATGGAAAGCACAGAAGCCCCAAAGACACCTGTTTAGGAAATATCCCTGACAGCAGCAGCCTCTGTAGTGTTTCAAATGGCAAGTTTCTTTCTGACCTAGTCCTTGAGCACACATCCAGTGCAGTTTGCTAAGTGAACAGACTATATGTGGCAATGGGTCCTTTTAGGCGCAACCATTGTTCCTTCTTGCTTTGGGTAATCTTAGAAGCTAGGACCCGAATAAGCATATTTCATTCTACAAATGAACTTGACCTGAAACTAAGAACATTGGTCCCTTCATGTCCCTGTGCGTGTGGTAAAAGTAAAAGTTATTCCTTGCTCGGAGACTCCTGCCTGCTTTGCTGCTAAATTATTTGCATGCCACAGAGGTGAAGGGTAGATGAACAGAAACAGAGCCTCATCCTTCCAACCCTACTCCTTGCCAATGTTTCTGGGAAACAGAAATAGCCTGCCTAAAACTTGAGGCACTGCCTCATGCATAATTCTTTCCTGTGTGAATAGAGGCAGCTGTGTTTCACCATCTTGCCTCTATCTCAAGGAATCAATAAATTGGCCAGCTTCTTGTTCGAGGACCCCCCAACCTCACAAACAGGCTGCCTCCTACAGCTGCCTTCTTCTCCTTCTGTATGCAGTCCATCCTCCAAGAATAATGCCCCAAGTCACCAAAAGAATTGCCATTTTTGTTGCACACACTGGGAGGCAGACACTGTGGAAGGCATTTTCAGATGTATCATTTCGTTAGTCTGTACTACAATCTCTATGAGAGGTATGGTATTGTTTTGGGTAATCTTAGAAGCTAGGCTCAAAAGAGCATATTTATTCTATAAACAAACTTGACATGAAACTGAGAACACTGTTCCCCTCTACTGCTTCCTGATCCTTCATGTCCCTCATGTGCACATTTAAAGATAATAAACATTATTCCTTGCTCAGAGACTTCTCAACCAGTTGGAGACATCTTCTAAGGCTTTTCCTGGCTTTACTCAGCTCCCTGATACTCTGAAGGCTGTGGATCGTCCTAGCTTTCTTCCATCTACACTTTTAAGATGTAGATATGCAGTTCAGAGAGACTGGCTAGTGCTTGATTTCGCACAGCCATGAAAAAATACAAAGGGGAATAACTCATCCAGCCAAGTATACAGCTTCCCAAGATGTAAAGTCTTAGGTCAGCTCCCCTGCATGCAGTTGAGTGGCTAATATATTCTGAGAATCCATTATCACATCAATTCCTGCATTGCCATAGTTTTACATGATCATTCTCTGTAAACTTTGCTTGAAAAACTAAGGAAGATAAAGCAGGAAAGTTGCTCCAATTATATAGATAAATGCTTTCTGGAGGTTAGGTATCTTGCCCAAAGTCACAAAACTCATAAGCCAGGACTAAAGACTAGATAGTGAATAAAGTAAGCTACCATCTGTGCTTAGTTTTCCTGTTCTAGTAAGTATTCACAGTGGGATCATTAGGGCACAGTATTACTCAGTTTTGTAAAAAGCCATGCTTTTGTAATTTGTTCATTAGATGGCCTTGGACAGGCTCGGCATTTACTCTGTGCCTTAATTTACTTGTTTACAAAAAGCATATATTGGGTTGGTGAGAGGGTTCAGTGGGTAAGGTTGCTTTCTGCCAGGCTTGATGATCTGAGTTTGATCCCCAGCACCCATATGGTGGAAGACAAGAACTGACTTCCCCAAATTGTCCCCTGACCTACACACACACACACACATACACACATACACACATACACACACACGTACCCATGGCAAACGTGTGCCCATGTACATACACACAAATAAATAAATAAGTAAAAAAGCAGATATTAACAATATCTGCCTTCTTGAGACATTGTAAGGATTCCTAGATAATTCATATATGGTATATATAGCACAGTTCTTGCCACCCAGGAAGCATCTATTAGATGTAAAGTTTTTTTATAAGAGTCTAAAAGACCTTCTTGACCAGGGAGACAATTTTTCGTAGATCTCTTTAAGGCTATGGAGCCACTAAGGTTAATTTGCAATGATGTAAGAAGCTTTCATATGGAGTAAATTACTCAGAACACACAGAAGCCCAGAGACGAAAGCCATCATGAAAGTGTTGCAATTCTCTGATGTGATCCTTGTTAATCATCCCTCTCAGGATATCTGTTGTTTTGGGGGCCATGAGAAGGCTACTTAACAATGGGCAGCTGTCAACTGTGCTGCCTGTGCTCTCAGGTGTGCCTATTCTACCACAGCAAAAAAAAACCACTATCAGTTCTGATCTGTGCCATGCCATGCCACGCCATCTTAATAGCTGGCATCTTTTCAGAGTTTCAACACCTCAAGCTTTTCAACAGGTGTGCATATGTCAGTCAGTGATGCTTAACCCTAGAGTCCCTAAAGCACAGAAAGACAACAGTGAGAGTCAGAAAAAAAAGGTGGGGAGAAGTAGAAAACAGTGACAGGAGGGTGACATACACATGAGTTCTACCTAGTTGGGCACAGTCATTCTTTTTTTTTATTAAAAATTTAATTATACATTTTAAAATTTTTACCAGTTCCCTCCCTCCCCCCTCCTCCCCCTCCCCTTCCCCCAGTGCCTCCCCCCCAATTCCCAGAGAGTCCTTTATTGTGTACGCCTAACTCTCCTCTGGGTCCTCCTCTCCGATGACATATAAGGACCCAGTGGCATTTCCATAAGCCCTTTCTCTTGTTCCCCTTAAGCATAAGATCACTACTATGGCTGTCAATCCCTTGCCTCCAGGGGTCTCGGTGCCCTTAACAGATGCTAGACTTTATGAGGGCAACAGTGCACTGGACATTGCGCAGGGCATGCAAAGTCCCATTATGATTGCTTTGGCCCCAACTATTGTTGAGAATCTTGCAAATCGTTGCTCCTCCCATCCTTTTGCTCTTACAATCTTACCGCCCCCTCTTCCGCAAATGTCCCTGAGCTCCAGGATGGGGAGAGATTAGGCTGTCCTAGTTCTATGTGATTGATATAGAGTCTCTGAAGTTCTGGATTGTGGTTTGTTGATTTTCTTTTGCAGTTTTGCTGCTCCTGCAATTCCCTTCACTCCATTCTGCTGGGCACTGTATGTCACCCCCTGGCCAGAGACAAAAAGCTGTTAAACTGGAGTCTTGTTGTAATAGCACATTCAAGGGTAGATGTAATAAGAGTGGGCACAGTCATTCTGATAGGGAATCAACTCACAAGTAAGTAGTCAGAGGTCATTATTCTACAGCATGAGGATATAGTAAATGTCTCAGAATTGTTCATTTCAAGATGGTTAATGTGTTGTTGCATGAATTTTTACCTCAAAAACAAAAATGAATAAACAAACAAACAAACAAACAAATAAATAAATACTTCAGGCGCTCACAGTCCTGGAAAGACTTTCATAGGGAGCAATAGCTCTAGTTGGGGCTTGAAAGGGCCTAGTTGGGGCTTGAAAGGTCTAGTTCTGTCCTTTTGTAGTATGTCCTCTCCAACTATCCTCACCTGGGGCGAGAGTAGAAGCATGAGTGAATGTGCACATGCTACATGCAAAGTCTCAGAATAGCTCTTCTGGTGCTTAACTTCGAGATGGCTATCAAACCGCCAAAGTGCCCACTTTGGTGAAGCACTTATTTTGTGCTCAGCCCTAATTGTCACAGAAACTCCCTAGTAACAGGAAATATTATCATGTTCATATTCCAGGCAAGGGAAGGGAAAGTCACAGAAGCTCCAGCAGTGGCTACTAAGCCTCCAAGCAAGTTGGAACCTAGGTAGCAAAATCACCAGTGTCTGTGGGTGCAGCAAGCCTAATGTTGTTTCATGGGCTGAACATCTGCTCTCTACCAGATGCCACTGAGATACTGGAAATGGTACAAAGAATGTGGCCACTACCTTTCTTAAGGAAACAACAGTACAGATTGGGGAAGTTTTGTTGCAAGAGGCTACCAAAGAGTCATTCTAAACTATTTATTAATTCATTTAGAAAGAGAGAGAATCAGAGAGCACTGTGTGTCTGTGGAGGACCTAGTGTGATTTTGGGAATCATCCTGGATTGCTTTTACCTCCTTTTTGCTTTACTCTGCAATTTCCAGGCTCCGACCACAGAGGTCAGAAGTACAGAACTTTGCCATTTCTGCCGGGCATTTTTATGTGGGACCTGGGATCTGAACTCAGGACCTTCTGCTTATGAAGCACAGTCTTAACCTCTGAGCCATCTCTCCAGGCCCAAAAGGGTCATTTTAAAGGCTGCTGGACTGCTAAGTTAATGTAGTAATAGGAAATTGTTCAGAGAAGAGATGATAATAATAACAGGAAAATTAGGTTGATTTCTATTGGCTCAAAAAGGAGAGAAAGGGAAACTCATTTGGCTTATGGTTCCAAGGTGAGACATAGTCCATTTAGGTGGGAATCCCATAGCAGAAGGTGTGGCTAGTGGCAGAAGTTGGAAGCAGCTCTAGTCAATGCCATCATAAAAACTGAGAAAGCAAGCAGCAGAGCACACAAGCATACTACTAAGGGAACCAGGCTGGGACCACCCAAACCCAAGGCCCGGCCCCTGTGACTTCCTTCCTCCAGCAAAGTTGTCAAGAGCTTTCCAAATAGTAACATCAGATAAGGATACAAACACATGAGCCTCTGGGGGACAACTCAGATTCAAATCATGACAACAATTCTATAGATTTAGTATGGCTAAATCTATTTGATAGATGGGGAGCCAAAATCTTGGAGGATGTCAAAGTAACTCACCCAAGTACACACAACAAGTAAGAGGTAAAGCAAGGATGCAAAATCAGTGCTGACCAACTCCAAGGCACTTCTTATTTATCTTCCATAACCTTCCTCTAGGGCTGCATGCTCAGCCAAGCCTGGCTGCCTCTTCCTGTGCATTCATGTTAGTTGGCCTTGATGTGGATGTAAACAAAGGAAGTCTACAAATAACAGACTAGTCTCTAATTCAGTGATTGGAAAAGGTAGACATAGCATGAGGGCAAAGGGGAAAGGATTTATTATGGGGAAGGAAGAGGTGAAGAAGTTTTGGAAAAGTCTAATGGAAGAACAGGCTGTTGTCCATATATGCTCCCACTAGGGGAGAATTATTTTGACCCTGTTTAAAACCAGAAGCAATACACTCAAAGCATGCCACAGCCAACACAAAATGAAAGTCTTTCTTGGAATTCTGTTTCAAATAATTGAATCCCCACTTAGAAAAGACAACAGGGACCCAGCAGCTTGTGGATCTCATCAGAATTATGCTGCTTCCCATAAAACTCAGGTGAGGTTCTAAATGCCATCCATCTGGAGAAGGTGTTTTCCTGCAATCTAGGCCTGAAGAAAACAATATATTGCCCCCTTTCATTTGCTGCAAGCTTGTACTGTGGGTCTCTGCTCTGTTCTATGGATGCAGGTGGCTTTCACGAGGGGAAGATCATATGGCCACAGGGAGCTGTCACTGCAAAAAATGTTAAGATTGTGGGCTGTGAAGGCACAGAGTTCCACATAGCCACCCTACTTCACTTAATTGTTCTTACAATGATGATCTCTGTGTGGGCAGCTTCAATACAAGTGTTTACTGACTGCTTTAGAGGAAGACATAATTCAGTACAAGAGCTTTGCTATTCCAAAAGTGGTCCATGAACCAGTGGCATTGGCATCACAAAGGAATGAGAATCAGAGCTGAGAGTATAGTTCAGTGGCAGAGTGCTTGCTTAACATGAATAAAGTCCTGGGTGGGCAGTCCAGCATGTGGAGAGAGAGAGAGAGAGAGAGAGAGAGAGAGAGAGAGAGAGAGAGAGAGAGAGAGAGAGAGAGAGAGAGAGAGAGGAAAAGAAATAAAGAACACCAGCCCCAACTACATGTGCTCTTGGAACCATATTTCAGGAGCTCTGAGTGTCTGCAGAGCCCTAGTGTAGGATGGTAGCTCAGACAGGCTTTTGCTTTGTTCTATCTTCAGACCATTCTCCACTTGTTATGGTTTGAATGTGAGTTGTCCTCCACAGGTTCATGTGTTTACATCCTTAGCTGTTGTTAATGTTTTGGAAGGTCTTGGCTATTTTAGGAGGTGGAATCTTGCTATAGGAAGACAGGTCTTGAGGTATGGAGGCCCAGATTATCCTTCCAGTTTATTATTGCTCTCTCTCTGCATCCATGATGGCAGTTGTGAACTGATACCCCCAGTTTCTGCCATCAAGCCATGCTTTCTGCCATGAGATTCCTGTGGTGATGGACTATCCCATCTGGAACCATAAGCCAAATAAACCTACCCTTTCTCCTCTTAAGTTGTGTGTGAGCATTGTCTCATGGCAGCAAAAAGAAAGTAACTCTGACATTATTCCTTATCCTTTGCTGAAGGGCTGGTGGATTCCATTTTTGCTTGTATGCTATTGCATCTGGAGATGCTTTTTAAATAATTTGTGCTTGGGAAAAATAAGCTAACAGATGAATTCTAAAAAGAGCACAAATAACTCTTTTACACAGATCTACCTAATGTTAACATTTGCTATATTTGTTTTATTCCACCCTTTTTCATTTCCATATGGGTTCCCTCCCTAATTCTTTTGAGTTGGTCAAAGGCATTGTACCATCACCCCTAAATAATTTAGGATGTATTTTTAAGGAAGGCATTTTACATAACAAAAGCACAAATTACCAAGTACAGAATCTTTTTGGTAATAAATGCAATGATATTATCTAACAAATAGTTCTTACAGAAATCTGGTCAATTTTAATTGTCTCAGTGATGTACTTTGTGGGGAATTGTGTTTTCTACTATATATAAGGAACTTATTGAAAGCATTAATGCTAAGGGCTGGAGAGAAGGCTCAGGGGTTAAGACTCTGTCTCACAAGCAGAAGGTCCTGAATTTGGATCCCAGGTCCCACAAAAAAACGCCAGGCAGAAAGGACAGCAGCCTGCACTTCTGGCCCTGGTGGACAGAGCCTGTGAAATCCCAGAGCAAAGCAAGAAGGAGGTAGAAGCAATCCAATATGATCCCCGAAATCACCCTTGGTCCTCCACAAGGACACACAGTACCCTACACACACACACACACACACACACACACACACACACACACACACTAAATAAATAAATAAATAAATACATAAATAAATAAAATATTTTTTAAAAGTATTAATGCTATGGGTCCAGCTCATATCAATTAAGGCAGCAAATCTTATATTACTTAATGGAATGTCACCCAGTCATATCAGCTTGATTGCAAAGGACAGGGTTTCCTTCTGCTTATGGCAGCATGATATAGACTATATTTTCTTGATTTCTTTTATTCATGGACACACATCTTGGTTGACTCCATTTCTTGGTTACTATACACAGTACTGCAGTAAGTATGAGTGTGCAAGCATCTCTGTAGTATGTTACTTTAGATTCCTTTGAGTAGACACCCAGGAGTGGTATAACTGAACCATATGGCAGTTCTATTTTCAGGTATTTTTAGGAACTCCTGCAGTGTTTCCTATAATGGCTGTACTCATTTACATTCCCACCCATAGTGTGTAAGTCTTTCCCTTTCTTTGCATCCTCACTAGCATTTATAATTTTATGTCTTTCAAAGGACAAAATCTCCCAGGGCGGGAACTATGAGTGTGTATGTGTGTGTGCGCGTGCGTGTGTGTGCGTGTGTGTGTGTGTGTGTGTGTGTTTGTAAAAGTCTTTCAGTAGGTACTAATGCACAGACACTACTCAGAACTAATGTATTATTGTAAGACTTCCTGTGAACTCAATGCTCATAGGGACAGGAGCTGCTGTCAGCAGCATAAGCCTTGAGTATAATTTGCCTAAACCCCATGACTCCTTTATTCTGAATGTTGATATCACTAACTGCCTCTGAGGTTTTCTAAGTCTTTCCTCACTGCCTTCTGATGCTACCTGTCTACTGAAAAGAAAATATAATTTTTTCCTCACCATTCCTCTGTGTTATCCAAAGATGTTCAGCCAACTGTAGAGGGAAAAAAAAGAAAATGGTATACACAGAGCTAATCTAAACCGTTTGGCTGCATCTCCTAGAACTGCTGAAGAGCAGGGTAAATGATGGTGAAAGACTGCCAGAGTTCCAGCCAATCAATTAAGGCGAGGGCCAAATTTCCCTTAGGGTTTGCTGCAAATTTTCTCTAGTATTGGGTATATACTTTCTCATAAGTAGACTGCCCTCACATGATCTTGGCTTGGAAAGCGAGTTGCTGAGGTAAGCAGATGTAAGAGACTGGGGCTGCACTGGACAAGAAGGTAGTGTACAGTGGGGAGCAAGTCAAATACCAGCCTGCTAATCCCATGAGCCAGCAAACTTTTTGCATTCCCGGAAAGAATTTTGGTCAATTGAACTGGTTAGTCCAACCTCACCAAGCTATGTGTTCTGTCCCCAACCCTCAGCAGATGAAGGGGAAGAAAGAGAGGGTGAAGGAGAGGGAGGGGATAGGAGGGACAGGAAAAAAAAAGGAGAGAGGAAGGGGAGAGGGAGAGGGAGAAAGAGGGGAAGGGTGAGGGGGAGGGAGAGAACAGAGACAGCTGACAGAGAGCTCATGATACTCAGTGTGCTGCAAACAGAACTGTGTCTCAAGCATGGAACCAGTTCTGTCACCACCACCGTCTGCACTCTCTCCCACCCAAACATTGCTTATGGCAGCCAAGGAACATTGTCTTTTCAAAGGTTCTGCTAGCAGGGTATGGATGCTGATTTGTATGTGTTTAGGATTAACTTCTGGAAACAAGCAGAAGCAAGAAGGAGATAATTTGGCTTCAAAGTTGCTTTGTCAATGTCTGACACATCAACTTGCTTTTAGTATGTATCGATATTCTTTAATATTTGAGAGAACCAGCTTACTCTGATGGATTGCATTAACAGACACAACTTAGCTGTTGGCCAATGACAAAATATTTGTGAGCAGTTAGTATCTTTCCTCCTCCCAGAAACTCAATAATGTGCCAAAAATGAGATCATTCCCTTTGGCCCAAGCCTCAAGAACATTTTGAATTGTGTACAACCTGACTAGAAACTAAAGAATACTCTAGTTATCATCACAGTCCAAATGGAGGGCTCTTGTATTCCTAAACGTTCATTAGAAAACACCTTAATTAGGACCCAGTGTATGCCGTAATAGCACATCTAATCATCTCTTTCATTGGAAGGCTGCTTTTCTTAGTACAGATTTTCAGTTCTGCCAGTCACACAGAATGTGCTTCAATTTAACAAGCATGTGTGAATTGCACATGCCCCAAAATTTCTTACAAAAAAACCAGCTTCAGGAAATATTTTCACAGGATATTCTATTTCTCATAGCTTACCTCGGGCTAACAAAATGTTTTGTATTGCAACTATCTAATTGGCTAATATTCTTAATTAATTTTGCCTCACTAATTGTTCTGATGATACATATGCATATGTTTCAGACTCATAATAATGGGGTTTAGACACGCACTCAGATATTCCTATTTGACACTGCCATAGTTAACATCTAGTCATTTTCTAACCATGTCCTCTCTCTTGTGACTCTACTCCAATCCATATCCCATGCCTTCAGAATAAAAGCCCCAAATCTTTAGTCTAAGTACTCAAGGCTCATTTTACAATCTAGAGTCAAAGGTTGCCTCTGCCACCCTATGGCCCGTTCCTAATATTTCAAGCAAGTCATCTCGTTGGTTGTCACATGTAGCGTAAGATAACTCTGAAGGTTTGGGAATATTTGCTGTGTTCCCAGATCTATGTTATAGCTTTCTCACAACCAAGTGTAACATGTTATCTAAGTCTCATTTTTTTTCCAGGTAGAGATACAAAGTTCAATAGATGTTAACTGACTTGCTTAAAGATAGTTTCCAAGCAAGAAAAACTGGGAAAAAAAAGTAATTTAGAACATCAGAGACCCTACATTAACCACCTGGAATCAGGCCAGCCTAATCTCTCCCCATCCTAAAGCTCAGGGGAATTTGCGGAAGATGGGGCGGTAAGATTGTAAGAGCCTAAAGATGGGGAAGAGCAACGATATGCAGGATACTCCACACAAGTTAGGGCCGAAGTAATTATAATAGACTTTGCATAACCTGCGCAATGACCAACATAGCATTGGCCCCCCCCAAGGTCTAGCATGGATCATAGGCACTAGGATCCTTAGAAGCAAGGGATTAACAGCCACAATAGTGTTCCTAAATTAAAGGAGAACACAAGAAAGGGCTCTAGGCAATGCTACTGAGTCCTTACACCTCATTAGAGTGGAGGACCCAGAGGGAAGCTTGACATTCACACTAAAGGATGCTACAGGGATGGGGGGAAGAGGGGGCAATGGGAAAAAGGGAGGGGGGAAAGGAAGGGGAAAAGGGGGGATGGAGAAAGGGGCTCTGGGGAGGGGTGGAGGGAGGAAGGGGATGGGGTACCTATTAAGTTTGTATGAGTGGAAAAAATTAATTAATTAAAAAAAGATAGTTTCCAAGTAAAGGTATGATGTAAACATCTGAAGCTAGTGACTCCATAACTTTGCCTAACTAAATAATTTTGTGAACTTTGTTCCGTATTGTGGTACCTCCATAGTTTTGGTCATGATAGCCATCTCCTTGGGAGCAACCCTACTTCCTTCTCTTCCATATCTCTTTCCGGAAGCTCTACTCAGCTTAAATTGTACCTGTTTCACAAAGCCTTCCACAATCTTCTATAATGAAAATTCATTTTTCCTGTATGTATGTAATCACAGCATTGGCTCAAATAGTTATGCTAGCCTTGGATTATGGTAGTTACTTATACATACATTTCTACCCTGTGTAATAGGAACTTGAGCTCACTATCATTGTGGCCCTACAATGTAATAGTCAAGTATTTCAGTTACTCTTTGTTGCTGTGATAAATTATCTGATCAATGAAACTCAAGGGTTTATTATTTTGGCTTATGGTTCCAGAGGTGACAAAGTCCATCATAATGGGGCGCACATGGTGAAAGACATGGTGATGGTAGCAGAAGTTAACCAGTTACTTTAAAACTTTCCTCAGAAAACAGAGAGATGAAGTGATTCCAAGTTATTAACAGTCAAGACCCCTGCCCCTCCACCTTGATTAGTTCCAACAAGATTCCATTTCCTTAAGATTCTGTAACATTCCCAAACAGTGTTACCTACTGGGGACAAAATATTTAAATACATGAGTAGGATGATTCTTTTTCAAACCATGACATCAAAAGAATGTATTGGCAGGGAAGTGGTAGAGTTAGGTAATAGATTACATTGTCTCTAAGCTACTTTCCAGTATGGAATTCCCTAGCAGGTGGGGATTGCACTCAGTAGCTATCATGTCTCTGGAGAGCCGCTGAGCAAGAAGAATTACATTCTCAGATGCAGGTATCTAGTGACAAAAACTGACAATAGCCTCATCCCCAGTCTCCTCATATGTGTCATATGTGAAGGTGACAGTGCTCTGTAGGTCTGCCTGGAGGTCTGTAGTCCATTCACAATTCCTTCTCTATGAGCTGACCTATAATTTATGCTGGACATGTAAGTTGATGAAATATGGGAATATTGATGTCTACAACATTCAGAGTTCTGCTTGTCAGCCTAGACCGGTTCTTTCCAACTCCAATGTGTACAAGCTGTGGGGTACTAGCCCTGGTAGCTCAGAGTAAGACTAGAAAACAAGCCTTTTAAACATGTTCCCAAGTGATAATGATCTGCATTCATCTACATTCATCTGCATTCATCGCTCTAAGAACTTCTAGTCCAGGCAATATATTTGCTCACAAGGAAATGTCCTCTCACGGATGCTCATAGGCATGGGGCAAGATTATGACACCTACACTGAATAGGCCTAAAGACCAATTATTGGTAGTTAGATAAGCCCCACTTTCAGTGTCTCTGGGAACATCCACTAGGATGAAATCCACAGAGTCTATGGATTTCTTCCTCAAATTAATTCAGCTTGGCCTATCCAGAGTTCCCATAGCCAGTGACTCTGGTTCACTTGAAGGCATGCTATAAAGATGATTTTTTTTCCAGAATCTTTTCTCTCGGTCTTTATTGTTTCAGAGGACATGGGCTGAAGTAGAAACTAAGGCTTCCACCACGTGACTATAAGTGTCCTATGCTTTTGCTTCCGAGGTCTAAACATGCTTTTCTTATTTGTCAATCCCTCCTCTCAGGATGACCTCCTCCAATGAGGAGTCTGTCTTTTTCACCTTCAGCTTCTCTACTTTTGCTTCTAGATAACTGCAGGCTTTGAAGAACTTCAAATCTACCCTGTTGCTTATTGATTCTAAGTGGCAGAGAAAAATGGACTTGTTGCCTGACCCGTAAATGGCAATGGCAAGTTCCGAACAGATGCTGGATCTAGAGAATTAGGTGATGAGAGCCGATGAAATAGCTCAGTGCATCGTAAGGTGCCTGTTCATAAACCTGAAAGCTTGAGTTGGATCCCCAGAAGGAGAGAACTGACTTCTGAAAGTTGTCCTCTGACCTCCAACCATGCACCATAGTATGCATATGTGTATCCATCTCTCTCTCCCTTTCTTTTTCTTTCCTTTCTTTCTTTCTTTCTTTCTTTCCTTTCTTTCTTTCTTTCTTTCTTTCTTTCTTTCTTTCTTTCTTTCTTTCTTTCTTTCTTTCTTTCTTTCTCTCTCTCTCTCTCTCTCTCTCTCTCTCTCTCTCTGAAATAAACATCTTTATTTAAAAAGAGAGGTGGAAAAGAATTAGACAAGTCTATATAGTTGTCTCCTAGAACATGGGGGTGGGGGTAAAGTTGGTGAATGCTACTCTGTGCAGTTACAGAAAACACAATTTATTAGTTGTGCTACCAGGTATCTCTCTAGAACTTCCTGAGGCATCCAGATGTCCAATGGTTTTTCACCACTTTTTTAAGCTGCAGTTGGCACACTTGCCTGGGGGCCTTGCTCTATAGTTACTCTGTGCATGTAGACCAAGGAGTTTAACTGTGTTTTCCCTCTTGATGACACAAATCCATGTTTCCAGTACATGAGTACTCTCTGTATGTCTTGTTTGAAATGTTCTCTAACAGTCATAAAGATTCAGAATTCTGGGGCTGGAGAGGTGGCTCAGGGGTTAAGCCTCTGCCTTGCAGGCGGAAGGTCCTGAGATTGGATCCCAGATCCCACGTATAGACGCCAGGCGGAAGCGGGGGCGGCCTGCGCTTCTGGTCCTAGGAGGGCGGAGCCTGTGAATCCCAGGGCAGAAGGAGTTGGAGGCGTCCATGGTGGTTCACGAATTCGTCCGTGATTCTACGCACACACAGACACACACACACGTGCGCACATACACACGCACATGCGCACAGTTGAATAAATAATAATAAAAAATAAAAAAAAAGATTCAGAATTCTAAGACTGATTATGGATGGTACCGTGGTGAACACTTATAACTCTAACATGTTGCAGACCAAATCAGAAGAACTGAGAGAGTTTGAGACCTGTATGGGCTACTTAAGAAGAACCTGACTTATAAACAAAAGTGAAACCAAAACAGAATGCTATAAGCAATCTCTCTTGTGTAATGCAGGTTTGCAATCACTTACATGGATGAGTTATTTAATATCCTTGAGCCCCATTCAATATTAATTTTTTTAATTTTATTCAATTGTGTGTGTGTGTGTGCGTGTATCTGTGTGTGTGTGTGTGTGTGTGTGTGTGTGTGTGTGTGTGTGTGTGTATGTGTAGAACCACGGGCAAATTCGGGAACCACCATGAACCGCCTCCACCTCCTCCATGTTTACTGTGTCCCCCGGGAGTCACAGGCTCCGCCCTACCAAGACCAGAAACGCAGGCTGCCCCCGCTTCAGCCCAGCGTCTATACGTGGGGTCTAGGATCCGAACTCAGGACCTTTTGCCTGCAAGGCAGAGGCTTAACAACCCTTGAGCCACCTCTCTAGCCCCCCCCCACTCAATATTAAATGAGAAGAATGGCATCTATTTCATGTGTTTAGGGTGGATTAAATAACACAGTATGTGCAAGTATTCACCAAAATGTGCGGCATGCAGTAAGTCCTCAAAATTGATAACTGTTATTTAAAAGAATAGAGTGATTGCCTCCTCCATAACACTCCACAAGTAAAGATTCAGAAAATGTGTCTGCATGTGTGTGTGTGTGTGTGTGTGTGTATCTGTATGTACAAGTGGACACTTGAGGGCATGTGCCTGTAGAGGCCCAAAGATGACATTGGGAATCATCTTGGATTTGTCTACCTTCTTACTGCTTTTTTTTAAAAAAACATTTTATTATTATTATTATTTATTCAACTGTGCACATGTGCGTGTGTATGTGGGCTCTCGTGTGTGCGTGTGTCTGTGTGTGTGTGTGTCTGTGTATGTGTAGAACCACAGACGAATTCGGGAACCACCATGGATGCCTCCACCTCCTTCTGCCCCGGGATTCACAGGCTCCGCCCTACCAGGACCAGAAGCGCAGGCCGCCCCCGCTTCCGCCTGGCGTCTATACGTGGGTTCTGGGATCCAAACTCAGGACCTTCCACCTGCAAGGCGGAGGCTTAACCCCTGAGCCACCTCTCCAGCCCCATTGTCTACCTTCTTACTGCTTTGCTTTGGGGGTTCCTAGGCTCCACCCTCCAGGTCTGGAACTGCAGGCTGCCACTATATTCACCTAGCATTTTTATATGGGATCTAGGGATCAAAACTTAGGTTCTTCTGCTTGTGAAGCAAAAGCTTTAACTCATAAGCCACATCCCCAGTCAAACAGTGACATTTTTATACATGTACAGCATTTCACAAGATTACCCAATAAATCTGTTCATACATTATTTACAACATTATAAAGATAAGACAAACACTCTTGTGTGACTAGTTGAGGTATTCCTAAAATCCCATTTCTATCTGTAAATTTCCAAGGGTGTGGGCTGGCCATCCCTGTGTGGATTTTCACTTCTGCACAGTGAGTGAAACAAATAGCATCCACGAAATCCCAATAGTACATAGCCAATTTTTTACAGTTATCTTCTGGACCAGAGAGAGATCTGTGTCCCATGTAGCATCATTGTCTGTATAATATACAGTTAAGTACAACCAACAATTAATGATATTAATAAACAGCTATGTTACTGGCTGCCATAATTACTCTCTCTGCTGCTATGAGACGATACTCAGACAATCAGTTTAAGGGGAGAAATATGTATTTGGCTTATGGTTCCAGAGGGGAGATAAAGTTCATTATGAAGGAAAAGGCATGGCAGGTGACAGTAACTGGAGGCAATTTAAGTCACTTTCATGATGATGTTTGATAGAGCAAGCTGAAGACTTTTAGAGCAAACTACTAATGGTAGCAGGGTGGGGCCACCCCATCACAAGCCCTGCCCTCCCTATTCCTCTGTGATCTGCCTTCCTCCAGCAAGGGTTTACCTCCTAATGTTGCCAAGATGTTTACAAACACCAGCTAAGAATGCAAACACATGAACCCTGATACTGTCTTATGTGCCTTCCTCCCCCCAAAAAAATGTCAAGTCAAATCATCACAAAAAATCATCTGGACTTTTCAACCTAATACTCCCAGAAACCTCAACTCAAATCTCTATAATATTAATTAGAGCTTCTATTATATTTATACTATGCAAAATCAGGATGGTCCCACTTGCTGTGGTGCCACTGCCACACTCATCAGTAATTATTAGCTCAATATTTGAAAAGGAATAAAGCCCAGGAAACTCAGAGATTTGTTACGGTGCTTAATGATGATCTATTTGCCACCAAAAATTGGACAGAGATTCAAGACTGCAGCCAGTTCACTTTTCTGCTCTTTCCTTTCTTTCACAATTTTGTAATATGTGACTGCTGGACACAGAGGACAGTAAGAGTCACTCTATTTGGGGTCCCTTGCTTGATTCTTCTGGCCATTCCTCTGTGGCTGATTCCTTCTAGTTACCTTCAAGGTAAGAAAGAGGCAAAGTGACCTTGTTCACTCACTGTGTTCTTGGCACACTTAGGTTCCCACGGTTTCTACACTGGCAAGTTATGCCACCCCCTCAAGTCATTTACATTTCCTTCCAGCTGGATACTCCTCCTCCTGACTCTCATTCCCCACTATCTGTTTATGAAATCTTTGTCCAAAGCCATTCCAAACTTCATAATGGTGAAGAAATCGCTTCATTTTTCTTTGTCTTACTTTTTCCATCTGTAAAATGGAGACACTATTAAATCAATTATATAGGGTCACTCTAATATCAGTGGAACTAATACACATGGAAAACTTAGGACAATAACTGAACTAAGCACTAAATATTAATCTTAGGGACATCTCTGTGATTTACAGAATGATATCCCCCTCTATCTTATAGCCAAAGAACCTTCTTAGGGAAAGACAGAATTCTTTTTATTGACTGCTAAGGAAACTGAGACTCTGAAAAGTGAAAGGATTTATCTAAGTTCCCCTAGCTAAAATGAAATCATTGATGTTCTAAGTCTAGGCTCTGTTTCTCTATTCACCTAGTCACATAGTATGAGAATGTGTGTCCACACTGGTTTCTGAGTATCATATTATCTTTGGTGCTGAGCAGGACCTAGGATATGGTTAACCTTCTGGGATCTTGCAATACAAGTGAGAGGGAGAAAGTACAAAAACTAACCAATAAGCACCCCTGGAACAAAGTGGGTATTGACAGTCGTGGGCATCTCCCATCTTACGTAAGTAGGATGTCTAGGGTAGTTGTTTGAAATGCAGAAAGATTTTTCTAAAAGAAGTGTCACCGCAAACACTGGGAAGCAGCCAAGTCAGCCTTCTAAATGTACCTAAACCAACACAAAGGTGCTTCCATGGAACCAAGTCCACATAGAGCAAACAGAGGAAAATGAGACCATGCTGGAGAAGCAGGGTAAAGAGAAGATTCTGCTTTGGTTACCCACAAAGTTGGATATTTGTTGCAAACGTGATGGAAAGCCTCTGGAAGCTTTTAAACAGAATGGTGAAATAATGTGGCTTTCATCTTCAGAAGAGTACATTGATGCTACAATAGGAAGTCACATAGGGCGCGATTCTGTAGTAAGATAAACTGGGCTTGAATGTAAACTCCATCCCTTTCTTTGTTCAATGGAGACAATAACTATACCTAGCACAAGGTGGGCTGTGTGAGTCACTACACTGAGGAGAGTAACAACGTATACAAAGTGCTTATCTTTGCTTATCTTGGTGCTTGGCACACAGTAGGTACTCAGTTTGTGTCAGAAGCAACTGTTATTAGTATGAGGAGTTACAGAAGTTCTATTTTAGTGTTATAATGACAACTTTAAGAAATTACACAGGATGTGTTCCAGATCAGTCAATGGGCTAAAACTGGCTGAAATGAGTAAGACTTCTAAGACATGACACAATGATGGAGTCTCTGGTAGCAAGAGAAAATGCACAAAGTATGTTTCAGGTTACTGCCAAATAACCATAAGGGTTTCTCCTCTTCCAAGCCAAAACATATGATCTTGATTTTGGTTGTGCCCTAGCAAAGAGCTGCATCTGAGTGTAGAATGAGATGATAGGCAAGTTTATAGGCAAAAGAAGCCTTCTTTCCTCACCCTTACATCACAAAATTTCAAAGTGTTCACTTATTCAAAAGTCAGTGAGCATCTTATACAGGTGAGGACTGTGCAATGCAGCAACTGAGATAAGTTGGATATCAAGTTTGGTTTATGGCCTTGTTCTTTACAGACTTCGACTTAGGTGCTTTTTGCTCTCCGTTCTGTGGAACTATTAGCTGCCCTCCAGCAAGCAGTAGCAAACTATGGTGCCAAAGTGGCACACATTCCACACGTGCCTAAACTACAGAAAGACCAAATCCAAAGAATGGTGCCAACACAAAGGGCTTTCTCTTGTGGCACACACTTCTAAAATTTGAGGGTCTTGTGTGACTTCACTCAATACTTTACAGCTTCACAGCCTGTCTCAATCCAAGAACAGGTGAATACAGAGAACATAGAGAATTCTGGCATGCCAACCAATTCTCATATACTCCTGGCCTATAATAGGTTTAGTATGTCAGGAATGTGGTAGGGATAATGGAAATAAAAGTCAGTGGGTCACCAAATCACCTGCAACTTTATTTTCCAACTTCTGCTAGCTATTTTCTTTTTAAATATCTGGCAGTGGCACTGATTGGAAAAGTTTAGAAGGCAGAACCTTGCTGGACAAAGTGGGTCAATGGGGATATAGGTCTGGTCCCACATTCTGTTCACATTCTGCTTCATGAGTTCAAATGCAATTTGACCATCCTGCCTCACACTCTTTCTACCATGCCTTCTCTACCCTGACGAGGTGTAGCATCCTCTTGAACCAAAACAGATCCTTCCTCCCCTGAGTTGTTTTTTGTCAGGTTATAGCAATGAGAAGAGAAACTGATACAGAGATATGAATTCATGCCAATTATCTCTAAATTCTTTCCCTCTCTTCTCTCTTGAGATCACTGTAAACATTGTTCAACTTTACCAGTGACCTCTGTGATACAAAATTCAATATTTATTGCTCAGTCCTCCTCAAAATTCAGACATCAGTGTTTGATATAGTGGCCACTCTCTATTCCTTAAATCATCAGCATCCTCTGAATGTCATTTTCCTTATTCTCAGTATTCTTTGCTTGTTACTCTGCAATCCAACTCTAGACTTCAGGGAATTTGAGGGCTCAATCCTTGTACGACATTTCCTTTCTACCTGAACTTACTCTCTAGGTGATCTTAAAATCTATCCTACAGTTACCAGGCCTATCTTCAGGCCAGATACCTTTGCTTAACTTCAGGTTGGCACTTCCTACTTTATTTGACACTTCCTCCTGGATACTGAATGAGTCCTTGTCATTCTCTGTTCAGGGTATTATAAAGAAAATATTATACAATGAGTCACTTATATTCCAGTGGCTACAAAATCCAAGATGAAGGTGCTGGTAGTATCTGGTAAAGACCCACTGTCTCATGGATTACACCTTTTAGTCTTCACATGATGGAAGAGAAACGAGGTTGCACCAGGCTCCTTTAAAAGGATACTCACCCATTCACAATAACAGTATCTCTGGATCACTTCCTTGAATGACCACCTCCTAATATTATTGCAACCTTGGGATTGGAATTGTAACTTTGTGGGGTAAACTTGCAGACCATAAATACAACAATTTCAAAATTAAATCCGGGATACTTCTTCCTAAAACTAACTTTCTACATAATCCTGCCCAACCCAGCCAAATAGTGACCTCATTATTCTAGATATGAAGGCCAAAATTCATCTGTCTCTCATAATACATTCAGCTTGACCATTTCTCATGGCTTCGGATATCACTACTGATGTCAGTTCTTTCCTTCCACCATATGGGTTTCCACCACAGTCAAATCCTACAGAGTGGGTCGCTTAGCAAAAGTGTATTTTTCACAGTTACCAAGACTGTGCAATCCCAGATCAAGGTCCAGACAAATTAGGTGTCATTCTGAAACCTCTTTTTTTATTTATCAGGTCACCAGGTTTGTGAGGAGAAGCCTTACGTGCTGAGCTATCTTGCCTTTCATAGAACTACTAAAATACCATTTCCTCAAACCTTATCTTTTATTGGACATCATCATCTCTCCCCTGGATTACTGTGTCAGCCTTGCACATGGTTCTGTTGCTTTCCACTCTTCCCCCTTCAGTTTATACTCAGCATATATGTGGTGATCTACATAAAATCAATGATAAATTATGTTACTTTCTTTTATTTTTTTATTTACTGTGAGTGTGGTGTGTGTGTGTGTGTGTGTGTGTGTGTGTGTGTGTGTGTGTGTGTTAGAGGGCACCGTGTATCCCTATGGAAGACAAAGGGTGACTTTGGGAATCATCCTAATTGTTTCTATCTCATTCTTGCTTCGCTCTGAGATTTCCCAGACTCTGCCCACAAGAGCCAGAAGTGCAGGCCACTGCTGTTTCTGCCTGGTATTTTTATGTGGAACCTAAAATCCGATCTCAGGACCGTCTACAGAGTCTTAACCCTTGAGCCATCTCTCCAGGCCAAATTATGCTACTTTCTGAGGAACGATTTCTCTCTTTACTTAGTGAAAGTTGAGGCTGTCACAATAAACTTCAAAGCCCCAATTACCTATGTCCCCTTTAATTCTCTGAATTTATCTCCTACCATTCTTAACATGGTTTTTAATTATTAACCACATTGGCCCCAGTGCTCTTCCCTCAAACACATCAGGAATGAGTCAATCTCAGGATCTTTGCCCAATTGTTCTCTGCCTTTGATATCCAGTTGGATACAGATCTAGAGTTCTCATTTCTTTTGGTTATTTATTCAAGATTTGTCTGCATAAGCCATATTCTTGAAAACTTTTATCCTTCCAACAAAATCATCTTGTTCCCATTTTCTTTATTTTTCTTCTTAGTACTTATAGTCTAACATATAATATGTCTCAGTCATCTCAAGCTGCCATAGTCAAATTCTATAGAGTGAGAAGCTTAGGAAGAAGTGTATTTCTCATAATTACCAAAACTATGAAATCCAAGATCAAGGTCCAGACAAATTAGGCGTCATTCTTAAACCTCTTTTCTTGGTTATCAGCAGTTTCCATCTCCTGTGGCTCACATGATCTCTTCTTTGTGCCCAAATACATAGAAGGAGGGAGAAAAAGAGAGAGGGAAAGATGGAAATAGGGGAGTGAAGGGAAGAAGAGAAGAAGAGAGCAAGGGATGGATGGAGGAAAGGAGATAGAGATTGCTCTCCAGAGTTGTTGTTGTTCTTTTGTTCTTTTTAACGACACTAATCCCATCATCCAAGGACTTTATGCTCATGATCTCTTTTTACTAAAACTACCTATCAAAAGCCCTATCTCCAAATCCCATCACATTTTGGGTTGGGGCTTCAACATATGAATATGTGGGGAGAGATCAGCATTCATGTTCAATACCACATGTATGCCAGTATATGTGATTTCATAAATCCTTTCCATTTTTATTCTGTAAATAGTTAATTCTGTGATCAGCAGTTTCTGAGGTTGAAATATTTATGTTATGACCTACCTTGGCCTCCTTGGCTGATCAGTTAGTGGAAAGGTGCTTTCTAACAAGTGAAAAATCTAATTTGAAAGGAGTGCAGAAAAGTGATAACAGCATGTTCTCACCTAAATTTTAAAGAACATCATTTATTCTCAGTATTGGCTGTTTTCTCTTTCAGGAGGAGATAGTGGAGGGAGAACACTGTGCTGTCTGGGGAGCTTATAAATTAGAGAAGAAGATTAATACATGAACACAAATGGAATTCACAGAAAAGAAAACAAGCTAAGCATTCAGAGAGAGGTATAAACATAATCATTGTCCCTTCTATTTACACTCACCTTATGTTGACCACTGTAGTGTTTATATATGTTTCCATTTAATCTGTACAACTCAATGGTGTAGGCAATATCCTAACTCATGATGCCAATGACATTTACTAAGTGTTTAATATCAACCAGTCAGTACACAAGGTGTTTTAATAAATCTCATGCAGATATAAGTTCATTTCATAGATGATAACAACTAGGCCCACACAGGATAAATGATTTATCCAAGATCACACACATAGGTAGTTGCTAAAGCACAGGTGAACCTGAAACTCATGAGCTTAAAGTATTCTGGCAGTTTTCATAGCACATGGCTCTTTGTTCTGGAAGATGTATGTATCCATGGAGGAAGACCTTATGGGGTAGTATATGTGCACAAAGGAAGAGCATATGCAGGAAGTAGAAATGGACCCCACGTGATGAGAGTGGAATTGTGGATAATGGAGAATAGTGGCCCAATAACAAGGCGTCTGTGCCATTTCATGCTCCTAATCACTTCAGCTGTGCTAAGAAGATTAGAAAGCATCCATTAAGCTCTCTCTCTCTCTCTCTCTCTCTCTCTCTCTCTCTCTCCTGTCTCTCTTTGTTGTGTGTACTCGTGTGCATACTCATAGTGTGTGTGTATGCACGTGCACATGCATGCATATTCATAGGTGTAAGTATAAGAGCATGGGTCCCACAGTGCTCACGTGGTGTGAAGGACAGCCTTAGGTATTAGTATTAATCTTGTACCTTGCTGGAGGCAGGACCTTCTTGTTTTTTTTTATTATTATTATTGTGTATCCCAGGCTAGCTGGTTCTCAAGGTTCAGATGATTCTCCTGTCTTCATCTCCCATTTTCCAATGGAAGTGCTGAAATGAAAGCTCCTCATCCTCTGAGGCCAGTTTTTACAAGGGTTCTGGGAATCAAACTCAGGTCCTCACACTTCAACAGAAAATGTTTTTCCCCACTGAACCATCCCAGAACCATAGCACTCAGATCTTGCTCTTGAGGTGCACTCTAAATGACCTTGCCAAGTAAAATATCCTTAGCCCCACTCCAAGTTAGAACAAAATACACATCATTGAATTTAAATCCTGATGAATAGCAAATTGATAGCTTTAGTTCATAAAGGATTAGGAAGTTTATGGTTCACTCTACATTAGTTCTTTTTCAGGTGGACAAAGATCTTGGGCTAGTCATCTTGCTCTAGGGATTCCCTGTGTCTGCCTTCAGATATGATGCATGAGATCTGGAAACCTGAACTCTGATCTTACTTTCATAGCAAGGGCTTTCACCACTGAACCATCTTGGCATTTTGTTGAATTTTACATCAATACCATATTAATTTCACAATTAGAAATAAACTATATTGTTATTTCTAGTGTACAAAACAAGGAAAAAAATCTCACCTTAGTTCATTCTTATGCATTCTACCTTTGCCAATGTATATATGTTGGATTCAGTAGTATATTTGAAAGCAAAATCCTATTATTTTCTCATGAATGAGTGAAAGCAAAACAATGATGTGTTAATCTTATTATAATACAGTCAAATAGTTTGACAATTGATTAAAGACTTTTATCCAAAGCATAGTTTTTGATAAGTAGAAAGGCCTCCAGAGAAAAACTATGTTTTTTTTTCCAACTTTATTAATAATTGAAATGATATATAAAATGTACTTACTATGTCTGAAGATGACTCAAAGCTGGCAGAGTATCAAATACGTTGGAGGATGAAATAGATTCAAAGTTCACTCAGATGGACTGCAATACCGGGCTAAAATTTAAAAGGTGAAATCCAATGAGGTAAACCAAAAATTGAATCAAAAATTTAAAGCAAATCAGTCTGTGAAGTCAAAAGAGAGGACGATATCTCAGCCCACAGTTGTTATACAAATTGACCAATCAATCAAAGATTTAAGGTTTGGGTCAACCCACAAATATATCTGAGTCAATAACTTGTGCAGATAGGCTATTTAGCTTGTAAAATATCAGAGTGCAATTTTCGGCAATATTAATCGAAGCACAGTTTCTGGATCCTAAATATGATCACTGCTTGGTGGCTTCCACTGTTCCCTCCAAGAGTTCCCTGTTCATTTCTATATATCCCATTTTAGACTATTACTGAGAAAGTGTAACACATTCTGAGAAGGGACACAAGATTGACAAAGGACACCAATCTACATCGAGTGGCTTTTAAATTGACTTGGGGTCTGTGAAGCAGGAAGGTTGCAGGCAGGATACCTAGCTGCCTTCTGATCTCTCCAGGTATGTTATGGGAGTCATGTCCTTATCCTTGGTTACTCAGGTGGAAGGACTGCTGCCACCCAGTGGTAGCAAGGATGCACTTCCTACCAGATGCCTGCCAGAAGGCTTTCTGACCTTGAGAAGGTCTGAGCAGGCTGGTAAGAAGAGAGGATTTCAAATCCTAGCTAAGGAACAGATGCCTGTGGCAGGATGATCCTAATTAGGTCTCTTTTGGTTCTGAAAGGTACATTTCTTTCTCCTACTCACTGAGTCATCACCTCCTGTTACCTGCTCTTGAACAATAAGCCTACTTTCTGACACTAGGGATAGCTTTCCAGATCCTGTCAACTTTTGCATATTATTGTCCCCGGTCTACAGGGGTAAATGACTGCTAGCCAAATCACATCTCTCCCTGAATGAGCTCTTTCATGGCTTCCTGCCTCCCTATATATAACAGTCACCACAATAACCTACAAAACCCTCAACTGGCTGTCCTTGGTGACCCTTTAGAACTCCTATCCACTCAATCCACTCCTGGAACACAGGCTACTTAGTTTCTAAAATGGCAGAGTGCTTCTGACATGGACACACTGTTCTTGCTATTATTTCTGCTCACAGTACTTCTTCCCTGAGATATCTCTGCAACTCACTCTCTTACCTCCTTCAGGGCTGAACTTGGCTTACCTTCTCAAAGAAGCTTCCTCTGACCACCACTCTCTTTACAATTATAGGTTGTGCAGGCGCATACACACACACACACACACACACACACACACACACACACACACACACACGCACATACACACACACACCAGTTTGGAAGCCTTCATCATACAATCTAAAGTTGGCTCTTCTATTTAGAATAGCACAATACATTATTTTATATTTTATTTTGTTTTCCTATCTCCCTCTATCAGGCTGTACATTCTTTATACACAGGGATCATGTCTCTGCTCTTTTTTATTGTGGTATCTCAGTCTCTAGAACACAAGCAACTGCAAAGTAGGTGTTTAGCAAACGTTTAATGGACTATATTCCAAATCCAAACTACATTCAAAGAAAATTATTTATTGCATGTATATCGGATACATTTCAAGGGCTATGTTATCAACCTATCTTCAACGTAAGATGAAAACTGGTGATAATAACAATAATATAGCCAATACTATCTGTATTGATCATGCATCAACTCATTTCAAGCTCAGAACATCCCCGTGAGATCCCGCGAGGACCACTTTTCAATCCTAGATCTTCCTGTGCTATAATCAGCTTTATTTGGTCCCACTTAGATTCTGCCTTGGTTTCAGGAAAAGCATGCTTTGATTCACTCTCCTGCGTTCTAGCTTTCCAGCTCCTTCTCGACACTCTCCAGCATATATGGGATTTCAAATATTCCATGCCTTATTATCTTGTTGAGAGTATTCTTCTTTTCCCTCTTCACCCTAGCCTGTTAGTTGTTTCACAGAACACAGTTTAAATCCACCTCCCTCCAGGAATGCCTTAGTGATCACTCTCTTCATGCAATCTATATGCTCAAAGCCATCTCTAGTTTTGCAGTGCTAGCTCTCTTTCCATTTGGGTTTGTCTTTCTCAGTTGGACTACAACTCAAGACAGTAGATATGCCTGCTGCTCTTCGGAATGCCCTGAATCAGCAGTACCTTTGCATTCCTATAGCAGGTCCCTACAGATTCTTGTGTTGATTTGACAATAGTACTCAACCTCAGAATTGTACAAACATTCTCAATTCAAGGCACTCCCATACATACGCTCTCACTTTGCCACACAGCAGCTCCAAGAGAGGCAGGTCTTATCCTTCACATGTTTACAATAAAGGAAATTAGAAGCCATGGAGGTCATGTAAGTTGTCTCAAGTTACACATCTTTGAACTTTAATCAGACCCTGGAAGTTTTCGTATCTGAGTCTTTGTGTTAGACCAGACTGATTCAACTGGAAAGATTGCACTGGTGGGAGTTGTGCTAATAACCTTTCTTTTTCAAGGTCTTGTCTTCATTCTGTCACCGAAACCAAAATGATACAGAGCACCAAGAGACTATATCCTCAGTTGAAATGGGAAAAACTGAAATATTCATATACCCTGATGAGGAGCGTCTGGAGCTTATCACGTGGATGGGGATGACTTTTCTAATTTTTGTGAAAAGGGGATTCGGGATTGAATGTTGTCTATACATGGTGAACTAGCCCAACCCTCACCAGAAAGGAGACTGCCTAGCCAGCAGTATGGTAAATATGACAACACTCAGATTCAATAAACTTGGGGTTGATATCCATTTCTGCTACAAATTAGCTGTGTGGTAATGAGGAAGGTACCTAACCTTCTCTGAGACTGTTTCTTCATTGATAGACCCCAATTTATAAGACCACTCACAGATTCCATAAACTTATCATGTAAATGAATAACTACAAGTTGATGATCATATCTAGTCAAAACTAGGATACAGGATTATTTTCTTATCCAGCTACTATTTATAATAAAGTATAGTAGGCATTGTAATAAGTACCATGTAATACTCTAAAGCTAGGTAACAGATGAGCAGATCTTCAGTGGGAGGGCTGGGGATCCTGAATGGCTTCACTGATAATACGGCCATGCTGCATCATGAATTAGAGCCCAGAAGTGGCTGCTCACTTTATTTGAAACACACAGATGAGCAGCAAAGGGCACCAATATTCTTCCACATCCCAAGGGCAGAGTGAAAGTACAGTGATGAAGGTTGCTGTGAGTCAAAATAGATTTGGAGGTTGAGGCTGGGAAATGGCTTAGTCAAGTGTGGACCCATGAGTTTGGATCCCAAAAACCCATGTAAAATATCAGGCATAGAAGTATGCTCATATAAATCCAGCACTGGAGTGACAGAGATAGGAGGATTCCTGGGGTCCTGTCAAATCAGTGAGCTTCAGGTTCAGTAAGAGATCTCATCTCTGAGATTAAGGTGGAGAGTGATAGAAGAAATCCAACATCAACTTCTTAGCCTCCATTTGCATGTGCATGTACCCCCACATATGTGTGTGAATGTGTACCCATTCATACATCTTTCTGTGTGTGTCTCTGACACTCTCTATGTGCCTCTGTCTCTGTCTCTCTCTTTCTCTCTCTTTCTCTTTACCTCACATACACTACATTTCAACTTATTTCATCAAGGAGGGAATTTCCAATGAATAATATAAGTACCAATATCAAGATCTTCGAGAAGCATGGAAGGAGAGTGAGTGTGAGAGTTGGTCAGACAGAGTGTTTGGCATGCTTGTAGAAAGCCCAATAAACCCAAATGCTTTTCCAGTATAATGGGGTCAATACAATTAGTCTAGTATCAGCAGCCATACCGTTAACTTGCCCTTACATCTCAGGCCAAGGCCATTACATGGCATTAGAACTCATTCTAATTAGAGAATAGCTAACTCTGTTGACCCAAGCATAGCACGGGGGAGATAAGATGGGAAGAAAAGTGGGTTGTACTCTGTTCTCTTGCTATTCATTTCTTCTTTAGTCTGATGACATTCTTTTACTCTACATGTTAGGTTTTCAAAATGAAAAATTTTGGTGTTTCAAACATTTTTGAATGCAACCTACAGTAAAGTATTGCTTCATGGCATGTATATATGTATGTGATTTGTGCATATAAGCACATATGCATAAACACAAGCTATACATTAATAAACTATGTAACTTTCTATACATAAAATCGTATATGTGTATAAAAATATTTCATGAAGCACTACTCATCTTTGCTATGTGTGGTACATTATTTTCCATTCTATCCATTTTTTGCTATTGTTTTAGTGTCTGCCATATCAACTGAGTACTATACACCTATCCTCCTATTATTGCTATTGTTGCTTTAGTGTCTATCACTGCCAATTGATTTCCTGAGCAATGAGAGACAATCCCCTGTAAAAACATTGCTATTGACCAATAGTTCCCAAATGTGGCCTCATATCACAATCTCTTGTAGTCTTTGTTAAATAGATTTCTGTGAGGCATGTACCTAGGGACTCCTGGCCTTTGGTCAGGCACTCTAGCACTGAGCTGCACTCTCAATGACAACACATATTTTTGTGCTCTTTTCGAAGTCTATGGAACCAGACTTCTTCAGGTTAAACACCCAGGAGTCTGTATTTTTTTTTTTTTACAAATGACCAACTGCATCCTGCCATTAGGAATCCCAGCTCTCCTCAGCAGCAAACACAAGTAACATCAATAATAAATCCTATGCCTGTGCTTTCAGTATAACGGCTTTCCATTCATTATGTCACTGAACTCTTCACAGCAACCCCACTTTGTAGATGAGGAAAGTGAGTCTCCAATGACTTCAGTAAGTCACTGGACAACAAAGGAATGGACGGTAAGATGCTGGCTATGCTGTGATCCATGAGGACTTTTCTGTTTGAGCTTACTGTTCCACACATACTGCCCCTTCCTATCCATTTTCCAGACACTTTAGATCTGTATTGGAAAGTTCTATACAGATTCCAGGTATAGGCAAACATGGAGTAATCACAAGGGACAAGGAGAAGATATAAAACAATCACAGCAACACTGGTATGCTTCTTTGCAACACTAATCTGTTGATCTTATACTAAGTTTTACTGTTTCAAAAATGTATGCGTGTCTTACTCTCTCCAAATTTATTCCTTTCAGTTATATTGTGGATGTGGAGGATCAGAAGGGAAAAACAGACCCATATGGAGAAATGATTTATCCAGTGTCACAGAGTAAGTTCACAGCCACCCTGTGACACTGTGACTCCCTTCAGTCACTGTCTAATACTTCATTTGGGATGGCTTTCCACAAGAGCTCCCAGCTCTACCTCATTTCACAGCTAGATCCTTTTAGGGCAGAGGAGGAAGAAATGGCTTGCTTTCTACCTTTCTCCCCATAGAATTTCCCAGCACATTCAGAAATGCATGAATTCTTTGTACACATTGCTGGAGGGACAGGTTGCCTCGACCTCTACAGGGCTGTGCTGAGGACTGACTACATTTCTATTTTTGTCATGCAATTTGCGAAAAGATGTGCACTGTGCTTCAAAGGAAAATTGTGGATTTCATGATGAAAGGAAAACTCTTCATCCCCCCCCAAAAGGTGAAATGTCATTGGCTATTAATAAAGTAGCCTATGGAAGTCTCTGTAGAGCAAAATGTTAAAAGTTCACAAATTACCTAGGTGGTGGGCTCAATCAATCTTTGTGATGACAGAAACGGGCTGGCAGGGTATGAATGGCCTGCCATTTAGCCTATCTGGCTGAGGCCATCCCTTCATTGATACCATTCCCTCTGTTGCTGTCACAGAGGGATGTTGTTTACATTGTGTATGTGATTATGTCACAAAAGACTAGTTATGTGTCAATTCTAACATCTTTCTTCATCCCTTCCCCTTCATAATGCAGATCTTCTCTAACAGTTTTTGAGTGAAACTTCCCATTCAACCCACAATGCTCACACACACACACACACACACACACACACACACACACACACACACATGATTGGTGAAAATTTAACCAACAGCCCTCTCTCTTAGCCTTAGTCTTCCTATCTACAAAATTCCATAGACTGAACCAGATGATCTGTTACTGCCTCTAACATTCTGATCAAACTTGTAGGGAATGTCCCAAGTATTCCCCACCATTTAGAGACTCAGGCACAGAGCATGGAATGGTTAAGTTGACATGAAATTGTCTGTTTTTCCTTTTCTGAGACAAGGTCTCTAGCCTAGGTTGGCTTCCAACTCTCTATGCAGTGAATGTTAACTCCAAACTGCAGATTCTTCTATTTCTGTCTCCTACGGGCTGGAATCAAAGGTGTGCACTATTAAACTGAGTCAATTTGCTATTCGGGATAGAACCCAAGGCTTTGTCCAGGCAAGGCAAACACTCTTCTCACTTAGTTACACCTCCAGCCCCCAAATTGAAAATTCTGTAGTTGATGGGAACCAAATAGTGAGATAATGAAAAATGCACATGTGCTCATGAGCATGCTGATGTCCCACTGATAAGGTCTGTTCTGCCTTTATCCACTGCTGGTTGAGTTTTCATTTGCTTCATTGACAGTCCAGGCGCAAAACCTGCCTAGTCAGTTGCCTCCTCTCTGTGGGTCGATTTCTCTTCCCACTTGAAGATGGTTGTTGCATTCCAGCCCTGTAATCGCTGAGGTTCCAGCCCTTCAGAGCTCTGAGCTAGTGCCATTCACACCTCAGTGGGAGTGTTCCATTTAATGTCAGGAAAATCCCAAGAGGTTTGAAATCCACTTTGTGGCTGCAACTTCCTTTTAGTTTGGTGAGGCTGGCTTAGAATGTGATGGCTTTATAGATTGCAATATCAAGAAAGCCCAACATGTCTCAGCTTTTTAATCTATATTGTCAATCACCCAAGTGGCTCCCCCCCTCCCCCGGGGGCTGCTAACTAGTTCTGGGTTCACTGCTGCTTTCCAACATATTGCATGCCCCTTTCCCACCTGCATCCCAGGGCTGGGTTTAAACTGTATGGGGGAGGGCTGGGGCTTCTCCTAGGATGTTTCGAGAAAAAAAAAAAGAAATAAGAGGAAATGGAACAATCTCTCTCTTCTGCAAGTCGACCTGCCTGTGTCTGAATCCAAGCCTTGAACTTCTGGGTGTGAGTGTGCTCAAAGTCAAACGGGAATGACACTAAGAGATTATCTCCTAAAGTCACTGTGGAGGCTAAAACAGTAAAGAGCCTAGAGCAATGCTCAGGACATGTGACTGTTTCAGTAACCACTGATTATACTGATTATGGCTTCTTCTGACTAAACTGGTCTTTCAGCTTTCTCATTAAAAGGCCTTTATTTTTCTGGCTGTCTCATTCCACCAGACATTTGAAAGCATACTAGGTATGGAGCTGAGACAATGTATGTCTTAAAGCTCTTGGAGAGGTAAGATTGAAACAACCCATTTTCCTGGTAATATACTCATCAAATATTTATTGGCTACTTGCCATATACTGGACTCCGTGTTAGGGGATCAGAACAAAATAATGACCAAGACAAAACCCCTGCTTGATAGAGTTGACATCTTAGAAGTAGGAGTGGGAAGATGAGGAAACAGACAAGAAACACGATGAATGGGGAACACTGATGAACTTGGTGACTTTGAAGGACAGAATATGCAGCTGCAGTTGGAGGTTGGGCATGAGAGGAATGGAGAAAGGATATGAATCTCAAGAGGAAGATGGGAACCAGTTCATTTCAGCTTTGGAGTTTTGTCTTTAGATAAGAACAGTTGATGCACAAATGGAATCTGAAGCAAAAACAGTCAATAAGCGTAAATGTTTTTGAATGTTCATTATTGTTCTTGTTGATAGCCGTAAGGAGTTGAGATTATTGGTGGGATGGCTATGCTCTGGTGAGTGATGCTTGTCGTCAAATGGAAAACAACAAAATTAGGGTAATCTTTATAGCGCGGCCTAATCAAATTTGAGTCCTGTCCAAATTTGCCTGAATGGTGGCAAGCAACAGCCTGGACTCTGGGAATCCACGTTCTTCCCACTCACATAGCTCTTGGCACTTGAACTTGTGTACATTAAAACACTTTGCACTCTACTGTTCCACTTCCTCAGATGAGGCAACTGTGAGAACAATGGGAAGTGGGGAAAGAAGTGAACCCAGGAGACACCCAAGGTTTAGACAGGACTCTTGTATATGCCATGAAGTGTGTGTGATTTGCACATGTGCTTTCCATTAAAAGGCAATATGCACTGGTACACTTTGATGCAAGAGCAAGATCTCTTTTGCAGTTCTCAGACTTGGAGCCAAGAAGCCCAGAATGTGTCTGTATCCATCTGTACAATCTTATGTAAGTTGGTATGTGTGTGTGATATAAATGGAACACACCCATATCTATGGTGCATTGAACATCCATACATGGCAATGGGGAAGCAAGAGTAGAAGCAAGTGGGAGGCTCCTGCAAGAGTTCAGGAAAGAGAAAGGAACAGCTCATGTAGATTACAGTTGAAGAGGTGGTAAGAAATGGCCAAGAATCAGTATATATTCTGAAGGTAAGTAAACAGGATTGGCTGACATATGATGTGAGAAGGAACAACAGAAACAGAAGAACAACTAAAACTTTAACCTGAGAAACTATGTGATTGGTAGTTTCACTCACTGGAAAATCTAGGGAAAATATCACGGCTTTTACTATGAACAAGTTATGACTCTAGCTACCTACTATGTGGCAGGCTTACCTGTTTCCATATCTTAAACTCCTCCCCAAATTGAGAAAGCTACTCCCCACTAAGGAGCTCAAAACTTCTTATTCAAGGGACCACTGAAAAAATTAATAATCCCTGGTACTTATCTTGTCTCAGAAGGTTTCTTATTGTTCCTTCTTTGATGTGAGATAAAATAATGATTTCATTTCGTTCTACCAGTTTCTTCAGATTTTTCATTTACACCATCCTGATCCTTATCTTGATATTCTCTCTCTCTGTGTGTGCGTGTATCTTCCTCACTCCCACTACACACACAGACACACAGACACACACACACACTCTCTCTCTCTCTCTCTCTTTCTCTATCTCGTAACCATTTCTAGATGTCCCTTACTGATACTGCTTTTTGTCAAACCCAAAATCTTTCTCCCTGGGGAATATACCTTCATTGAAGGATAGGGGTTTCTCTGTTGGCCATTGCCATGCAACTCAGAACTCTGTGACTTCAAACCCTCTTTTCCATAAAGAAAAAGAGTCCTTGGAGTGAGAAACAGAGCCAAGTGTCATAGTTAAGCACAGGTGTCAACTTGACTGTTGAGGGTTTGAGCTCTGGGTACAGTTGTAGAGTTGATGGTTGAGTTAAGCCCAGAGCAAACCTGAAGGAGATTGTCTAGCTGATGGGGAAGACCCAGCCCATGGTGGGTGGGATTAGGCCCTGGATAAATCACAGAGAGCTGGTTGACAGAGTTGGCATCCTTCTGTTCACTTGGCCAGACATGCTGGTCTGGCAAGTAAGAATTGTCCATCTCTCAGCCGTTATGTGGTGATGGTGTGGTCAGTTCTCTCAGCCCTGGTGTTGGTGCATGCTCTCCCGTCAAGCTGGACTAAGAAGTGTAACTGGACTATCGTAAGGAAATAAACCCCTTGTTCCCTTAATTAGTTTGATGGTCATTTATCAGCAATGTTGCAGGCTGGCTGCAACACCAAGTAAGCTAAGAAACTGAGCCAAGTGCTGAGAAATTAAAGAAAGCAATGCTGACAAAGGGAGAGGGTGTTAATCAGGAACTCTCAAAGTCATTGTGATCTCTTTGATTGCATTAAACACATACTAGCAGAAAACTACATATCGATTAGTGTTTTAGCAGAAGGGAACAAAGGTACGCTAGCAAAATGGGTACCTACATTGTGGTAGGAGTCAGTGCCAACAAGTGACTGGCCTGCTTCATTTTGGAGCTGGACACATTTTCTAAAATCTCACTAAAATATAAGCCAGCCTCATGTGCACAGTCTCACTCACTCACTTTATAGTATGCATCCCACTGCTTCCTAATATCCTAATATCCTGGATGGTCCAGGCTGGGCTTCAGAGGAAGAATGCACTTTTAACAGTTCAGTGAGTTTCTGGCACCTGCCATGAGCCCTGCTTCCAACTCATGCTTTCTATAACTCCTTGAATCTTCCTCCTCACCTTCTTGTATTGCCACAGGAGGTAATAACTCCTCTCCAGTGACAGCCTATAGAATTACCTACTCTCTATAAGTCAAAGCGTTAAGTGCAAGTGACAGCTTTGTTTAATCCCAGTTGGCAATAAATAAATAATAAACAGAGCCCCATGTCTTCAGTTCTACCTGAGAACCAGAGAAGGGCATAAGTGCTTTCTATAGGTGGTCTCCAATCCTCCCAATAAGGGAGGTATACTTATGTACGAAAAACTGAGGCACCAAGTTTAAGCTGTCCTTTAAGGTCACAAAGCTTGAAATGAGTACAGCCAGGATTTAAACCTGTAACTGCTCACAAGCCACAGCCTCCTATTTTCAACCTCTTTCTTCCCTTTACAACAGGCACTCCACATGTTTTTAAAACTGTTATAATGCCTCACAAACCACTGGCTTCAGTCTGAGTCTCCATTCTGCTTTCTACTTCATGGCTCATTTCCAGCATGTATTCTATTCACTCAACCTACACGTACTTCCACCTTATTTTGACTCCCAGTCACCAACCCTTTGATTTATCTCTTTCTGTCAGTATCATCCCAGTTTCCAGGCTCGCAAGAGTCAAAACCATCTCTTATTCTCCTCTGCCTGCCCACCAAGATAGGTTGACTTCTCCTAATGTCTCTTGAATCTATCCTTTCATATGAAAGATATCCTCAAATCTACCTCATTTATTTCTTGCACAAGTTTGGCCTCACTTAAATTAAAACTGTATATATTTATTACCTCACAGTTCCCATGGGCCAAGAAACTAGTGCTGTGATTCTCATTAGAAACTTCAATATCATAGTGTGTAAACATGTAATACAAGGATTTCAATAAGACTTCACTCAGATTCCCAAAATGTTAACACTTTGAGACAGTTCCTTCAAACTTTCTTCTCTGTATGAACATATTTTTACATAGATTGATAATTTTTGATGAACCATTTATCCCAGAGACTGCAAAAGTGTTCCAAATGTTCAAAGAGAATGAAAATGACACAGAAACTAATGTCAAAGGAGTGATTGACACTGTCTTTCAGTTTTTGTCTTTCATGACTTTGATATGTGTGAAGAGTACAGTCCTCTGATTTTTGCTGATTTCAATATCATGGTGGCTAGCAAAACAGAATATTTCCTAACTTCCTAACTTCAGCATTATACAATTTGAAGGGGTCCAAATTTAGAATTATTCCACTGGGCCCAAACTATTGTCATATACCTCTCAAAATTTTGGTCATATTATTAAGCCAACAGTGCTCTTTAAATCACTTCAACCTTTGGATTTAATGACTATAGTTAGCAGAATTCTAAACATAACCTTCTCATGATGCTTGATTTTGTATAATCCTCTCCCCTTGGAATATAAGTATAGGTGGACTTTATCAATATGATGAGAAATTATTTCAATGATTATGTTACATTACATGATAAAGTGGAGGTTTCCCTGCTGGACCTAGTTTGATCACATGAACCTCTTATTAGCAGAGTTTTCTCTAACAAATATGTAAAAGAGGATGTCAAAGAGATGTGAGACACAACAAGGACTTGACATGGAAGGTACTGAGATCAATGTCTTTGAAAATGGGAAAATGGGAAAAATGGGAAAACAAACATAAGTAGAAAAAGACTGAAGTCTAATTCAAGAGACTTAGCTCTTAGGATTCCGACGTTGTTAGGTCTAACTTTGACAGAAAGTAAGCAAAAGTAGTGGTAAAAGGGTAGGAAAATGGTCAATCATGGAAGAGTAGAAAAACAGATTCACCCATCTTTGGGATCGCAGCTTTAGTTTTAAACAGAAAAAGAACAGGATCAGAAGGGGAAAGGTATGCCCAATCAAATAGTCTTAGTTAATGTTTCTGCTTGATAGTTATTCTTAGTTTTTAAGTTGCAAGATGGTTCTGGAGAAGTATTTTTCACTTGAGAAGGCAATATGCTTCCCATGAGAGGGTTGCTCCTCCTTGCATGGGGGTGGAGATGTTAATGTTGATTGTCAATTGGCAGAATCTAGAATTACTACACACCTCTATGAATGTCTAAGGGGCTCTGTAAGATAGGTAGGAGTCACTGCATGGCCTGGGGTCCAGGAAAGCATTAAAAGGAGAACATGAGCTGAATAACAGCCTTCTTGGTTCTCTGTCTCCTAACTGAAAGTGTAACTCAGATTTTGTGACAATGTTTTCCCTGCTATGATAGACTTTACCCTCCAGTTATGAGTCAAAATAAACCCGTCCTTGCTTAAGTACAAGAAAAGTATAACTAATACAAGAAGTGATCTCATCATGGGGTAATCTATCTGTGAGGCTCTGCATTTCCTGAAAGCCAATGGACAATGAATAAAGACTCTCATGTACCTTTATTTGGGGGGGAGGGGAAGGAGTATGGAATGAACATGTGACAAGCTGACGTTATGAAACCTCAGTTATTTTTCGTGTCTTCAATAAAGATGATACATTAGGTATTACCAGCTTTCAGACAGACTGTCCTTGAGTTTTTACCATTCCAATGTGCAAACTTAATCCAGAGTCTCAGTCAAAGTAAAGGAAAGACATAGGCATACAATGAGAGCAGACATAGAAAGATACCAGACTTTCATTCTGTTTTTAGTTAGCTTATGGGCTTAAGTGAAGAATTAATGCTTTTTATCAAAAGTGTCTTTTTGTTTGCTTTGCAAAACCAAACCTGGCTGGCTACCTGTTATAGCTTGTAGAAGCAGACGGAGTGTGTCTAGTGCTAGACAATTCATAAGGAAACAGAAATTTCAAATCTACAACTTCAAGAGCTGAATTTTCCATAAACTTGAATGAGTTTAGAAATAGATTCATATACCGAACCTACAGGTTAAAGTCTATTGCAGTTGGTACCATAAATAGAGATCTCCCATGAATTTGGGCCTTGAGAACATATTGAAAATTAAAGTAAAAGCCATGAAAATGTGTAGGCTAGAACTAGCAGTGTCATGAGAGAAATTTGTAGCACTAAATGTTTATTTTATGAGACTTTCCAGTTTATTTTATGAGACTAATATTACTTTGAACACCCAAATCTATGTGAGAAAAAAGGAAAAGATTCAAATTAATAATCAAATTCCTGTCTCAAAACTAGAAAATGAAGAATAAAATAAGCCCAAAGGGAGTAAAAGGATGAAAATAATAATTACACAAGCAGAATTCAGTGAAGCTGAAAATAGAAAAGCAATATGGGAAGTTAATGAAACAAAGAGATGTTTCTTTTAAAAGATCAAGACAATTGATTAAAAAATGTAGCAAGACTGAAAACAAAAAGAGAGAAGATACATTATCAATATATGAATGAAAATATCACTACAGGTCCTGTAAACTGCAGAAGGAGACTAAAAGAATAAAACAATTTTTTACAATGTAGATGAGATGAACCATTCCATGAGATACACAAAAAAACCACAAATCAAAAAATATGAAACATCATTTAAATAGACCCTTTAGGGATATTGAATTTTTCATTTTAGCTTTTACCACCAGAAAGATTTCCAAGACTAGAAGCTTTTATTTGATTTAGTTCACTCCCATCTTTGTTTTGTTTTGTTTTGTTCTGAGATTGGGTATTGCTCTGTGGCCCAGGCGGGCTCAAACTTGTGATCCTCTTGCCTCAATCTCCTAATTGCTGGAATTACTCTTGGCAAAGCAAAAGTTATTTTTGGTCAATTCTACCAAATGTTTACAGAAGAATCTACACATATTTCTTGTAATATTTTTCAGAATGTGGTAAAGAAAATGCAACTTTCCAGTTTATTTTATGAGACTAATATTACTTTGAACACCCAAATCAAAAAATTCTAAGGAAAACACAACTGCAAATGTTAGTGACTTTGGATTGAGTTCGTAGTTCCTTAAAATGATGCTTTGTGCATAAGAATGTAAAGAAAAGATAAGAAAATTATGATACATAATTAAAAATACTTTGTATTTCACATGAAACCATCAAGAAAATGAAAAGACAGCTCACCGAATGGAAGAAAATTTTTGTGAAAAGAGACTATATACAGAATATATAGATAATCAAAACATAGTAACATAATAAGGCAAGGATTCTCACTCTCCTCACTTCTAGTTAATATGTTACTCTCATTGCAATCAGAGAACAAAGGAAAGCAAAGGCATATAGATGAGAAAGATAAATAAAACCATGTTTATTTATAGATGGCATAATCATTTATGTAGAAAATATCAAAGATGACTGATGGTGGAACACTAGCAGAGCATGTGTAAGTATAAATTTCTGGAGCTCACTACTCACCACAAGAAGAAAAAGAGAGAGAGAAAGAGAATGGAAAAAATGAAAGAGAGAGAGAGAAAGAGAGAAATTGAAGAACAGAGGTGTCATAGTTAGGCACAGGTGTCAACTTGACTATTGAGGGTTTGAGCTCTGGGCACATTTGTAGAGAATTAGTTGTTGGGTTAAGACCAGAGCAAACCTGCAGTAGATTGTCTAGATGATGGGAAAGGCCCAACCCATAGTGGGTGGGACTAGGCCCTGGAATAAAATACTGAGAGCTGGTTGAGGAAGTTTGCATCCTTGTATACACTTGGTCAGACATGCTGGTCTGGCAAATAAGGATTATCCCTCTCTCAGCCATTATGTAGAGATGGTGTGGCCAGTTCCCCTAGCCCTGGTGTTGTGTGAGCTCTCTTGTCAAGGTGAACAAACAGTTGTAACCAACAATAGTAAGAGAAAATAAACCTCTTGTTCCCTTAAGCCATTTGATGGTGATTTATCAGCAACTATGAAGGCTAACTGCTACAAGAGGAATGAAGGGAGTAGAGATAGGTTAATAAGTTCACAAGATCCAAAATATTAATAATTATACAAAATACAACTGAATTCATATATACTATTAAGAACTAAGTAAAAACAAGAAGTAAATCTATAATATCTTTAGAAATCACAAAAAATGAACTTGGTTATTTAACCTACCAAAGTGAATAGGATAAATAAACTAAAATCAGAAAACAATGCTGAAGTAAATCAAAGATGCAAATAAAATTCAGTGTAGTAAAAAAGTCAATTTTTTCAAAATTTATATATGCATTTAGAATGATTCCTGTTGATATCCTACCAAGATCTCTATGGGTATAAGCATTATGTTCTATAATACATTTAAAAAGAGAAATGAGTTAATGTAGCTAAAATAATTTTGAAAAAGAATAAAATGAAAATAATTGTTTTACTCAGTATTAAGATGTTTCTGCAAGACTACAGTTTTCAAAGGAGCATATAGCATCAACAAAGATAAATACACAAATGGAATAGAATAAATAACTCAGAAATATATTCATGCAAATATGTCCAAGAAGTATTGCAGAAGGTGCAAAATCTATTCAGTAGAAGATTGGCTTAATTTAAATGATACTACAACAATTGAATATCCATGGATAAAACAAGGAATCTTGAGTAAAGCCATACAATTTATGCAAAAACTGACTTATGCTCGATCATATATTTGAAGCTAAAACATTGCTGCAGTATCAATCTGAGCACCACTGTGAACAAATAAGTTAAATTAATAAATAAATATGAAAGCAGGCAGGCCAGTGAAGTGCTTGCCATCTTTGCCTAGTCAGCTGAGTTTATTCCCACAACCTATGAAAAGGTAGCAAAAGACTACTGACTCCATAAAATTGTCCTCTGACTTCCATATAAGGACCATGGCATATGCATGCCTGTTTGTTCTCTCTCTCCTCTCTCCTTTTTTCCTCACTCTCATAAATAAATACTTAAAAAACATAATCAAACATAAATTTACCTTATTGCCCAGCAATCACATCCTGGATACATTTTTACTAGATAAAGAAAACTTCTGCCTATTCACAATTGCTCACATTGACTGTATTAGTAATAGCCTTAGCTGGAAAGGAAAAAAAGCCTTTACACAATAAGTGAATGACTAAACAAACTTTGAAATATCCATATGCATCAATAAAAAGAGATATATTTTAATATATGCAAAACCTAGATAGATTTCTTAAGCACTGTGCTAGTTAAAGATGTCAATTTTTGTAGGTCATATAGTATTCTATTTGCATCATAAACTTGAAATGTCAGAAGTACAGAGACAGAGAATGGAATGGAATGGAATGGAGGGAAGGGGAAATAAAAGGAAGGGAAGAGGGTGGAGAAAGCAGAAGAGAGGGAAGGGAAGGGGAGAATATGAGGATACAATAGAGGTTGCCAGGATTTAGGGACAGCAGAGGAAGGGAAGTGGGTATGACTATTTAGGGATAACAGAGGCAAATCTTGGTATAATGCAAAGGTCCTATACTGTAACTGTGGTGTTAAAAAACACATTCCCACATATGTTACCAATTGTTGTAGAACTATATACACATGTTCTATCAATGCAATTTCTCTTATTTGATAGTATTTGATGGCTATGTAAAAATGTAACCAGGAAACTGGGTGAATGACATATGAGGGCCCTTCTGTCAAATCTTGACAAGTTCCTATGAATCTATTTTATACATAAATAAAATGTTTTAGAATTATGGTTTTGAATACATTTTTCTTGACATGCAGGTCCTTTACATAAATAAAATTCTTAGCTGTTGAAATGCTACTGAGGATGTAGCCAAAAGGAACCGCTTATACATTGCCAGTAGGAATATAAACTGGTTCAGTCATAGTGGAAATCAGTATGGAGAGTTCTCAAAAACCTGAACATAGATGTGGCATATGACATGACTTCATTCTTTATGGATAGGAATAACTCTCTATGCCACGCCACCCAAAGAACTCCAAGTCGACCTACAACAGAGATACTTGCATGTTAGCTAATTGTAGAACTATTCACAACAGCAACAAAAAAACCTAGGTGTCTAACAACAAAGAAGTGGATGAAGAAAATGTGATACAGACACATAGGCATACATACAATAGAATTTTTCCTATCCATGAGGAAGGAAGTCATGTCATTTGTAGGAAAATGGATGCAAATGGAGATAATCACATAAGCAATTTGTGCATGTCTCTGAAAGATGGATAATATAGGTCATTCTTTCATGTGTGGTTTCCAAATGTTGTGGATACATAAAATTGTATACATGTGACATGAAAGTAGAAGTGAAATCATCTAGGAGAATAAAGGGTCCTAATGGGGGAGGGGTGTGTAAGAAGATGGAGTGTAGGAAGAACAAGGGAAATATGCTTCATGTAAAACATACTTCACAGGTGCTGGACTGGGTGATGGGCTATGGCACTCGGTGGCCTCTTCTGTGACGTGGAGTTACCTGAGTCTGGTGGTAGATGGTGATATCGCTGCCCAGCCCCTGCTGCCTGTGCCCATCCATTCGGGTGACACCTATCACTTTGGAGATCATTGTGATGCTCCGCTGACCCCTGCTTTGCCCCAGCTGTCCTTCAGCAGCTCATCAGAGCTGTCCAGCAGCCACAGGCCTGGCTTTGCAAAGTTTAACCAAAGAGATATTTCCTGGCCTACCTGAGCAACTTTAATTCAAAAGACTGAGCAATATCACCAACTTCAACCTCATTATGAGGAGAATATTGTCCTGTTTGTAGCTTTCCTCAACATCATATTTGGTGCTGACCACCCAACTTACCTGCATATGTTGCACTATTAGAAGATATGTATCGTATGATTGAACACCAAAAAAAAAAAACATACCTTTGTATGAAAATGTCCTTATGCAACACAGAACCACATGTAAACAATGAAAATTTTGATATAAAAATAAAATTTAAAAACACAGCTACTTAAAGATTTTATGCAAATATCTAGATCTCCATGTTTTCTTGAAAAGTTCCTAGGCATGAAATCCTGTGCCTGTGTAGGAATTGTACTGTTTTACCAAACATCATCCTTACCCAGGGCCCAGAGATCATGTGCAAGAGCTAACCCCCAAAAGCATTTAAGTTTGTGGCCTTTCCCTGTGACTACTTGAACTTTTCTACCCACCTCTTGCACAGCCCCCCTGTAACCAAACATAAATCCTACCTGGGCAGTTTCTACACATGGCCACCTTCAGCTCAGAGAAGATACTTCTAGGCTCCCCTATTTGATATCAGTTCAGCAGCTCCCTATCCATTACTCCTCAACTGTTTGCTTTTCTTCCCTTAGTACCACTCAAAACTTTGTTCCATAATATAGGTCTTTAGGATGTTAACTGTACCACTGGATTACTGGGCCATAGTCAAGGATACTTGGGTGTAAGTGGGCACAGTACAAGTTAGAGTTCTCCACAACTCCCTACCTGTCTGGGCAGAAAGATAAGACCCTATCAAAAAAAAAAAAAAAAAAAAGCGAGAGCTGAGCATGCAACTCCATGTTCTCATTAGTCCCATTTATTCTAGCACTCCCTTGCACACACAAAAGACATTTTTGTAGACGAAGGACAAGCCACTGTCCTTTGCCCCTAAGAAGATTTTTATTGAGGACATAATCCATCGTTTGTGCAGACAATATACATACACATTCTGTCCATGTGTTGTCATTTTTTTATTTTTCTTTACAACTTGTTTTAATTGCAAGTAATTTATATTCATTCAAAATTCAGGGCAAACTTTGGCAAAAATATAAAGAAAAAATGTGCAGCCTTACTATTACAGATGATTACTGTTAACATTTTCGGGTGGTTCCTTGCAATTTTTTCTGTATTCATAAACACATACTTCAAAATAGCCTTTGCACTCTGTATTTGGTAGCTTGCTTTTGGTACTTAACTGCATATTGCAGGCATATCCCCAGTCAATAAATGTTCTTCTAAAACAGCTATCCCAGTCTAGTTAAAATAGACTTGAAGAGATAAATGTACCATGTTGCTTTTATGTCTCATTTTTTTCTCTTTAGAAGTCCCCTTTCTTACTGACTTTTCATCTTTACTTATTTTCTTCTCATTCTTTGACATACTAAGTAGATGAAATTCATGGAGTTGAAGGTTTTAAGAAGAAGAAATGGTCCTGAAGAGCCTATAGAATGATGATGAGGAGGTCTAGTGACTAAGGATGGAAAGCTCTTCTGGGCAGAAAAAAAAAAAAAAAAAAAAACCCGTCTGCTAAGCCAAGTGGCAAAATGAACTTCTCCACCCTCCTTTGTGTGTGTGAATGGAGCTGGAGTCCTGGGGCCAACAAAGATCATCATTCTCTCCATTATGAAGACTCCAGCTGTGGAAAGCCATTTCAGATTTAAAATGTATGTATTCATCTATTTGACCAATCACTGCAAGAGTGAGGCAAGATCTTTTCACTGACTCATAATCACCCCCACTTACCAAGGATGTCCATATGCTGGACACAGTTTGAGTCTGCAAAGTAGTACAAAATGAATAATGAGGCAGCCTCTTAAGTAGGCAACTTGGGTTCAATCCCCAGCTCTGATACTTACTAGCTACATGCACTGGGCAAGGTGTTTAACTCCTTTGAAACCCCTTTCTATAAATGAAGATGATATAAGAGGATATTTTGGGACATTAGGAGCTTAAAGTCAGCAAGGGCTATAGAATGAAACCCTGTGTCAAAAGAGAGGAAGAAATATAAAGATAAGAATCCATCATTTAATGAAAATGTGGTACATTTACACAATGGAATACTACTCAACCATCAAAAATGATGAATTAATGAAATTTGCCAGGAAATGGATGGAATTAGAAACAATTATATTAAGTGAAGTATCCCAAACATAGAAAGGTAGATGCAGTATGTATATACTCCCTAATATGTGCATCTTAGGTCCAAACCCACTTAATGACATATTCAAAGGTAAACCTCTGTAATACCCACTACTATTGCATAAAATTAAAATAGTAGGGAAGGGGAAAGAAGACCTCAAAAGGAGATAGGAGAACACGCTTCAGTAGAGAAAATAGGCCAAGGTCATGCATTGCATGTAAGTACTGAGACACCTGGTGCAGTTCACTCTCACTTCCCTTCCTGGTCACTTGCGGCTAAACAGGTTTGATTTCACCAATCAGACAGGCAGATAGCGGGTAACCATCCCACAAATGGGACACTGACCTCCCCTCACTTCTGTGTCCTACGCCTATTCTTCCATCTAACATTGAGTCTCTTCTTATATTAAGATCTTCATTTAAACAGTCTTTTATCTTTGGTTAGGAGATGACCTTCGATACCAATCGGGATGAAGCCAAGGGCAGTGTAGGAATAGCAAAACTGAAAACAACAACAAATCATAATTCAAGACACCAAAGACCCTACATTATTCACCTGGAACCAGACCAGCCAAATCTCTCCCACCTAAAACTCAGGGAACATTGTGGAAGAGGGGACAGCAAGATTGTAAGAACCTAAAGATGGGGAGGACCAACATTATGCAAGATACTCCACACAAGTTAGGGCTATAGCAGCCAGGGTTGGACTTTGCCTGACCTGCACAATGGCTGACATATCAACAACCCCTAAAGTTAGCAAGGATCATAGGAGGAAGGCTTCATTCAGGCAGTAGGATCCTTAGAGGCAAGGGATTAAACAGTCATAATACAGTTCCCATGCTAACGGGGTGCCCAAGAAGAGGTCCCAGGCTATGCCACTGAGTCCTTACCCCTCACTAGGGTGGAGGACTCAAAGTGAGGTTCAGATCCCATATAAAAGGATGCTCCAGAGGATAGGAGGGAGGAAGGGGGAAGCACCAGGAGATGGGGAGAGAGAGAGGGGAGTGAAAGGAAAGGGAGAAGAGGGAGGGGAAGCGGAAAGGGGGACAATGGGGGAGGAGAGAGGAGAGGGAGAGGATTAGGAAAAAATAAAATTTGGGGGGAAAAAAGAAAGAGTTCATCCTTCCAAAGGTCATTTGGAGGATTTCATGAAACAAATGCTATAGCAAGTGTTTGTCAGTGCCCAGTCCTCGGTAGTTCTCTTGTTCATTTTTTCTATTGCAGGTGACAAATCCTCCTTATAGCTCCATGAAGGAAGTACTGTCCTTATTTCTCTATTGAGAGGCCACAAAACCAAAGTTTGGAGAAAGTAAGTTCTGTCCAGAAGTGAGACAGCTAAGATCTCTATCCAGGTTGCCTTTCTCTGAAGTTGAACTTCTTAAGCACAGTTAAGGATTCTTCTTTTAGTGACTCCAATCTGGTTTTCCTGTTCCTAAAACCTGGCAGTGAAGCTGAGTAGAGGAAGAAAGGGAACAGTAGCTAGCTGGTCAGCCCTTGTCTTCATCCACTACAACAAACCTTAGGCCAACAACTTCCCACCAGAATCATGGTAGGATCCAGGAAGAACATCTCCTGAACTAGAGAAGAGTTCAGATATAGTTCTGTAGGTTTTCATCTCCTGTTTGGGAGCTATATGCAGACTAAAACTTGTGAGCTTTGTGATCCATAGATGCTTTCACCTGTTTCCGAACTGCTTACCTGAGTCTGATGGTCCTCAGTCTTATTTCCAGCGCGGACCCACGTTCCAGTAAGCGCATGTGATCTGCAGCGCTGAGGGCCTCACCGTGGCCCGAAGAGACAGCTGTCTGGAGGCTGGCCCCTTTGTTCGGGGGAAGATGGTAAATCAGCAGTAATCCTTGATTCAAAGTGATAATCAGCTCCCTGTCTGGACCGTCAGGGCTATGCAAAATAACAAGTGGAGCCGCACCTGTTCGGAGGGTCTGGCACTCATAAAGCACGCTGCTGTGAATGCCCCCAACCCCCACTTAAGCAGCAGCTGCGGTCTGGAATCAGGGCTTTGTTAACATAAGAATGGGCCTCAGCCATGCCAGACAGTCAGCCTGTCAGCGAAGCAGTCAACCAGCCAGCCAGCCAGCCAGCCAGCTTCCTTCTCTCCCTCATCCCCATCTTGCCTGGTACACCAAATAGGCCACCCTCATTGGGGGCAGGCTGGCTTTACGTTTTTTCTTTCTTTTCTTTTCTTTTCTTTTCTTTTCTTTTCTTTTCTTTTCTTTTCTTTCTTTCTTTCTTTTCTTTTCTTTTCTTTTCTTTCTTTCTTTTCTTTTTACAAGTGCATCCATCAATATTTCATTTGTGGGGGAAGGAGTGCTTTTCTTTCTTCAGTTGAGGCTGAAGGGGAGGACGATTCAGTAAAGATATTCACTTCTCCCCCATGTTCTCACTCCACAGAACACAATTTGAAGGCTCCATGTGATCCTTTTCTACAGAAAGCCTTCTAACCTCTTGTCTGTCTTGGATCAACTGTATCATCAGTGCCTGGGAACTTTCTGGAAATTCAGAAGATTCCTAAATCTATAGGAACCTCTCCTGCTGATTTGTATGTGCAGGAAAATCTCAGGAATACTGTAGGAAAAAATAAGGACCTGGGTTTCACAGCTTTCCCCATTTGATAATACGTGAGCTTTCAAATGACAAAAAGCATAGATGAAATCTTAGCTCCACCAAAAAGGTATGAAACTAACAAAGTCACTGTACCACTCTGAATCTGTTCTCTTTTATGAAAGGGCAAAGTAATCATAATTACAGATACAGTAAGAGGATAAAATATATATGAATATGACTAGTTTACTGCATAGTATTTGATCATGTCTCAATAAATCATGTCTGTGCTTTGTTTTAGGATGAGGTGTCCCTATACAGCTCAGGTGGCCTGGAGCTTGTTATGTAGGCTAGTCTGGCCTTAACTAACAATCTCCTGCCTCAATCTCCCAAATGCTGGTATTTCAGACCTGTGCTTCCAGGCCTGACACATAAAACTTATTATTCTTCTCCCGGTAAATAATACCATCTTGCCAACCTCACATGATTCTGATGTTGATTTCTCCCACTGTGTATTACTAGGGAATCTCTCCTTTGTACCTGCTTTTTCTGCTACAGACACTTTACGCAGTAGGTTGATTAATTACAAAACCTCACATTTATATAACATTTGGAACTTTTGGAAGTGTTTATATTGCTGATTACCTCCTAACTCAAGGCATCAGAGCTGAAAAGGAATGATACATCATTTGCTTCAATTCCATTCTTTCTCTGCTCAGATGAAGGTTACTCAAGACATGCTCAAGGTCATTGTAAGGTATCAATGTAAGGTATCTACCTTAAATATGCACGGAGCTACAGACTAGATGGAAGTCGTTAACCGAGTTCCAGAACCGCTGGACCAATTGTAGGAAGATGGAGAGAAGTAAGAAAGAGAAAAGAGAAAAGAGAGGGAAAAAGAGACCTGGAAGGGAATGGCAGGCTTTATGCCTCAGGGCATAAAGTGGGTGGGCTGAAGGGTAGGGTTTGGAGGTAATTTCCAGGACTTTAGTCCACCAAGGAAGAGTAGCCAGGATCAGTCTTTGACCTTGGCCCCTCCCACTCCCCACCCCAGCTAGCACAGAGAGTCAGATAAGCACGTGCTCTTACAAGTGCCAACTATTAAGGGGGCAATGACTATCCAGCAGAAGCTGTCCTGGGATGATGGAGGAATGGGAATCCTATCAGTCATATGAAACAAATAAGACAATTAGCATGAAAACTTGAGAAAAGCCTGAATCCCAGCCCCAACCTTTTGCTAAGTAACAGTTTAAATTTTTAGAGACATCACTAGCTCAGGTCAAGCCAGGGCATGGCTGCATACTTTTTTCACCACAGATGTTGAATTAAGGTGATTTTGAAGCATGGAATCCTTGTTTATAGGTAAGTGTGCACATTCCCCTTTCCTGAGTGCAAATGAAAAGCCCTCGGTCTGAGAGGTGGTCATCACAGTTTGAAGAGTCAATAAGGGCCAGCCACTGAGTTGCTCTGAAAACTAAGAGTGCATTGAGAGTCGGTTCTCATGGGAGTCACAGTACCAGGACTGCACAAGATGTCCTAAAAGTTTCTCTCATTTCTGATAGAACAGATTTTCAATGCCCTAAGTAAATATGCAACAATCTTTGATCACTAGAACTTTCTGCCCTTTTTCAAAAAGACCCTGTCATCACTTGGGAGCATACTAGAGATATGTGAAGTACAAAATGCAAGCTACAAGAGGCTGTGCAACTTGAAATATGAGTTGAATCAAGGGTGGTATGTCCATCAAGCCAAAGAATGTTCTTTAAGCAAAAGGGTTTTTTTTTTTTTAATTTAGTATCTATGACAGGCTCTGCCCAAAGCAGAAGAAAGACCTGAGACTAGTCTCTGAAAATTATGCCAGGCTATGAGAGGCTTCCCTCCAGGCCTTGTAAATAAACCAATACATCTGAAAGCAATGCAGTCCTAGGTGACTATGAACATTTCACCCTCTTGATGTAAGAAATATTCTTCCAAACTTATTACAGTTTGTTGTAAACATCAGTGCCAGTGGTATTCTGATTTTTTTCTCTGGCTAAAGAATTTTCACTCTAATAGAAAAATCTTCTCAGGGGTTCAGATTTATAAACAGATATAAGGTGCCATTTCTCTAATTAAATTAGGGATTTTACTATGTTATGTGTCCACTCAGCAAGATCACTTCAGAACACAAGAAATCCATGAAATACCATTTGCAACTATTGTTATGGGTCTCCAAGGATCATTGGGGACATATCACTAGTTAAGCAATGTGGCAAATTTTGTATGGTAGAAAGATTATGCAAGATTAGAAGACAGTCTGAAGAAGACTACTATAAAGTTTAGTTAGGCAATTCGGTTTGGAAAACATAGTAGTGACAGATTGGAATTAAGGGAAGTAACAATCAAAATGCAAACAAGCAAATAAATAATAGAGACTTAAGCAAGAGACTTAAGCAAGAGACTTGGCAGAATTGGTCTTTGTGGAAGGTAGAATGCAAATGAGGTAAAGACGAACTCAGATTTCTCATTTAGTGTAGTCAGAGCATATAAAAAGTCATTTAATCTTGGACACATTGTCTTTGTTGCCTGTGGCATTTCCTGGTAGAGACAGACAGCCCATGGCTAGTTAAACAGATCTAGAGCTCAGGGGAGACATCTGTTGTAAGGTGTGTGTGTGTGTGTGTATGTGTGTGTGTGTGTGTGTGTGTGTCTGTGTGTGTCTTGTGTGTGTCTGTGTGTGTGTATCCAGAGGTCATAGACACGTAAGTGATTGTTGAAGCCACAGGCAAAACAAATTTGCAGTACAAGGTAAGAAAGAGAGAATGCTGGAAGTGCTCATACTTCAGGTCTGAGGAACAGAAGAACTCAAGAAGCCAGTAAAAAGAGTAGACATATCATATAGCCCAAAAAAGGACAAATTGTCAAGAAGATAGGTGCATAAATTGCCTCAGAGCCATTGAGTGAGATAAAAGCCTAAGAAACATTCATGGGATTTGTGAGGGAAGAAATCAATAGCATTCATGACAAAAGGTATTTCATGAAAAGCAGGAAAGTTGGGGAACTTCTCTGAAGGAATGCAGATGGGCTGAACAGACTTCTTTTCAAGAAGTTTGGCTGTGAAGACAACACATAGGACTGTAGCTAGAGACGAGAATATAGAGCTGAAGAGAAGGTCTATAAAGATAAAAGAGACTGCAGATATTTTGAAGGGAGTCAATGGAGAGCAAAGTATTGAAGGTCCATAAAAATGGGGAAAGTTTTGGAAAAGCCAGAGAAGAGAAGAATATATACTGACACACATACCTCTAAGTTTGTAACAGTTACTCTTTACTATTGCTGTGTGAGAGCAAGTTACATGAGAAAGGGAGATTTATTCAACTTGTGGTTGCTGAGGGGAGATACAGTCTTTCAAAGCAGAGGCGGCATGGCTGGTTGGCCAAAGCTGGAGGATGCTAAGTCACTGCAGACATCTTGGAGGCTGAGATCTGCAAGACTGCTTGCCGCAAAGGCAGACTTTTCCTGGAGGTAGGGTGGGACTAATCCACCTCACGGCCCACCCCTTGTGACTGCCTTCCTCTAGCAAGGCTCCACCTCTCAAGGTGCCATGACCTTGCCAAACACATGAGACTGTGGGGGACACATTTCAAACAAAGTTTAAGGAAGCAACATAAGAAACTGACACTCCAAAATCCTCTATTTTCTCTATAAAACTGAGAAAAACATCCTCCTGGTACAAAAGAAACAGAAATCAGGAGGCTAGAGGAAGGTGGCATAAGTTGGCTTGAGAGAGAAATATGTTACATAACTCAGTTGTGTTGCTTTGGAAGATTTTTAATTGCTTTCCAACTGTTGAGATTTGTTTCCTACTCAGGTATGTTGATACTCTGGTTTACTCCAGAGGTTTTCAATGGTGTTGCTCATTAGAGATCACTCCCAGGAATTTAAAAAAAAAAAAAAGGCTTTAAATCTTGGGCCCTGTCTTAGTTCAGTAAAAATCAAGCGGCAGTACTTTGGAAATGATTTTAGTCATTTTTCTGTGTCTAGAGCCAACATGAACTAGAATGATACATGTGACTTGTGTTTTTCTGAACCATAATAGTAGAAGGATTATCAAACAAGAAAGCTAATGCATAAGAATGGTGGGAAAGAGAGAAGAAAAGACAGCAGAAAGACCTTAGTAGCATGGAGACCTAAGAGATTTCAATGGAGATGAAAGAAGTAGAGCTAGCATAAACGTGCTGGGTGTGGAAACTCTGGCAATTACAGTACTTGAATTCAAATTTTCAGAGGTTAATCATTTTAGGGCTATAATAGGTATCTTTTCTTATTGATACGACTGAAATACTTCACAGAAATGAGTCAAAAGGTGATCTTTATTTTGGTTCATGGCTTCAGAACCAGCAATGTGATTCTTATGTCACCGAGGATGCATCAGAACAGTAAAGGTCACATCATGGTTGAGAGGAAACAGAAAAGAGGAGCAGGAAGAGGTCAAGGCAAGATATAGCCTTCAATGATCCATTTCCTCTAAACAGACAGGAGGGATGCCACTCTCTTCCAATAATATATTCTAGTTTATAATCCATCAATGCATCATACTATTCATTAGGTCAAAGCCCACATGATCAAATCACCTCTGACAATGGTCTTGTGAACACATCCAGAGATGTCCTTTAGTAATTCATTAGGCATGTCTTGGTTCAATCAAGTTGAGACAACTAACCCACACAATGACAAGGATGAAATACAAAAGATGGAATAGGTAACCAAAACCAAATTGAAGCTGAACATCTAAACATAACGTCAAGGAAACCTCAAATATAAATCAGACACCGTTCCCTTCACAACCCAGAGCCCTTTTCTGGGTAGATAGCCATCTCCCTGATTCAGAGTAGGAAACACAGTATTATAATTTCCCATTAGACTTTCCCTGTGTAATCTTCCTGATCTCACCAAACAACAGCTACACTTGCTTTCTTGTGACAAGACACGCATCTAGCTCAAGATACTTGCACATGCCGTTCTCTCTGTAACCATTTCCCATAAGATATTTGCAAGTGTATCTCAGTGACAGCTGCCCTTCTTAAAATTCCTTCACTGATATTTAGGATTGACCCTGCTTTCATTTCCTATCTCATCCACTGCTCATGTTTTCCTTTAATAATTATGATGATGTTTAGCATTCTATGAATCATTTTATTTTCTCATTTAGTGATTAGAAGATTATCTACCCCCCACTTCCAGTCTCCCTCTCAGAAGCTTCTTATAGGCAGCAATTTTTGTTCATTTCTTCACTGATCTTGATAAATTATTCCTACACCTATGACGGTATATAAATACTCAGTAGTTATTTGTCAAAACAATGAAAGATCCACAATTCAGTCCGCAGATTATATCCAGGGGAACCAAAGTCATCTAGAATAAATAGAGGAGTCCAAGGAAAGTAAAAGCTAAAACACCATTTATTAATATTCCAGGAAAAGTTAGTGAATGAGAAAGAGTATAGCTGACAAGAGTCTAGAATGCAATATAGATGGTATGTGTCTCAATATAACACTCATCAATCTTATTTATTTTCAAAACAATTTTAAGACAATAAATCTCATTTGTATTAAACTTTCTTAGTTACTGTCTTCCTGTGTGTGTGTGTGTGTGTGTGTGTGTGTGTGTGTGTGTGTGTAAGTTTACAAGAGGGCACTTGAGTGTGTGTGCCTGTGGAGATTCAAGGGTGATATCAAGAATCATTCTGGATTGCAATAATTCCTTATTGCTTTGCTTTGGGGTTTCCCAGGCTCTGCCTTGTAAGGTTAGAATTACAGGCTACCTTCACATCTGCCTAGCATTTTTATGTGGGATCTGGGGATCTGAACTAAAGTCCTTTAGCTTGAAAATTTTACTTAGGAAAGAAGAAAGTGTAGAATCACATGTCATCTAGGATGTGGAAAGAGAAGGAAGAAGAGGAGGAGTTGAAGGAGAAAGAGGAAGAGGAGGAGAAGGGGAAGGGAAAGCCACCTAAATAAAGCTTAATAAAATTTCAGGAAAATGTATGTGTAAGATAAAGAAATAAGGTTTCAGTGATATGAAGACTCAGCTTCATTAACATCATCTGGAGTTGCTCTTAAAAATACAAAAACCAGCCCAGTGTGGTAGTACTCACTTGCAATCCAACAGCTAGTTGATAGCACAGGAGGATCAGGAGCTCAAGTCTTTCTCAGTAACATGGCGAGTTCAAGGCCAGTTTGGGCTACAGGAGACCATGTCTTAAAAAAAACAGAAACAGTGCCTGATTCATCAACATATATGCTCTTAAAAAGGCACAGAAGCTGGGGCCAAAAGACAGAATCTCCAGGTTCTGGCTGCAGATCTTGTTATAGAGCTCCCAAGGTGATGTCAGCATGTAGCCAGCACTGTGGCATGCTGATGCAGCTTCTTTTCTGAGAAGATAAAGAGCCAGAGGATTCAGTTGATAGGCAACAAAGGTCTCATGGGACATAGAAAGTCTTGGAGTGAAGGTGGAGGGTGAAGCGAAAGTCTAAATATGCAAGGGAACAAAATGAGGAGGTCTAAACATTCTGTGTATTTATGATAGTTTCATGCCTTAATCATAAATACTTCATTATCATCCATGGATCCCCAAAATGCTCATAAATGCCCCAGATTGCCTCCTCAGAACTATGGGATCAGACAGTTCTCTGTAGGATCTCTGAAAGAACTACTTAAAACTACCCCACTATCTTTTCTATTTCATTTTTTCTTGTTTGCATTTGGTAATCCAGCTGTATCTTTTCCATGTCGAAGTCAAATCTAAAATTCTACAGCACATTATCAGTACTACGTCTTTCCAGATGTCACATAGTTCATCCCATGACTGTGAAGTTGCATAATTAATTGTGCAGATCTTTGAGACACTCCTGGCCTTTTTCTCTGGCCAGCCTGAGCTAATCCACACATCCCCATGAGGTAATTATTTTATGACTACACAGCTTTAACTGTGCTGCTGAAGAATGTTCTGCAGATGAAAGTTAAGTGTGTGCTGTATATCAGGGAAATGGCAGCAAGTTACAAAAGCTACTTTCAAAGCACACACATTTTTTTTCAGAAATTTATCCAGAGTTATATCCAAACACTCACTGAGAAAAGTAGATGAATGAGAAAGGATTTCTTTGCACTAATTAATAGATGGTATCCATTGCATCATATTTCAGCTGTTTTGGTGAATACAGGACTGGATAACACATAGTGTTCTCAAAAGTTGGAAACCTCAGGAAAGCTAATAAGTACATTCCTATTACCTATCTTGATGAAGATGAAGTATAGTACAGATGCTTTGAGTCTGCTTTAGGACACATCACCACGCTCACAAATGTTACCAACATCCATAAAGTTGCTCAAATGAAAATCATGAAAGTCTTTGATTCCACAATATCCAGTCCCTTAGCAAGTCATTTTTGTTCTAGCTTGAAAGTACATCCTTAAAATGCCTTGTTTTCTTCATGGCCACTGATAGCCTTAGTCTAAGCCACCAACCTCTGTTCTTAGATTATGGTCATGGCTTCCTGTCTTGCCCTAGTTCCTGTCCTTGCAGCTCTTCAGCTTAATTTTATAAAACAGCCCTAGTAATATTTTAGAATGTAAATTACATTAATTTGATTCTTCACTTAAACACTCTAGGGGCTTTCTTCCCCCACCTTTCCTTAACGTAGAGAACTCATTATTGTGGTCTGCAAGGCTCTGGATGGAAAATAGACATCCTTCTCTCCCTGGCTGCCACTTCTAGTTATTCGAATATATAATAAGGACCTACCTTAGAACCTCTGGATAAGTTTTTTTCCTCTTACGGAACAATCTCTGTTCATATGTATTCATATTTAATATACAATTTAGACAACATTTCTCCCTAGAAAGGCCTCTTTTCATTTCCCGCCCCCAATTTCTGTAAGGTCCCCTTTATTATTGCCTCTCATATTTCACTGTACCTTTCCTGCAGAGCAGTTACTATAATTTACAGATGTCTGAGTTCATTTGTTCCTTATCTGTGTTCTCCATGAGATTATGAGCTTAACGATGGTAGGATCTGGGTCTCTTTTGCATACAATATTCTATGTGCTTGGTAAAGTACCTAGTACACAACAGATCATTCATGTTCAGGTGTATCCTTGAGATGAAAGGATGAAATCATAAAGGATTAGGACAATGAAGTAAGAGGGTCTGAGCAGGATACTTGGAGAGTCTTAATAGGCAAATACCATTAGCAAAAGCATAGAAAAACATGTTCAGGGGCTGGGCATTTTCCACTGTGGCTTTGGTATAGAGTTGGTAATAAGCATGTACTACTGGAAATATATGTTATAATCATTTACAGTAGGAAGAATAAAGCTCTAAGAAATATGAGCTTTATTTCCACCATACCAGTACCCTATTTTCATGCTTGCTACAGACTGAGCATCCCCTTATCTGAAATTCTTGTGGCTAAAAGTATTTCAAATTTCAGAGAGTTTTAGATTCTGAACTCTTGAAATGTTCAGATATTTGGAACAATTTGGATTACAGTTTCTTAGATGAGGATGTTCAACCTGTGCTTCGCAAACAACTCAGGGTGGGAAGGATGTAATATACCTCCTCAGTTAAGGGTGGTAGGACCTTCCTAGCTCTATTTGAGGCCAGGGACTAAGCAAGATTCAGGTAGGACAATACCAGTATACCCAATTACCTAGAGAAAATGGAAGGGTCGCTGAGGAAGAACTTGTCAAAGTATATTTGAAGTCCTTTTGAGTAATACAACCTATTTTAAATATGCCAGAGAATAGATACCCAAATGCCTGTACTATTCAAGGCCTACAGATATTTCTTGTGATATCATAAGATTATTATAAAGATTAAGTAAGACAATGTGTCTAAGTAGTTAGCATATTAGCACATATTAAGTACTCAAAAAGTTAACTATTATTATTGGTAGTCCTCTGAGTAATGCAAATATAATGCCACACTCACAGTTTTGTGAATATTAAATGAAATAATACATGTAATACTTAGCACATAATAAGGTCTCAATTAATGTTAGCCATTATCACTGTCATTTATAGTATTTAAAGCAACCCTAAGATTAAATAGTTCAGGCTGGAAATAAAGATCTGAATTAAGGTAGAAACATTGGGTCACTAAATCAACCAAGAATTTGCATGAAGTAGTCACTTGAGGAGCCATAGATATAGGGATTAAAATATAAAAAAGGCACCCCTTCTGGTACATTGTCAGTGTTGAGTAGGTACAGGTTGCTTGGTCACCAGGATAAGGCACCTGATGCCTTGGGAGGTGGCCCTCCTCCAGGTAGGCCCTGTCACCATGGCTCAATTCCCGGCTCTATTGATCAGGTAGGAATTGTCACTATGACAGCACATGCTGCCAAACTCCACATATTACTTAGGGAAGAGACAAAAAGGCTCTCTGGCTGTTGTCTTGGAGTAATGCCAGAAGGGAATATGTAGCTGGCAAGGTTGCCCAAACAGGCGTGGTGGTAAGGAGGAGAAGCTGACAGAATTTCATGCTGTTGGAGGCCAGTCTCCTGGGAGAGTTGTGAAGCAGGCCTTCGTTGTCCCCATTTTTGTCACTGTGTGAACCATTTTGAAGGCCCAGAGAATCAGCTCTTTTCCAGAAGTCACCAATGTGGCTATACATGCACTATACAGCACTTTTGGAAGAAGCTGTTTCTGCTTCAGCAGCTCCCCATACAAAAGGTAATCTTCTGTGTTCACATCCAACATTATGTACCTCACATCAAATGTCTCCAATGAGGTGGGAGTTGACCCACAAGTGGACCAGATACTGAAAAGCCAGTGATCAAAGAACCTATAGGTATAGTACAGATGACTACTGAGCAATGACTCTAATATCTTTTTTAAATTTTTTTATTATTTATTCAATTGTGTGTGTGTGTGTGCATGTGTGTGTGCGTGCGTGTATGTGTATGTAGAACCACGGGCGAATTTGGGAACCACTATGGACGCCTCCACCTCCTCCTTGTTTACTCTGCCCTGGGATTCACAGGCTCCTCCCACCAGGACCAGAAACGCAGGCTGCCCCCCCCCCATTATTGTCCCTGATGCTTGGATAAAGAAAAAGGCTCTAAAGAAGCTAAGTGACTGCTCAAAGTGCCTGAAGACTCAAATCTCTCTATGGAACTTTATGCATTTATAATATAAATAACAATTGCTGCCACAAAAGGCAGTCCATAAATGAGCACTATTTGAGGTACACATGCATTATCTTTGATTCCTTACCACCACTCTGTCAGATAAATGGTATGTTTCCCACTGTAAAGGTTTAAGGCAATAAAGTGATTGAGAAACATTCCAAGAGCTAGGGATATAGCTCAGTGGTCAAGTAGGTGTCTAGTATGCATGAGGCCTTGGGTTCTATTCCCCCTCATTGCCAAAACTAAACAAAACAATCTCAAGTCTATGTAGTTAGTAAGAAATAAACCAGGTGTTTACAAGCACACTGCATTTTTTTCTGCCAAGTTAACCCTTTTGGTAGAAAAATCATGAAAATACTACTACACATGCTTATTTAGGATTTTCGACTCCGTGATAGTACAAAAATGATAAACATTCAATAGAGATCACATTGCAAGTCTAGCAATATGTTGCCCAGTGCTCTCGTGATTCTGAATAGTCTCTGCAAGCTACAGCTCCCAGCTATCAATGTAAACACAAGAGGAAACAACCAAGATTCCACAATGCACATATTAACAGAGGTTTTTGGATATGGATAATTAATAAATTCTATGAGCTATTCAGCATTTTGTTGCAAAAAAAAGAATTTCATTTAGATGACTTTGTCCAGCCATACCCTAATTTCAGTGTTCTGAATACATGTAAAGTAGTGTAGGCAAAGACATGATACTTGACAGGTTTGGGGCATCACATATGACGTTGACTTGTACTATTTTCAACATACAGGAACTTAATGGGATGGAATAGGATTGTAAGCCAAGGAACGCCTGTGCCTTGGAGCACGTCCCTTTTAAATCACACTGGAAGGAAGGAAGGAAGGAAAGAAGGAAGGAAGGAAGGAAGGAAGGAAGGAAGGAAGGAAGGAAGGAAGGAAGGAAGGAAGGAAGGAAGGAAGGAAGGAAGGAAGGAAGGAAGGAAAGAAAGAGAGAGAGAAAGAGAGCAAGAATAGAAGAGAAGAAGAGAAAGAGAGAAAGAGAGAGAAAGAAAGAGAGAAAGAAAAAGAAAGAAAAGAAAAGACAGAAAGAAAGAAAAGAAAGAAGAAAGAAAGAAAAGAAGAAAGAAAAGAAAGAAAGAAAGAAAAGAAAGAAAGAAAGAAAGAAGAAAGAAAGAAAGAAGAAAGAAGAAAGAAAGAAAGAAAGAAAGAAGAGAATATATACCTAATACCAGGTCTTTCCTAAAAGGCTAAGAAAAAAAAAACTATGGCATGTTTTCGTACTGCAAAGCTAAACAGTCCATGCTTTGAACTATACTTAAAATAAAAAGTTAGCCTTCTACAAATTGGACATTAAGCTAGCATTTAAGTCTGGTCTTGGTGCTTCTGTAGATATGTTTTGGAAATTGCAGCACACAATTCTGTTGTGCTCATGAATTCGGACCCTATCAATCCTGTATTGGTAGACGCCAAGGACCTATTACTTCATGCTGGCAGCAACTTCAATGATAAGAACCAGACAGAATCCCATAGAGGTGAGTCTAGACCATGATTCATAAACTGTAAGAGATTGAGAAGAGCTATGAATGTGGCCCAACCAAACTGTAAGCTCTTAAAATATTATTAGTTTGTGTTTTTTTAACAACTTGATTATGTGGTTCTTAAATAATAACATCACGTTGTAAAGTCAAAATGTTGGACATACCTGGTTGGATGAGCTAGAAAACCGAGAATCCAAGCTGACAACACTGCTGTTAACACTATGTTATTTCTGTGCCCTCCTCTCAACTTGTTCTCTTTGCTCTAGCTCATCATTAATTAAGAACATCAAAGAGGTCACTCTCTACCCCCCGAGTTCCTCTGTATCTTTGACACCAGCTTCCTGATGTGAGTAGAAAGCGAGAAGGAAGCTCAATATTCTATGATCTGCAAAACTATCCACCATCACAGGGACTCCAGGATTTACCTTTCAATATACAGATTTATTCAGTTATCAGATCTCAATTCTCAAAACTAGCTTCTGATCCTCACCCCTGCTATAAATTGTTAGTAATTGCTCTGGCAATGTTAAACCATTATTAAAAAAAACCACTCCCTCCCTTTCTCTCTTGTTCTTTAAAGTTATTTCTGGGTCCAGACTCAGCAACCCAGGAAAACCTTTGCTTCATGTATTCCCTTTCAGCATTGTGCCACCTTATCATCATGGAAGACTTTGGTAGCTGATTACTCTGATAATTCAAGCCCCAAGAACATACATGCAGATTCACTGTATTACTCATCATCTGAGAGAACATAACCAAGTCCCCAGTTGCTCAGAGCATCAGTGACTTTCTCTGTGAAATGGAAACACTAACAATATTGACCTAGCAGAATCATGGAGAGGGTTAAATGAGACATGCAAAGCAGTGTTGTACTTGGCACACAACATAAGCCCAATAAATGATATATATAAGATTGGCTATCTCTGAAACTTGGCTTGCATAGTTCCTTAGCTCCACCTTGTCTGTAATAAGACAAAGACTGAAGACCAAAACATAAGGAACTAGACAGGATGAACTGCTGCATGCTGATGCTGACTCCTTTTCCATTTAGAAGTTCATGGACAATATGGTACTGTGACAGTCCCTCTGGCCTAAGGAAAAGAAATCAAGAACATGATCAAGGAGGGGCTGATGACTCATTGAAGGTATTTAAAATGCTAAAATGCTAGGAAGGCTAAGAGAGGCTAGAGCATGAAAAGCTAGGGTGCCATGAATTCATACAGAAAAGAAAAGCCCCATTGCAACACTGATTTCAATGAAACAGGAGAAACCAAAGATGAACTAGTAAAAGGACATCAAAGCTCAGAATGACAAATAAGACTCCTCAGAACACATAAATCTAAGAGTTCTGTGTACTATTATGTCCTTTTGCAATGGTACTTCTACTGTGGGATTTTTTTTTGCCCTCCCCCCCAAACAAAAGTAAAATGAGATCACTATTGAGTAACTGGTCAGTTTGTTTTATCCCAACTTGATGTTATGATAAAGAACACTAATCTCTGGAGAGATCCATCCTGGGGAACAGCTTGCACTGCAACCTCCTCAGCCTGTGGAAAATGATTTCATTCCCTCAAGCCAGAAAGCCCCAGAGAGCTTATCTCCAGAAAATTCCCACAGGAGGAGGGTCTCAGTCTTCTCCAGAATCACCTGAAAAACTTCTGAGCAGATTTCATAGTCCATAATTTGAGATGATTGAAGTGGGCCTCTCTGTATTTTTTCACAAGCCCCCCCACAAAAGTGTTTCCCTCAGTTTGGAAATAATGAGAATGTTTCATTCAAATGAAAAGAAACATAGTATGAATCATCTGCTTCTAACACTCATTTTATACTTAAAGAATCTGTGTCTCAGAAACTTGTAAACAATTGTTCAGGTCACCAGGACTGAAATCCTTGCCTTCCACCTCCCCATTAACTGTAAAGTGTATTTTGGAACTCTCTTTGATAATAAGATTTTTCTCTTTCTATTAAGTATATAAATAAATATCCCTTCCTGGTTTTAATGAAAGCACAAAAGAGATCTTACTTTCACAGAATAATTCATTAGGGAAAAAATGACACTTCTAAGTTGTATTGAAAACCTCAAAAATAATCTTAAGAGGACAAACTGGATGTGGTGGTTCTTGCAATCCCTTCAGTTTGGAGACTAGGGAATGATGATTACAACTTCCAAGCCACCCTAGGTTGAAGAGTGAGATCATGTCTCAAAAAAAGTCATAAATTTTTTGTTAAAAAAATTTAGAAAATGAAAAGAAATGATAAAACCATTAGAAAGGAGACATATGATTTATGTGTAGTAACATATTTTGGTTATAATATTGAACATTTAAATCACTCACCTAGCTTTATCTTTTTTCATTTGTTCACTTTTAAAGCAGACATTCATTAGCTTAATGACTAATGCAAATTTTAAGACAACAAGGATTAATAACAACATTATATGGCCATTATTCCCTCCAGAAATTATCCTTCTCTTCTCCAGTTTCTTAAGAAGGAGAAAGATAAAATAAAGGATCTAAAGCCTTGTGCCAGATACCAAGATTTTGAAGTAAAGTCAGAAACCACAACTCATAATTGACACTAGTTCAAATAACCCAAATCATTCCTTCGGGGACAATAATCCACCCGTCTCCTGACAACTTGCAAACATCCCAAGGGTGGGCCGAATTAAGGCCACAATAGGTAACGTGAATGGCAATAAGCACAGCAGCATTCTTAAATTTCTCAAATTAGAAAGCTTCACTTTAACAGCATCCATACCCATCTCTAGAGAAGAAGTTGTCGAAGCGTTAGCGAGCAAGTATTAGTGGGTATGTGGGGAGCCTTTTCCAGTCATGCCTAATTCAGAGCATTTCTCCTTTTCAGATGTGCTGTGAACAAGTAAGTAAAACTGTCACAGCTTTCATGTTCTCACAACTCTGCCTTGTCCAAAGAATTTTGATACTGCCACTGCGCTCTTCAGATTAAAAAAAAAGCATCCTTAACTTACTCAAATTATGACTCTGATTTCCATCTTCTTCAAACCTGTACCCTTTGCCTAAATCAAGCAGCAACATCTCCAGACCACAACTGGTGATGGCAGAACAGAGACGTGAGCAGATGAAGCAAGACTAGGCTGAATAAGAGGGAAAGCCACACCTGTACATGCTTGCCACTATTCCCTTTGCAGAGAGTGACATCACTGTTTATTTCTCTTAGAATAACTTCTCATGGGAGGACCTCAAATTTAGTCTCTTTACAGAAGGCCAAGTTAGATAAACGCAGATTCCTACCAAACACTCAGCTCAGAAAATTCTGGAGCCAATCTTGTTAACCTGGGAGGTCAGTTGGGATACAGCAACTGACCAAGCTTCTTAACACAAGGTAGTGTTCTAAAGTCAATTCGTTGCTGCCTGCTGTTTTGGTCACTGCTAGAGATGACCCCAAAATACCATTCATTTCATGACAAATGTACGGTAATTTGATATTAGAAAATGCTTTTGATGCAGTTCAAGTTGGAAATGAATTGAAAGGCATTTGTTTAAATCATTGAAGGTGAGCATGTATTACATATGTGCTATGTATAGTGATCAATTTCTGCTTTCAGCCTTTTATGGTGCCTGGTATGAACTTCTATATAATATTTAAGAATGCAGTCCTGAATCATAGAGGTCATCAAGAAGGAGATATGGGTGTAAGCTGGTAAAAAAATTTAGCAAGTGATTTTAGAAAAAAATACTTCAAAAAAATACCAACTGAACAAAAATAAGAATTTATTTGAAACAATAAATCAAGTGTAGGTAATACAAAAGATTTTCAATCATGGTGTTGTTTGTGCACACCAAGAAATAGATGGTGGCTTTTAGAAAAACGAACATTTAAACATGACAAAAGACACCAAATCAAAGATGAAAGGCAAACAACAAAGAGCACTGAATATATTTGTGGCAGAGTTAACACTAAAAAAGTTACTATCTCCAGTGTGTAAAATGATTGCTGTTATCAACATGGGAAAGAACATTCAATATGAAAACAAGATAACTACACAAAATGACAACACAGAAGAAGCAGCACAGATGGCTGATAAACATGGAAAGATATTCAACCTTGCTTGGACTAAAAAAAGTGGAATGAAAAAGATGGTTTTGACTCTCACATTGTCAAAGCTTAAGAAAAAAATTCTTGAGAATGGTAAGGAATAATATGAAGAAATGGACATTGGGTGGACATTACAAGTTTCAATAGCTCTTTTGCATCCCAGTTTATCAGGATCTAATAAAATCAGAACTGTGCCAACCAAACTTTTTGAATTAGCACTTTTACTACAGTTATTTTTGTAATAAAAGCACAATAATATAAAGATATATGAGTAAATACGGTACAGTAGTCCATTACATGAATATGAGAATTTCTTTAATCCAATCTTTAATGATGAAGATCTATGCTACTTCTGCTTTTAAACTTCTTTTTGGTTTATTGTTTATTTAAAATAAATTCTTAGATTGTTCAATTATCTTTTTCTAAATGTCACCAAATTGCTTGCTAAGATTTTTTTTAATCAGCTTACATCGTTATCAGAGTTTTGTTGACTACTATGCAGTTATTAAAAAGAATACAATAGCAAGCTGCAAACTGACAAGGAAAGACTTCCAGACACATAGCTGAGAGAAAGGCATGTTGTAGAACAGTATGTGGAACACACTGCAAATCTGATGATTTTGTGCACATGAATATATATAAATATTCGTAAAAACATGCAGAAAGTGATGTATACCAAATCGTGAGCATGGCAAAAGATTAGTGTTGAAGAAGCCAGGGACTTCTACTTTCATATTTCTATTTTTATGAACAAGAATAGGTATGAAGGAGGTTTTTTCATGGTTGAAAAATGCTTTTCTAAAATAAGAAGCATGTATGACCGTAGAAAGGGGAATACTGGGAACAGGGATGGAAGCAGCAAGATGAAGGGAGTAAAACAAGGATGGTTGGGAGACAAAGATAAGCAATGCAGAATAATACACGTGCAGTGAAACACCAAAGAGGCAGACTGTACCACTCCTGCACAATGTCTACTTCCAACTCCCAGCCCAGAAAAATACTTCAACTTCTAATATCACCTCTAAAAAACAAACCTTTAGTGAAGGTTTGTGTCGGTTTGGGGAGAGTTTTGTTTTCATTCAAATATATCATTCTAGACTGATACCACTTCAAGTCTGGCCACTTGCTCAGTCTCCAAAATCTACTCTTTGTGGTATCATGCATCTTCAACACCACTCTCTTCAATAAGGTTGAGCATCATTAGCTCTTTTCAATTCCTTTTCTTCTTTTTAATACCATAAGTTAAGTACGCAAACACATTCTTTTATCTTATTTAAATTTTATTTATTTATTTGTTGTGTGTGTATGTGTGTATCAGAGGTGTATCCCGGAGGGAACCGAGGACGACTTTAGGATTCATTCTGGATTGTTCCTACTTCCTTTTGCTTTGCTCTGGGATTTCCCAGGCTCTGCCCACCAGGGACAGAAGTGCAAGCCACTGCCATTTCCACCTGGCATTTTTACATGGACCTGGAATCCGAACTCAGGACCTTCTGTTTGCAAGGCAGAGTCTCAACCCCTGCATCATCTCTCCACCCCCCTCTTCTTTTATCTTTTAAAAAAAAACTAACTTCGGTGCTGCTATTTAGCAAAAAGCTTATCTCAGTACCTCCTGTTCCCTCTAAAATGAAGTTGAAAAGTCCAGTTTCTGGGGATTTGTAGTATTTATAGAGGATGTACAAGTGATCTTAAGGGCACCAACACTAATAACAAGCGGTACTAGAGCTGTGGACCTAGATAAGCTCTAAAATTACACACGTGTAAGTTAGTGGATGTGGGTCCTTCTCTGTGGAGTGCTCTAGTGGTTTTCAGCAGATTTTCAAAGGAGTCCCTGTCCCACAGAAAGGGCAATGATTGCCATTATACAAGAGCTATATGATTGAATCTTCTGCAGAGAATCTACAACAGAGTTCCCAATCCTCATGCTCTCAGCTGGCTGGCAAGTTGAAATGAATAGCAATGGATACATGCTAAACCTGCTATAAGAAAGCTCACCCAGCTCAAACCCAGATGTGTGACCTTTTATTGAACGAGCCAAACCCAACTCTCCTAGACTATTAAAAACAAAAAAAGGCAGCAGAGTCTAACAGAGGATCACAGGGAAGTGGAAGACAGAAGTTTTAGCTAGTAGAATCATATCTGCCATAAATGGCTATGTAACCTCGGGCAACTCAATTTACTTGTCCTTATCTCATCATCCAAGTACAACATTCCTAGCACCAAAGATACTTACAGATCTACCATTCTTTGAATCTGTCCTTATGGCCAAGCATTTCTACTATGTGGTCAAACCTCACACCGTTCTGAAATTGAAAAGGCCTCCTGTGTGTGTGCAAACAGAAATCCTACTGTGACTACAGCTTGTTGCTTTCATACAGAGAAAAGCTAAAATTCTTGCACAGCAGACTGGAGAATCAGAAACCCCAGTGCCACTGTAACAGGCTTGATCCCAAACCCAGTTTGTAATGGTGATTGACTACTCATCCTTTCAAGACCGTAAAGAAAAAAGAGTTTAGGAGAATGTAGAGGAATCAAAGGAATCAGGAAGCATCAATAGTCATAGGAATACCTTTTTGTTTGTGTTTAATGTTTCTTAACATGCTAATTTCCAGACTTGACAAAATGGATTCCTCCTGAAATGGGTGTTCGGGAATCCAGTTTTGCAAACAAGATTCTATCTCAAAATGGAAACTTGGGCCATTGGAGAGGAACCCTGAAGCAGCGAGCACCCACGATGACCCTTTAGAATTGCTTCTGAAAGATAATTAGTGTGAGGGATAAAAGCAACTTTCCAAGCAAACTTAATTCCCACCTCCAGGGTTCTCTGGTCAGCAGGGTGTGCTCAGATTGATGGGCTTTTTCTGAAGTCTGTACTGAAATTAAAGGTCACTGTGAGATTTTCAGGACGCGAAAGGAAAGAAGTTCTGAGAACTGAGTCACCCAAGGTTGATGAAGAGTAGGTCTTTGCAGTCAAACCACGGAAGAAAACTGAGGCAGACTGCTCCAAATGCAGAAGATAGGAAGAATTTGGGCCTTGCATGCACATTAAAGGATTCAACGGGGATTGGGGGGGGGAGGCACCGAGTAATAATTCTTGGGGACTTCAACACCGCCCTCTCAACATGGGATAGATCAACAGGTCAAAAGCTTCAGAGAGACACTTTGGAACTTAATCAAACCCTGAAAGAAATGGACCTTACAGATCTCTATTGAACTTTTCACCCACGTACCAAAGAATACACATTTTTCTCAGCAGCACAAGGAACTTTCTCCAAATTAGATCACATATTGGGCCACAAAACGAATCTACACATATACAAAAAAGTTGAAAGTCTAACCTGTGGCCTATCAGACCACCACGGCCTAAAGCTGGACATCCATAACACATCAAACAAGAGAAAATACACTAACTCCTGGAAACTTAACAATATGATGCTGAATGAGGACTGGATTCAGGAAGAAATTAAAAAGGAAATTCAAGATTTCCTGAAAGTGAATGATAACGAAAATACAACTTACCAAAATCTCTGGGACACAATGAAAGCTGTTCTAAGAGGTAAGTTCATAGCTCTTAATGCCTACGTCAAAAAAATGGGAACATCAGAAATAAACAACTTAACAATGCAGCTTAAAGCTTTAGAGAAACTAGAGCAATCTGATCCCAAAAGTAGTAGAAGAGAGGAGATTAGCAAAATAAGGGGAGAAATATCTGAAATCGAGATTAAGAAAACGATAGAAAAAATCAACCAGTCAAAAAGTTGGGTCTTTGAAAAAATCAATAAGATTGATACACCCCTAGCTAAATTAACCAAAAGCAAGAGAGAGAAAACCCAAATTAACAAAATTAGAAATGAACATGGAGTTATCACTACTGATACCCAAGAAATCCAGAGAATTATAACATCATATTTCAAAAACTTATACTCTGTGAAGTTTGACAACCAAAAGAGATGGATGAATTTCTAAGTAAACACAACTTACCTAAATTGAATCAGGAAGTTGTGAATTATTTAAATAGTCCTATAACATATAAGGAAATTGAGGAAGTAATCTTGAATCTTCCCACCAAAAAATGTCCTGGACCAGATGGATTCACCACAGAGTTCTACCAGACATTTAAGGAGTTAATAATACCAATACTCCTTAAACTGTTCCATCAAATAGCAAAGCAAGGAACACTACCAAATTCCTTCTATGAAGCTAATATGGTTTTAATCCCAAAGCCTAATAAAGATTCACTTAAAAAAGAAAACTATAGGCCGATCTCGCTGATGAACACAGATGCAAAGATTCTCAAAAAAGTTTTAGCAAATCTGATTCAAAAACATATTAAAAAGATCATTCACGGGGACCAAGTAGGCTTCATTCCCAGCACACAAGGTTGGTTCAACATACGCAAATCAATAAATGCAATTCATCATGTAAATCAGTCCAAAGTCCAAGACCACATGATACTCTTGATAGATGCAGAAAAAGCTTTTGACAAGATCCAACAGCCTTTTGTGATCAAAATGCTAGAGACAGTAGGAATGGAAGGAACCTTTATCAACATAATAAAAGCTGTATACAACAAGCCCACAGCAAGGATTATGCTCAATGGGGAACAATTGGAAGCATTCTGTGATAGTTAAGCCTGGGTGTCAACTTGACACACAGGGTATTAACTAAGCTGGGCTGAGACCACCTCTGGAAAAGGATCAACTGAGACTATTGAAAGGATAGTACACACCCTAGATCCTATCAAAACTCCAAAGCACTCAAAGGATTCTCCCAATACTGCATAATATAAAAAGGAGCCACCAAGGAGAACAGATCCCTTCTTGCAGCTGTGCTAGGAATCATTCTTCCTTCCGGCTGCCCAGTTCCTTTGACCTTCCACTAGACTAAGACTCTAGGAGTTCTACAGGCTTCAGCCAGCACCTACTTGACTACCGAACTGAGCAACTAGCTGTTGGCAGCCATCGTTGGAACTACCTCGGCTACTGACAGCCTTCGCTGGACTACCTCGGCCATATCTGTAAGCCAACTCGATAAATTTCATATATATATATATATATATATATATATATATATATATATATACATACATATTCGTTCTGTAAATTCTGTGACTCTACAGAACCCTAACTAATACACATTCCCATTTCGATCAGGAACTAGACAAAGCTGTCCACTCTAACCACTCACCACTTCTATTCAATATTGTACTTGAAGTCTTAGCTGAAGCCATAAGACAAGAAAGGGACATAAGAGGGATTCAAATTGGCAAGGAAGAAGTCAAGCTATCCCTATTTGCAGATGACATGATCTTATACCTGAGTGATCCCAAAAACTCCACCAGGAAGCTCCTGGAACTAATTGAGAAGTTCAGCAGGGTGGCAGGATACAAAATAAATGTGCAAAAATCAAAGGCCTTCCTATATGCCCAGAATGAAAGAAGTGAAAAAGCCTTGAGAGAAACCATCCCATTCACCATAGCCCCTAAAAAAATGAAATACCTTGGTATAAACCTACCCAAGGAGGTAAAAGACCTTTACAATGAAAACTTTAGAACCCTCAAGAAAGAAATTGCAGAAGACACCAGAAGGTGGAAAGACCTCCCATGTTCCTGGATTGGCAGAATCAACATCGTAAAAATGACCATCCTACCAAAGGCAATATACATATTCAATGCTATACCAATTAAAATCCCAAAGCAATTCTTTAAGGAAGTTGACCAAACAATCTCAAAATTCATATGGAGGCACAAAAGACCCAGGATAGCAAAGACAATCCTGAGTAACAAAAACACTGCTGGAGGTATTACCATACTGAACCTTAGTCTATATTACAAATCCATAGTTATAAAAACAGCCTGGTACTGGCTCCAAAATAGACACACAGATCAATGGATAAGGATTGAAGACCCAGATATAAGCCCACAAAATTACAGCCATTTGGTCTTTGACAAAGGGGCCCAAAGAATCCAATGGAAAAAGAACAGTATCTTCAACAAATGGTGCTGGCAAAAATGGATCTCCACATGCAGAAGATTAAAGCTGGACCCGTACTTGTCACCATGTACAAGACTTAATTCCAAATGGATCAAGGACCTTGATATCAGGCCAGAGACTATAAAAACCATAGTTGAAAGGATAGGGAACTCCATCGAGCTGATTGGGCTAGGCCAACATTTCCTAAACAGACATCCAATGGCACAGTCACTGCTACCAACTCTCAACAGTTGGGATCTTGTGAAATTAAAGAGCTTCTGTTCAGATAAAGAGATTGTAACATGAGCTCAAAGGCAACCCACAGAATGGGAGAAAATCTTCACTAACCACATATCTGATAGAGCTCTACTGTCCAGAGTGCACAAAGAACTTAGAAAACTAAACATCAAGGAAACCAATGGCCCAATTAAAAAATGGGCCCTGGAACTTAAAAGAAATTTTACCAGGGATGAAATTAAAATGTCTAACAAATATCTTCAAAAATGCTCCACTTCTTTAGCCATCAGGGAAATGCAAATCAAAACTTCCCTGAGATATCATCTCACCCCGGTCAGGATGGCAAAAATCCACAACACAAACAACAACAAATGCTGGAGAGGATGTGGAGAGAGGGGAACTCTCCTACATTGCTGGTGGGAGTGCAGGCTTATACAGCCACTCTGGCGAGCCGTCTGGAGATTCTTAAAGAAGTTAAAGATTGAAATGCCATATGACCCTGTGATTCCACTTTTGGGTATAACTCCCCATATAGCAGAGGTTCACCTCGATAGCACAAGCACGACCATGTTCATAGCAGCACTGTTTACAATAGCAAAGACATGGAATCAATGCAAATGTCCAACAGTTAACGAGTGGATAAGGAAACTGTGGTACATCTATACAATGGAGTACTACTCAGCCATCAAAAATGATGAATTACTGGAATTTGCCGGGAAATGGATGTCATTAGAAACAATTATATTAAGTGAAGTATCCCAGACCCAGAAAATTAAGTGCCGTATGTACTCCATAACAGGTGGCTCTTAATACCAAACCCACCCAGCCCATCTTGAGACACTCATAGGTAAATCTATGTATTACCTACAGTAATTGCAAGGATTATGAACAGGAGGGATGGGGGTTGGAGGGCCACACCAGAAACAAGGAGAGAAGTGACCATGTTACAGTAGAGAAAATAGGCCTCCATCAAGGACTGCAAGAAAGTAATGTGACACCTAGTTAAGTTCACAATTCGTTCCTGATCATTTACAACTAAGGGGATATGAACTCACCAGAAGGGGAGGGCATATAGTCCGTCAGATTAAAAAGTAACCAATTTGCAAATGGGTGATTTACCCCTCCCATTGCCTAATGCCATATGACCCTGTGATTCCACTTTTGGGTATAATTATTACATCTACCCTTGAATGTGCTCTTATAATAAGACTTTAGTTTAACAGCTTTCTGTCTCTGGCCAGGGGTTGACATACAGTGCCCATCACGATGGAGTGAAGGGCATTACAGGAGCAACAAAACTGCAAAAGAAAATCAACAAACCACAATCCAGAACTTCAGAGACTCTATATCAACCACCTAGAACTAGGCCAGCTTAGTCTCTCCCCATCCTGAAGCTCAGGGACATTTGCGGAAGAGGGGGCGGTAAGAGTGTAAGAACAAAAGGATGGGAGGAGCAATGATTTGCAAGATACTCCACACAAGTTAGGGCCGAAGCAATCATAATTGGATATTGCATGCCCGGCGCAATGTCCAACACACTATTGACCTCACAAAGTCTAGCATCTGCTAAAGGCACCAAGATCCTTGGAGGCAAGGGATTGACAGCCACAGTAGTGTTCCTATGCTTAAGGGGAACACGAGAAAGGGTTCAGGGAAATGCCACTGGGTCCTTGTACGTCATCGGAGAGGAGGGCCCAGAGGAGAGTCAGGCATGCACAAGAAAGGACTCTGGGAATCGGGGCGGGAGGCACGGGGGGATGGGGTGGCAGGGGTGAGGGGAGGGAGAGCAGGGGTTTCGGGGGGAAGGAGGAGGGAGGGAGGGAACTGGTGTACCTATTAAGTTTGTATGAGCTGAAATAGTAATAAAAATGTATTAATAAAAAAAGAATTTGGGCCTTGAGTATCAGGATAATTGCCTTAATTCTTCACTTCCTTTTCGTAATAACCCTGAGTTCATATAGAGCTTTTCTTCTAAGGAGCTCAAAATACTTTCAGAGATATTATCTAAGTTGTCATCACACTGTCACAGTCAGTAAGGGTGATGATTATCATCAACCTCAAGTTACAGAGGGAGGGGGAAAGAAAGGCTGAGAAGTAAAGCCAGCCATCCAAGTTTACCCAGAAAGATATGGACAGTTTCTGAACCCTTCGAAAAATTCTCTGCCCAGCATAGCCACCCCCCCCCCAAATACTCTATTCTAGAAACCAACCTAGCCAAATGGTGCTGGGAGTATCATAAAAAAATCTCTCTCTCTCTCTCTCTCTCTCTCTCTAGCTCTCTTACCTTTTCATTATCTTGTTGTCTTGCTCTCTCTTATTCTCTTGTTCTCCCTTTCTTTCTGTAGCTCTTAGTGTCTCTGCCCTACTAACATTTGAGTGTTCTTTGGAACTCACATCCTGAAGTGCTAGTCTAGACCTTGGACTACCCTGAATATTAACACAGCAGACAGATCAATTCCATTCCCGCCCAAGCTATATGGCATGAAGTACATGCAGTTCTTTTCAGGGACATTGCCTGATACTTTCTAGTATCAGAAATCAGTGAGATATCTGGAATTTGAGGATCATAGGCCATCATCTCCTCCACAGCAGAACATTGGCCAAATGAGAAAAGAAGTTGATTCCACCTTACTCACTTTTGCTTATAATTTTTTTCCCAATAGAATGCAAGGCTATTTGGGGAGATTTGGTTAAGGAAAGAATGCTGTTTCCTGGTCTCAGGGTTCACATTCTCCCCATCATAATTAGGTGTGATCAGGCACTTTAAGTGCAAATCATCAAAGTCTAGACTCAGTTCTAGTACTTACTATTCATTATCTCATGCAATCAGCACCAACACAACAAAACAGGAAATTAAAAATGAACTCCTGCTCTGGCCTAATTGCATGAGTATTAGAGTAGTCATTATATATCTATTTCTAAACCATCATAAAGCACAAAAATCTTGTGCTATTGTTAATTACCAGTGACATACTAAAAGTACCTACAATGTAAAAATCCCTGGAGAGTTTGTCCTGGTTAATTTCATATGATTTAAATGATAAAAGATCACAGCTAATGGATTTAATATTTATCACTGTCGTCTTCCTATTTTCCCTTAGTATTTCTTAAACATCCACAGCATGAGAGAAAATTTCAAATAGAAATTAATAACTTGTTGCATAAAAAGGTAAACGAAATGCAGGTACACCTGTTTTTTTTTTATTTCAGCTCATACAAACTTATTAGGTACACCAGTTCCCTCCCTCCCTCCTCCTCCCCCCGTACCCCCCTACTCCCCCTCCCCACCCTTCTCCCTCCCCATCCCCCAGTGCCTCCCGCCCCAATTCCCCAGAGAGTCCTTTCTTGTGCATGTCTGATTTTCCTCTGGGCCCTCTCTCCGATGACATACAAGGACCCAGTGGCCTTTCCCTGAACCCTTTCCCGTGTTCCCCTTCAGCATAGGAACACTGCTGTGGCTGCCAATCCTTTGCCTCCAAGGATCTTGGTGCCTTTAGCAGATGCTAGACTTTGTGAGGTCAACAGTGTGTTGGACAATGCGCAGGGCATGCAAAGTCCAATTATGATTGCTTCAGCCCTAACTAGTATGGAGTATCTTACATATCATTGCTCCTCCCATCTTTTTGCTCTTACACTCTTACCGCCCCCTTTTCTGCAAATTTCCCTGAGCTTCAAGATGGGGAGAGACTAAGCTGGCCTAGTTCTAGGTGGTTGATATAGAGTCTCTGAAGTTCTGGATTGTGGTTTGTTGATTTTCTTTAGCAGTTTTGCTGCTCCTGCAATGCCCTTCACTCCATCCTGATGGGCATTGTATGTTACCCCCTGGCCAGAGACAAAAAGCTGTTAGAGTCTTGTGATAAAAGCACATTCAAAGGTAGATGTAATAAAAGTGGGAAACCACTATAAGGGAGGGGTCTATCACCCATTTGCAAAATGGTTACTTTTTATCTGCCAGACTATATGCCCTCCTCTTCTGGAGGTACACCTGTCTTTATCCACTGGTTATGTGAAAAATTCTATGGAAATGAATTTTTGGTAAAAGCAAATTCAACTGTATGGGTCAGAGAAGCACTGCTATTTAAGATTATCTGATTACCATTTCTTTTAGGAAGCAAGGAATTGTGCCCATTTATTTCATTTGCATTGCAAATCCACATTCACATGTATGAGATTGCTTAAAGCAATATAAACTAACATTAATAAATGAGCCAGACATTTCTTAAGATGGGCGTGCATTTTTTAATCCTCATCTGTCTGCAGTACTGGCTTTTTTTGATTTCACCATTAATCATCATTTCCATCCACAGAGACTCATTCTGGGTTTGTTGAGATTCTGACAATAATACTTCCAAACTCCCTGCAGTTTTACTTAACTATAACCTCTTTGCCTTCATGCATGCTGCTCCTTGAGCTGAGGATGTTATTCTCCACATAGCCACCTAGTGAATTAATTCTTCAAGATTTGACTCAAATGTCATTTTCTCAGTGAAGCCTGACTTGATCAAAATCCCCATCCCCAGCAAGACACCCCTCCTCCAGGACCTTGCGCACCTCTTGTCATACTCTGTTTCCAAGCTGTATCTTGTATATCAGCCTATACCCCCTTAGAACTGAAGTAATGTTTTATTCATTTCCATACTTCCTGTGCCTAACATTACTATTGACACATGGCAGGTGTGCAATAAATGTCAGTCGTCTGAGTGATCACTATCCTTAGCTGCATATTTTTGGACCCTGAAAAGCAATGCAGTATTAGAACTATAAATAAAAAAAAATTCAAGAAAAGATTTAAGAGTTTTGTTCATTTTTACTGATCTTTTCTTTGCCTAAAAACAAAATGGCCTTGCCACTTTACAACTCACGTTTCAAGAAAAACACAAACCATCCTTTAAAGTAACACCAGGATTGATATACAAATGCATTTGTCTTGTTCCTTTTTATTCTCAACATGCACATCGCAAACTTCACTGCTGCTCCTTAGGAGCACATCAGGATCCACTAATTACAGGGGTTGGGGAGGCACTGCAGGAATCACTCTAAGAGCTTTGGAACCTCATTGGTTAAGAGAGGAAAACCTACTAAGAAAGTTGGGAATCTTTAGGGGGAACAATAAAGACATCCAGCTATGCTTGATTCTAGCTGGAAATCTCACATCCAGAAAGTACTAAACAACTGGCCCAGCTGGGGGATTGCCACCACTTTGAAGTCATCATTACCTTTCCAGTGTGGGCAAAACAGGTTGGACTTGATTCTCCTGTATGCATGTTGCTGCAGTCTGGCTTGGCATGGGATGAGACCAAGGACATGTAATGCCAAGAGTAGCCCAGCCCCATGGCGCAGAACTCACATGGATGCACACAGAGAAACACACATATACTCCAACTCACACTCATTGAATCCCACACATAATCCACACCGTGTCCCTGGCACACACCACTGCATTCCTGTATGCCCAGTCACACACAGGGAGTGCCCCCTCACATTCTCTTACTTCCCTGTCTATCGGGTCCACACCCCACTTCACTGGAAGACAGTAACCTAGCCAGGAACTAGAATCTGGTGAAGACTGGTTTTTGTCCTGTATAACAAAGCCCCGTGCCCCTAGGTGCCCTGCTGAATCTACTCTTCCATCTCACCCCGCCCCCATCCCTGAGCTTCCAGAACAAGAGAAAGCTCAGCTCTGGGAAGTGGATGCGGGGAAGTGGGGGGCGAAAAGAGAGAGCTTTAGGTATGGGCGGGGGAAGGAGGACAGGAGTAGTGGTAGCTGCAGTGATCTCTCACTCCATGAACCAAGAGGGAAGAACTAGCAAATGAACCGAGGTGCCCCCCCCCATCGACCACCCCTACCCCGACCCCATCTATTCATACAGCAACCCTGAAAACTGGGAAATAACGTACCCTCAGTCCACCCACTGCTCCTCCCAGCGGCTCTAGCAGCCACCGGCGTTCCAGCAACCCGCAACAAAGCGCCCCCAGCACTGACCTGTTCCAGTCTCTTCGTGGCCCAAGAGAAGGGAAGCTGTAGCCGAGCTTTCAGCCTCTCGCTGCCGGGCAGGAGGAGCGGTGGCTGGGAGGAGGAACAGGAACTACGGGAGGAAGGAGGGTGAGAGGGGAATAGGCGCCCGCTGCTGCTGCTGCTGCGGCGGCGGCGGCGGCGGCGGCGGCGCCCGGCGGTTGGCGGAGATGGAGGAAAAGAATGAGGAGGCTGCCTCTGTGGCAGCTGCTGAGGATGCTTTGGAAAGAGGCAGGGCTGGGTGTGCGGGGCGTGGGCTCACGTGTGCCCCGTGGCCCATGGATGCGCGCGCCTCTGGGTATGCGAGAGCATCTGAATGTGGATTTTGACTCCGGTTATTCCAATTCCGACCTAGTCCGTGACTTGTGGTTCCTGCAGCCAGGCGGAAGTGAAACCCTTCCAGTCTCCTAAGTCTGACTGTGGGGACCTGGGGAACGGGGCGTGGGGGCGAGGGTGAGGCAGGGATAGAGGGATTCCCCCACCTTTGGCCTTTTTTTATCCTGAGCCCTGACAGTTTGCATTTGCACCTATCGACAGAAACACAATAATCAAAGAGAAAGGTGACTAAAGACAGTCACCATCATCATGTGCACCAAGTGATCACTTTACACAACGTTGGGTACTGTTTGGAACACTCAGGAGAAATCTTTGTCTTCTCTAAGACTGATTTTCAGGAGTTGAAGTGTCTAGAACATATATCTGTCCGACCTCTTCTCCTTTCATCACTAACATTCTGTACCTGTGACCAAAGCAATATGCAATTCCCTTTTTAGCATGCTCACTTAGAGAGAATAATCCAGGTCTCTGACTTCCTAGGTGACTGGAGGTCACCTATCCCTCTTACCATAGGAATGAAGTGCTGGTTTAAATGAGAACCATGATTGCCTTCTTAATAATGGCAGGTCTGTTGATTATCAGAAATTCAGCTGGAAACCAGTGTGGTCCTGCATTTGCTTGTGCAGCTAGGAAATAGAATTGTGAAAGACACAACATTCTTTCTTCATTCAATCTTTGGTGAACTTGGTTGGGCATTCAGTGAAATTCATCCTTCCATAGCTTTTGAGCATTTTGTTTCATTTTGAATAATGGTTCATGCTCAGAGAGTACTTTTAGATTGACACAGAAGATTCTACTAACAAGTTCTGTGCAATAACGGTCCTGTGTTGTATGCAGGGGAAATAATATCATTCTTATATTATAACCAAGGAATTGAGGTTCAACAAGGCTAAGTGGTTTTGAATAACATTACATGCTCATAAGTGGTATATTCCAAATGAGGACCTAAGTCTTTAGCTCTTCAGGCCAAAGTTTCTTTTTAAAATTATTTCTCAAATAATTTAGACTCATTGATCAATCTCCATGTTGGAGATAAATGGGTTAATAAAGGAAGCTGAAATTGTTAATTAGAATAAGATTTTGAAAAAGGTTTTCAGTTAAGTTGATGCATCCAGGTACAATGCACACAGTCATGTGCTTAAAAGAATTTAAGTATTTTAGGCCACAATCTCCAATGAAGAGATGGAACTATTCCTTTGATTTTGCTGCCAATAATAGAATAATAATTTGAAGCTGAGTACAATAGGAAGAGAGTCTGTTTGTGTTTACTAGTGCAATGCTTATAAATGGTTTCTCCACAGGCAACATCTGTCTCCTCCCTAAAACGTAAGAATGAATCATTATTTGCCATCAAGAAAGTAAACCTGTCTATTCTACAGCAGTCCCAGCAAACCTAAGAGTGCTGATATGAAGCCAGTTTAGCAAGCCAATACAGTGGGTAAAAAGATACTCTCTGGAGCCATACAGCCTGAATTAGAAAACATTGTAGAATGACCCTAATCCGGGCTGTAGAGATGTCTCAGGGGTTAAGAATCTGCGTTACAAGCAGAAAGTTTGAATCCCAGGACCCCCTAGACAGCGGTGGCCTGCACTTCCGGCCCTGGTGGGCAGAGCCTGGGAAATCCCAGAGCAAAGCAAAAAGGAGGCAGAAACAATTCAAAGTGACTTCCAAAGTCACCCTTGGACCTCCACAGGGACACACAGTGCCCTCTGATACACACTTACACACACACACACACACACACACACACACACACACACACATGCAGGCACTCACCCGTGGAAGACAAAAATAGAGTTTATTAAAAAAGAAAGAATGACCCTGATCAATGATGCATCTGCAAAATGGGTGCAAAGGTGTAAGGGATAAATACGGTAACAAAGCTGGGTAAAAAGGTGTAAGGGACAATAATAATAGAATAATGCAAGGCTCAGTAAATGATAGGTACCATTGTTAGAGAAAAGAAAAGCTGAAATTTCTTTAACGAGTCACTATTAAAGTAGAGAGCCTTTATTTTTATTATCAGTACTGACTGGAATATTGAAGTAATGCAGATGGGTTTTTTTCAGAATAGGAAGATCAAGTGCTGATGATATGAGGTATATATGATAAACGAATAAACACAAGGGATTTTCTGAAGTTCAAAAGACAATAAGGAATGGAGAATAGAACAAGGTGAAGAAAGGACGATACTGAGGATTAGGCAGTGGATTGTGACCCAGATTCCATCTTCTCATGATCACTGTCACTCAGTAGGAGAATATGCTTGATCTGGGCTTTGTAATAATGTACATGAATTACTCAATGTGGTGTTTTGACTCTTGCAAAAAAATCCTCTTTATCAAAATACCTAATAAAGAGCTCCATTCAGAATCTATCAGAAATACCTGAATTTGATACTCAGCCAGGGACTCCCTGTTCCAATCTGGTACCACATAGACTATTCTTGTTTAAACCTTGCCAAGCACAGAGAGGTTGAGTCATAACAATGTTCAGAGCCAAGCTGTGAAAGAATTTGGAAGTGTAATCTGTCTTTAACACTCTTCTACTGTCTCTGTGTTTACCCTTTTTTTCCCACTTCCAATCTTAGGGTGTCAAAACTTGTTCAAATCAAGAAAATAAGGGCAAAATCATATATTCACAATGAAGTCGCTGTATATGACTCCCTAATCAAAAAGGAGGCCAGTAGGAAAAGACAATGTCAAAACTCAATAAAATGGGTCACTAATGGTGCAAGTTCTACTATTGTACATACTGAGAGAGTCAAAAATTTTTGTGTGCCTTCAAATTACAGATAATTTGACATTATCTTTGGATAAAACATTAGTAATTCTGATCCATAACGAACAATATGAAGCACAAATTATTGTATACAACCCAAGCCTTTTGTTTCATGGGTGGTGTCATAGTTAGGTACAGGTGCCAACTTGATGGTTGAGGGTTCACACTCTGGGCACATTTGTAGATAATTACTAGTTAAGCCCAGAGCAAACCTGTGGGAGATTTGTCTAGTTGATGGGGAAGGCCCAGCCCATAGTGGGTGGAACTAGACCTTGGACAGGTGAATAAAATACAGAGAGTTGGTTGAGAAAGTTGGCATCCTTGTGTGTATTTCGCCAGACATGCTGGTCTGGCAAATTAGGATCGTTCCTCTCTCAGCCGTTATGTGGATATTATGTGGCCAGTTCCCTCAGCCTTGGTGTTGGCGTGAGCTCTCCTGTCAAGATGAATAAACAACTATAACCTGTAGGCAGTTTTGTTATGATTTTATCAGCAACCATGAAGGTGAACTGCAACACATAGGTAAATAATTTTCCCAAGAGCACATTGTTCTCAAGAGCAAGAGCCAGATATGAATTCCAGACACAGAACTGTTTTCATTACACTGTGCTATTCCATCAGCTAAGAAGAAGATCAAAAACACTGCTTAGAATCTGATAACTGAAACCTGTTTCAAGTAGATGATATAAAGGTTTTAAAATAATGTGTGCTGTCTGTCATTTACAAACTGCAAGGAACAGGGCAGGCCTCTAATCCTTGATATTTTAGGTGGCTGAGACAGGAGGTCCACGAGTTTAAAAATAGCCCATGTTACATTAATGAATTATAGCCCAACCTGGTCTACACAGAGAGACATCTCTGTTTTTTGTTCTTTGGCAGCTTCGAGCACTACAATGAATTTAAATCATCTTTATTTCTGATAACTCAATCTCATCCTCCCTCCTTTTCCAGTTGAAAACCTCCTTGCTGAATAGTCTTCCTCTTATCTGCAGGTTTTTGTGTGTGGCCCACTGACTTTCATGTGCATTTCCTATACTGGCATGTGTCTGAACACTTACACTGGAGCATGGATGACATGTCAGTGGGTATACCACTATGCAAAATATTTCCCCTTCCTAGAGAAAGTAGTTCCCCTTCCCCATCCAGCATTAGCCTTTGCTTGCCTCTCGGGCAGATGTGATGCCTCATGTGATCTTTTTCCATCTATGGTGAACTATTGATGGACTAACTGTGTTGATGGGCAAATTTGGTGGTAGACACAGCTGCTCTGAGTTCATGGGTGTAACAACCTTGTATCTAGAGTATACTGCCTAGCTGCAATACTCCTCACCCTCTGGGACTTTCATTCTTGCTACCTCCTCTTCCAAGATGTTTCCTGAGCCTGGGATTGATGGCAATTTAGATGTCCTATGAGGGGAGAAGCCCTTGCTTAAAAGCTGAGGATATAGCTTAGTGGCAGAGATCTTATATAGCACATGAAAGATACCAGGTTCCACACCAAGCACCACAAAATAAGCTCTCATCCTGCAGTCTCTTTTTGTCTCTCTTCACCCACCCTAAACACTACACACATGGGTGCCTGCACATGTGTGTGCATATATCACAAAGAAAAACAAGGTGAAAAACAAGAAAAGATAGGGAAGAAACTTATCATTAGATGACTGTAGCTTTGAAGTAATGCTGTGTTTAAATTAATGTAGCTTTTCTGGCTTGGCCAATATATACCAATATTTTTTAAATATAGGTGTCGACTCCAGTTAGAAGAACTATTACAAAAATATGTGTCAAATGCTAGTAAAGATGCAAAGGTAGGTAGACTCTAATATACTATTGGTGAGAATGCAAATTATGCAGCAATTATGGGAAACAGTATGGATACTTCTCCAAACACTAAAGTTAGATCTCCATATGATCTAGCAATTTCACTACTGGATATCCATTCAAAGGAAATAAAGTCAGTATGCCAACGAGACATCTGCACTCCAATATTTATTGCAGCACTATCCACAATAGCCAAGAAAAGGGATCAACTTCCATGCTCATTAACCAATGAATGAATTGATAAAGAAAATGTTGTGTATATAATACATTTAGAATGTGACTTAGCTATAAAAATGATTTTTTCATTTACATTAACATGGATAGATTATTTAAGTGAAATAATCCAAGTGACAGAAAGACATATATTTAGCTGAGAAATGCATCAGCAAGTAAAGCATTTGTTATGCAAATGAAAGGAAAGGAGTTCTATTTGTCATATCTCATAGAAAATGTCAGATTGGTGTGAAGGTCTGTCTGTAATTTAAGGTCTGGAAGGTAAAGACTGACAATACCCAGAGCAAGCTGGCTAGCCAGTCTAGCCATATATGTGAGCTCTGAGTTTGATTAGATACCCTAATTCAAAAAGAATAAAAATTAAATAATTATTGAGTCTATCAAACTTTGGGCTCTTAAGGTACATATCCTCATACACATGTGTCTGTGCACATGCAATCTCACCAAGTCACATGCAAACATATGTACACATGTCAATGCATCCCCCAACATACACAAGGAAAAAAAAGAAGATAAATACCACTTGTTAAGTTAGAACTTAAGCAAGTTAACCTTATAGATATAGAGAGTAGAATAATGGTTACTAGAAGCTAAGAAATTTATGATACAGGCATCAGGACAATAAAGAAATACTTGCAATTATACCCAAAAATGCAGTGTGAGGGAAAAGTTATATATTCTATAAAGTATTCTATAGCACACTATTATTAGTAACAATAATTATAAGCACAGTATTATTTTAACAATAACATGTTGTAGATTTCAAACAGGTGGTATGAATAAAGATGTGGCATTGTATAAAGAATGTTAGGAAGATTGTTCTTCCTTTCCCACTCTGTTCCTGACTTTGGATAAGGTATGGCTAGTTCCTTTGGCTCCTAAAATTGGTAAGACTTCTCCTGTCATGATTAACTGTAACCTGAAAGTATGAGCTGCAACAAAATTCCTTGTTTCTTTAAGTTGTTTGGCCATGCATTTATTACAGCATTTAGTTATGAAACTATAATAACAAGTAACATGATTCAAACATTATACATTGTATACATGTACTGAAGTGACACATTGCACCTATAAATATGGATAATTACTATGTCAATAAAAATATACTCATACCTAAAAAATTTTAATTGTGGAAAAATCTCCAGAAAATTTTCTATACCTCATGAGGTGTAAAATCAGATGACTTGCTTTCCCTCCATGATTAATGGAATTATTTTTATGGATAAGGCTTTATTTGGGGGACCTAATTTGTGCTTCTACAAAATGGGGTTATAATTTAAAAAGTCATCTTATAACATTAGGAATAATAAAATGATTATGAAAAGAATCTCATGACTTATGATTTTCAGATTTCTATGCTGGAAATGATACATGGTAAGAGTGGGTGATGTGAGACTCCTCTTTGATAAATAAATTATGAAGGAAATGGAAAGCAGTTAATCACATATGTTTGTAGTATACATGTCAAAATTACATGAATAGTAAAAATGGATATAAAATGTAGAAATTTCACATAAGTAAATGGTAATTGAATAAAAATGTGAATGAAATGAAAAGAACTTAAGAAACAGAAAAAGAGCAAATAAAAGCACACGAGAAGATAGTCAAATAAATCAAAATATGAGTGATTTCTCTAAAGATAAATGTACTAAAGTCCTTAATTAAAATGCCATGCATTATCAGAATGAATAAAAGAACAATGTCCAGTTACAGGCTGTTTATAGAAGAAATACTTTTATTTATATTTCCATGTAATACACATTAAGATTGAAAGTTAAAGGATGGAAATATATATTATGCCAAAGGTAGTCAAAGGAAAAATGAAATAGCTATTTATATATCATAAAAATAAAGCCAAAAACATTACATAGAAGTCAGAGTCACTTCATAAAGGAAAAAGTAAATTCATTAGTAAGATATGTCAACTATTAAAAATTTGCAATCTGACCACCTATAGCCTACTGAAAAATTTTGTAATCAATTGAAAGATCTATGAGGAGAAATTAATAAACCCTCTGTAAGGGTATAATATTTTAACATCTTTTTCAGCAACTGGTATATTAAGTAAAAAAAAAAAAACCAAGATAAAAAGATCTGTTAAGTTGGATATAGTAGATGTACATACAAAATTCAAGAGTATATGTACTTTTCAGGCACATGTAAAACATATGGCAAATTTCTACCACATGCCAGTTTCAGGAAACTCCATGGATTTGATATATCACACTAACTTGTCTAGTTGAAATACAAATAAGCTACAAATAAATCTAAAATATGACTATAAGAATTCCGTATGTATAGGAACTTAAAACATTTAGAAGGACTAATAGGCGAATATCACAGTGAAAATTAGAATTGGAGCTGCATATTTAGAACTGACTGATAATGTGATTATTACATATCAAAAGTTGAGAGAAAACTAAAATAATAGATATTAAAATGATTTTAAGCATTTTACTACAAGGAAAAGTTCTTAATCAATTGTCTCAACATTTAATTTAATAAATTAGAGAAAGACTATCAGAACAATTCTCATGAAAGCAAAAAGAATAAAGTAATAAATGATCAGTGTTAATTAAATATCAAATAAATGTAGAATATCAACTAAGTCAGAAATTGCTTCTTTGAAATGACAATATACAAGATATCCTTCTAGCAAGATTAGCCATGGGGGTAAAAGTACAGGTGAAATTAAAAATTCTTAAATAATTGCAGATTCTACAGGAATTTAGAAAAAAAATAAAGTAATATGGTATTAGGAAGGTGGCTTAGTGGTTGAAGCTCTTGCCTTATATGAATAAAGCCTGGAGTTTCAAGGTCCAGTGCCACATAAAATGCTTGACTGAGTGGGCATGGTGGTCTGCTTATAATTCCAGCCCTGGAAGGAAGAGGTCAGAAATCCCCAGAACAAGCTGGTTTGCCAGACTAGCCCTATTAGTTATCTCTGAGTTTAATTAGAGACCTAAGCCCACCAGAATAAAATGGAAAAGTCATCGAGAATGATTCCTGATATTACATGTGGCCCACACATACGTAGACACCCACATGCAAACATACATATTCAGGCATACTCTCACGCACATCCAAATGAAAATGTGAAAAAAAGATGAGTTAACATGAAGAACTTCAATGTATATGAAAATATGGATATCAAAATGTGTGGATTCTTTAAAAACTGAAATTAACTAAAAGGACTTAGAAATACGGAAGTCAAAAAATCTTGTTGCTGTTATAGAAAATAAAATGGAAAATAAAATTGCTCTCACAGAGAAAATGGCATGTTCATAGTGCCTGACCAAGCATTCAAGGAAACTTTCTTCCCGACATTACCCAAGTGTTTCCACAGAAAAAGAAATTACTGACACTCTTTAAGCTATTTTGATAATGAAATGTCACCAGAACTTTACAAGAAAGGAACATTATAAGTCATTCTCACTCATTGCTATCAATGTAAAAATTATAAGCAAAATATTAGCAAACTTAAAGTATAGGAAATATAATGAATATTTACTAAGTTGGGTTTATTAAAGGAACAGAAGATTAGTTTAGAGAAGTAATTTGTACAATTTATCACATTAAATAAGAAAAACAGGGGCTGGGGAGATGACTCAGGAGTTCTGAGCTCAGATTCCAGATCTCACTTAAAAACTTAAGTGGAGAAAAGTTAGATTCCATATATACTCCATAATAAGTGGATCCTAGTTCCAAATCCACTAAATGACATACTCAAAGGTACATCTCTGTAATACCCATTATTATCTCAAAGGATTGATTATAAATAGGAGAGAAGGGGTAAGAAGACCTCAAAAGAAAGGAGGCAAAAGAACACACTTCAATAGAGAAATTAGGCCACTGTCATGTACTGCATGTAAGTAGCGAGACATCTGATGTAGCTCACTCATTTTCTTCCTATTCAGTCCCCAGTGAGGGATGTGTATAGGGACTGATGAATGGTAACTAACAGGCAAACAGGAAACTGACCCTTCTTCACTGCTGTGTCCTACTCCTATTATTCCATCTACCTTTGAGTCTTCTCTTATATTAAGATCTTTGTTTAAACAATCTCTTATTTTTGGTTAAGAGATGACCTCGACAACCAATCAGGATGCAGCCAAGGGCAGTGCAGGAACGGCAAAACTGAAAACAACAAACCATAATTCAGAACACCAAAGACCCTACAATATTCACCTGGAACCAGATCTCTCCCCATCCCAAAGCTCAGGGAACCTTGCAGGAAGGGTGGAGGGGGCAAGATTGTAAGAATCTAAAGAAGGGTAGGACCAAAGATATGTAAGATACTCCACACAAGTTAGGGGTGCAGTAGCGAGGATATAGCCACAATGTGATTGGACCTTGCCTGACCTGCACAATGGCTGACGTCAAAAACTCCCAAAGTCTAGCAGGGATCACAGGACAGAATGCTTCAGGCAGTAGGATCCTTAGAAGCAAGGAGATAAACAGAAATAATTGAGTTCCCATGCTAGCAGGAAGCCCAAGAAGGGGTCCTAAACTATGCCACTGAGTCCTGAACCCTCACTAGTGTAGACAACTCAGAGAAATTCAGGGCCCATATAAACATGTTCTGGAGGATGGGAAGGAGAAAGCAGGAAGCACCAAGAGACGAGGGAGGAAGAAAAAGGGGTGAAAGGGGGAAGAGCGCAATGGGGGAAAACGGGGGAAACAAGGTGGAGAGGGAGAAGAGGGTACCTATTGATATTGTATAATTGGGCAAAAAATGTAATAGAAATATAATATAAAATTAGAAAAATAAACTAAACCTGAACATAAAAAATAAACAACCAACCAACCAAACAAACAAATCTGATGGAAATGGGGGTTTTCTACATTTCCAGCCCTACAAGACAGAGCCTGGGAAACCCTAGAGCAAAAAAAAGGGCAAAGAACAATCTAGGGTGATCCCTGAAGTCACCCTTGGGCCTCCACAGGCACACACAAGGTCCTCTAACACACACACACACACACACACACACACACAAACTAAAAACTTAAAAGAAAATGAAACCACATGATATGGAAAATGCATCCAATAATATCTAACGTTAATTTATAAATTGTTAAAAATCCATCTCGAGTAGCTAGGAATAATAAGTATCTTTCTTTATCAGATAAAATACTTCATACCAGTAACTATAACAGTCATTATACTTACTGGAGAAAAGCCAAAACTATTTCCTTTAAAATTAGAAACTTAACATGCCTCTAAGCACAACTCCTGTTCAATATCATAGAAAAAAAAAAAAAAAACAGAAAAAGAGTAAAAAATCAGAGCCCAGATGCTTCTGCTCCAGAGCCTTCCTTTCTGGGAAAATGGTTTCAATGGAGGTTAATTATTAAGAATTGCTGGCAAGCGAGGCTGCATTCAAGGTATTAAGGTGTCTGTTCAGCAGCATTTACTGAATAAAATACTGCATTGCTTTTGCTCTTTTGTAAGAAAAAAACAAAGACGTCTGTGTATGTATGAGTCTATCTCAACTTCATTCTGTCCTAGTGTTCTGTAAAAGCCAATCCCACACAGGTTGGATTGCTATATATTAATAAGTCACCTGTGATTAATGCACTATTTTTTTCTTTTTAAAAATATATCCTAATATACTCTGCCCTTTAGAGATCTTTATCACTTTTAGTATTGATTTCTCATTTTTGTAAAAAAAAAAGTTTGTGGGTATTTTGATTGCAATTACATTTAATCTAGCAGTCGATGTGGTAACACTTGACATTTTAACCATATCAATACTTCATAGTGCCAGAGTTATGTGTCTCAATTTATTTATGCCATCTTCTTTCCAGAATGTCTTGCTGTTTTCAGTGTACAGGTATTTCATATCTTTCACCAGATGCATTGCTAAATATATGTACAACTAAATTTTGTACAACTAAAAATATATCTCTAAAGTTGTATTTATTGATTGGTAAACCTAATTTCTATATATTGATTTTGTATCGAGAAACTTTGCTATGCTCGGTAATTATAGAAACTTTTTGTAGATTCTGTCACATCTTATAATCAAAGTCATACATACATGAAGTCAGGTATATTTCTCTCCTTTTACAATCTGTATGCCTTTTACTCTTTTTTCTTACTTGCACTTGCCAGAAGCATGGGTACACTATTGAACAGAAGTACCTGATCCTATGGGAAAAACATTTAATCTTTCATCATTATAAATGGTGTGAACTTTAGGTATCTTATGTTTTCTTTGTAAGGCTGTGAAGATTAATTTCCAGCTTGAAGTGAGTTATGTTTTAATCTGAATGGGAGTTCAATTTTGTCAAATACATTCCTTCATTTACTGAGAGGATCATACAGTATTTTTTACTCAAGTTTGTTAATATGATAATTTGAATTTATTTTTAAATGTTCAACCAATGCTTCATTCCTGGAATAAATCCCACTTGGCAACAATGATTATACTTTTTCATATATTGTTGGATTTGATTTTCAAACATGTTGTTTAGACATTTTTCCATCTATATTCATGAAGATTAGTAGTTGGCAGTTTTCTTTTTTATTTATATCTTTTTATAATTTAGGTATCAGAGTAATATTGGCCTCATATAATGCATTGGGAAATATTCCCTCAATTAGTTTTCTTAGAGAAAATTTGCAGTAGATTAAATATTACTTCTTAAATATTTTGTAGGAATTTTCCAATGTAGGCATCTATAATTACAGATATATTTAAGGGGAGATTGATATCTACAATATAATTTTAACACTAGTCTGAGAGTATAAATCTACACTCTGACCATAATCCTTTACATTGCCCTCCTCCTTACCCTAATCACAGCACTATACCTAAACCTAGTCCTAGTTTTAAGTATGATCTATGACCAAGACCTAGCATTAGCTCCAACCCAAACCCTAACTTTCCTTCTAATATCAGGAAAGGTCCTAGTAGGTACAATAATCTAACTGTAGTCCAATCCATATTAAAAATGCTAACCTAAACCCTAGACCTAGATCTAAACCTAGAAATAACATTTCTTCTAAACCAAGACTTATACATTCTTGTGACACTAACTTGAAGGGAAACCCAAGTTCTAACATGAGATTGAGACCTAGCATGAGTCTATACTCTGACCATAGCTCTACCCATTACCTTATTCTTAACCCTAACCCTAGCCCTATACCTAATCTCAGAACTAGCTCTAAGTAGATCCATGCAAAAGTTATAGTGGTAGCTACAAACAAAATCATGTTACTCTCACTAACACCAGCACAGGTCCTAGCAAGCATCTATAAACTAGCTGTAGTCCAATCCACAACCCAAATCCCAACCTTAACACTAGCCCTATATTTAAAAATAAATATAAATTACATCTAAACCAGCACATATAACATCCTGTATCACTTACTATAAATAAAACATGACTCTTATGACTACACTGAGACTTATTGTGGATTTATGGTTAAACCATAGCCCAATAAATTGTCTGATTCCTAATTCTTATCCTAGCCCTACCCCTAATCCTACACTTAGCTCTAAAGTCAGCACTTGCCCTACACTATAAGTAGCTCCAAACTAAGCCATATTACTCATCCTAACACTAATTCTGTGCTTAGCACTGCACTGCAGTCCAGTCTCCAGTCTAGAGCCCACATCCTAACCTTCATCCTAGAACTAGGTCTAAATCTAGATATAGCATTAAATATAAACCAAGACTTATCTTTCTGTAGCACTAATGTACCAAACTCCAAGTTCTAACCCAAGACTGAGGCCTAGTATGAGGCCGTAGCCTATTCATAGCCTCTCCATTGTCCTATTTCTAACCCTACCCCTATCCTTAATACTAAACTTATCTCTAAATCTGACACTTGCCCAAGAACTAACAGTAGTTCCAAAAAACCATATTAGTCATCCTACCACTATCTCAGAAGATAGCACGCATCCATAAACTAACTGTAGACCTATATATGGACCAAATCCTAACCTTGATCCTAGTCCTAGGTCTACATCTAGCAATAAGATTGTATTTAAAAAAGACTTAAGTCTAGCACTAACATAAACCAAACCAATACACTAAAACTACGGTTAGACCTAGTATGAGTCTAAACTCTAAACATACCCCTATACATTGCCCTATTCCTAACCATAACTCTAGACCTATACCTTATACTGCATCTAGAAATAAGTATGACCCATGTCTAAGACATAGAGGTAGCTATAACTGAAACTGTATCATTCACTCTAACAACAAGATAGGTTCCAGTATAAATCAATAAACTAACTGTAGCATGATTCATAGCCCAAATCCTAATCCTACCACTACACAGAGGTCTAATCTAGATTTAACATAACATCTAAAACAAGACATGTATTTCTTTTTTTTTTAAAGACATGTATTTCTATGGCAATGAAATTAACCAAAACCATCTAACACTGGACTGAGGCACAGTATGAATCTATTGCCTAACCATGGCCCTATCCATTATCCTATTCCTAAATTTAACTCTATCCCTAACCCTAATATTATACCTGGCTGTAAGTCTGACATATACAAAAGACATGGCAGTAGCTCCAACCAAAACCACATTATTTAACATAACACCAACTCTGAACCTAGTATGCATCTATACACTAACTGTAGTGCTATATATGGCCCAAATTCTAACCCTAAACCTAAAACTAGATATAGCATTACATATAAACCAAGACTTAAACATACCTGTAGCACTAAGCTTAACCAAACCCGAGTGCTAACACTAGACTGAGACCTAGAAAGCTTGTATATTGTAATCATAGCCCTATCCATTGCCTATTCGTAACACTAACTCTAGCTACATACTTAATTCTAGACCTAGCTCTAAGTATTATCAGTGGCCAAGATATAGCCAAATGAAATAATATTACTCATTCTAACACCAGCACATGTCCTAGTATCCCTATCTAAAATAATTGTATCTTAATCTAAGCACAAACCCTAACTCGAATCTTAGCCCTAGATCTAAACCTAGGTATCACCTTGCATCTAAACCAAGACTTATACTTTCCAGTAGCACTAACCTTGACCAAAATATGACTTCCATACTAGACTGAGACACAGTATGAGTCCATAGTCTAAATATAGCCCTACACCAAACTCTAACTCTGTCCCTAATCATAGACCTATTTCTGAAATATGATACATACCCAAGAACTAGTGGTGGCTCTAATGAAAGCTACAATACTTGCCTAAACACTAGCTCTGGACATAGTATGCATCTGTAAACTATGTGATATATAAACCACAGCCCAAATACTAGCCATAACCCTAGTCATTGATCTAAACATAGATATAGCAATACATCTAAACATCTAAAGACTTCCTATTCCTATTGCACTAACCATAATCAAGACCCAACTTCAAACTCTAGATTGAGAACTGAGTCTATAGTTGAGTGAAAGCTATGTCCATTGTCTTTTTCCTAACCCCAACACTAGGCCTATACCAGGGTTCTATGTTTGAATCATCCCCAAGACCTAGAGGTAGTTCCAAATAGAACTATCCTACTTGTCCAAACAGTAAACGATAAATCTAGACCTAGTTTCCTCCCATAAATTGAATGATCCAATATGTCATAATTACTGAGCCTAACTTTAATCCTAGATTTAATGTAAGATATAGCATTACATATAGACAAGACTTAAACATAGCTGTATCACTAACCTTAACTAAAATCTTTTATTTTTTTTCCGCTTTTACAAACTTAATAGGTACCCCGGTCCCTTCCCTCCCTCCACCCCTCCCTGGACCTCCCTGCTCCCTCCCCCCTTTTCCCCTTCCTTTCCCCCCTTCCTCCCTTTTTTCCAGTGCCCCCTCCCCCATCCCTGGAGCATCCTTTAATGTGTATGTCAAACTTTCCTCTGGGTCCTCCTCTCTGATGAGGTGTAAGGACTCAGTGGCATTTCCTAGAACTCTTTTTTGTGTTCCCCTTAAGTGTAAGAACACTACTGTGGCTGTTATTCCCTTGCTTCTAAGGATCCTAGTGCCTTTAGTCCATGCTAGACTTTGAGAGGTCAACGATATGTTGGTCATTGCACAGATCATGCAGAGTCCTGTTGTAATTGCTTTGGCCCTAACTTGTGTGGAGTATATTGTATATCATGACTCCTCCCATCCTTGTGCTCTTACAATCTTACTGCCCCCTCTTCTGCAAATTTCCCTGAGCTTCAGGATGAGGAGAGATTAGGCAGGCCTGATTCCAGGTGGTTGATATAGAGTCTCTGATGTTCTGAATTATGGTTTGTTGATTTTTTTTTCAGTTTTGCTGCTCCTGCAATGCCCTTGGCTCCAAACTGATGGGTATTGGAAGTCACCCCTGGCCAGAGATTAAAAAGATGTTAAAATAGAGTCTTATTAAAAGAGTAGATTCAAAGGTAGATGGAATCAGAGTAGCAGACCACGGTGAGGGGGGGATCAGTCTCCCATTTACAAAATGGTTACCTTCTATCTGCCAGACTGTATGCCCTCCCTTTCTGGTAAGATCATACCTCATCAGTTGCAAGTGACCAGGAAGGAAAGTCTGTGAGCTTAACCAGATGTCTCATTACTTACTTGCAGTCCTTGATGTGGCCTATTATCTCTGCTGTAGCATGATCCCTTCTCTCCTTGTTTCTGGAGGGGTCCTCCTTCCCCTTCTCTCTTGTTTATAATCTTTGCAATTACTGTAGGTATTACAGAGATTTATCTTTGAGTGTGTCCCTAAGTGGGTTTGGTACTAAGATCCACCTATTAGGGAGTACATACGGCGCTTAATTTTCTGTGTCTGGGATACTTTACTCAATGTAATTGTTTCTAATTCCATCTATTTCCTGGAAAATTGCATTAATTCATCATTTTTTGATGGTTGAGTAGTATTCCATTGTATAAATGTACCACATTTTCCTTTCCACTTGTCAACTGTTGGGCATTTGGGTTGATTCCATGACTTGCTATTGTAAACAGTGCTGCTATGAACATGGTCGTGCTTGTGCTATCGAGGTGAATTTTTGCTGTATGGGGGGTTATTCCCAAAAGTGGAATAGCTGGGTCACATGGCATTTCAATCTTTAACTTCTCTAAGAATCACCAGATGGCTTGCCAGAGTGGTTGTATGAACCTGCATTCCCACCAGCAATGTAGGAGAGTTCCCCTCTCTCCACATCCTCTCCAGCATTTGATATTGTTTCTATTGTGGATTTTTGCCATCCTGACCAGGGTGAGATGATATCTCAGGGAAGTTTTGACTTGCATTTCCTTGATGGCTAAGGATGTAGAGCATTTTTTAAGAAATTTGTTAGAAATTTTAATTTCGTTCTTGGTAGTTTCTTTTAAGTTCCAAGGCCCATTTTTTAATTGGGCCATTTGTTTCCTTGGTGTTTAGTTTTCTAAGTTCTTTATGCACTCTGGATATTAGAGCTCTATCAGATATATGGTTAGTGAAGATTTTCTCCCATTCTGTGGGTTGCCTGTGTGCTCGGGGTACAATATCTTTATCTGAACAGAATATCTTTAATTTCATAAGATTCCATCTGTTGAGTGTTGGTTGTATTGACTGCGCTATTGAATTTCCAATTAGGAACTGTTGGTCTATTCCAATCAGCTCAAGGGAGTTCCCTACCCTTTCAACTAAGGATTTTTATAGTCTCTAGACTTATATTGGGGTCCTTGATCCATTTGGAATTAAGTCTTGTACATGGTGACAAGTATGGGTCCAGTTTTAATCTTCTGCATGTGGAGATCCAGTTTTGCCAGCACCATTTGTTGAAGATGCTGTTATTTTTCCATTGGATTTTTTGGGCCCCTTTGTCAAAGATAAGATGGCTGTAGTTGTGTGGGCTTACATCTGGGTCTTCAACCCTTATCCATTGATCTGTGTGTCTATTTTGGAGCCAGTATCAGGCTGTTTTTATAACTATGGATTTGTAGTATAGACTAAGGTTTGGTATGGTGATACCTCCAGCAGTGTTTTTGTTATTCAGGATTGTTTTTGCTCTCCTGGGTCTTTTGTGCCTCCATATGAATTTTGAGATTGTTTGGTCAACTTCTTTAAAGAATTGCTTTGGGATTTTAATTGGTATAGCATTGAATCTGTATATTGCCTTTGGTAGGATGGTCATTTTTATGATATTGATTCTGCCAATCCAGGAACAAGGGAGGTCTTTCCACCTTCTGGTGTCTTCTGCAATTTCTTTCTTTAGGGTTTTAAAATTCTCATTGTAAAGGTCACTTACTTCCTTGGTTAGGTTTATACCAAGGTATTTCATTATTTTAGTGGCTGTAGTAAATGGGATTGTTTCTCGCAGGGCTTTTTCACGTCTTTCATTCTGTGCATATAGGAAGGCCACTGATTTTTGTATGTTTATTTTGTATCCTGCCACCCTGCTGAACTCCTCAATTAGTTCCAGGAGCTTCCTGGTGGAGTTTTTGGGATCACTCAGGTATAAGATCATGTCATCAGCAAATTGAGATAACTTGACTTCTTCTTTGCCAATTTGAATCCCTTTAATCTCCCTTTCTTGTCTTATGGCTTCAGCTAAGACTTCAAGTACAATATTGAATAGAAGTGGTGAGAGTGGACAGCCTTGTCTAGTTCGTGATTGAAGTGGGAATGTTTCCAATCGCTCCCCATTGAGCATAATCCTTGCTGTGGGCTTGTTGTATACAGCTTTTATTATATTGACAAAGGTTCCGTCCATTCCAACTGTCTCTAGGGTTTTGATCATAAAAGGCTGTTGGATCTTGTCAAAAGCTTTTTCTGCATCTATCAAGAGTATCATGTGATCTTGGATTTTGGACTGGTTTATATGGTGAATTACATTTATTGATTTGCATATGCTGAACCAACCTTTTGTGCTGGGGATAAAGCCTACTTGATCCCCATGAATGATCTTTTTGATATGTTTAACTAAAACCTTAACACTATAGTGAGACTTACAATTATATTCTAACAATTGCCCCATCCGTTGTCCTACTCATAACTCTAACCTTAATCTTATATCCAATCCTAGACTTAGCAATCAGGATGACATATGCCCAAGACATAGCAGTAGCTGAAATAAAACTATGTAACTCCCCCTAATACCAGGTCCAAGTTTTTGTCTATAAACTAAGTGTAGCCTGAGCCATAGCCCAAATCTTAATCTTAACCCTAGCCTTAGATATATACCTAAATATAGTATTATACCTAAATTAAGAGTTATACCTTCCTGCACTATTAACATAACCAAAACCCAGACCGGAACAGAAGATTAATTCTAGTATGATTCTATAGTCTAACCATAGCCCTATATGTTGTCCTATTTCTAACTCTAACACTAGCCTTATCCTTAATACTTCCTCTAGCTCTAAGCCTGACACTTATGGAAATCTAGCAATAGCATTAACTGGAAACGTGTTACTTGCCCTAACACAATTCTGGACCTAGGACGTGCCTATAAATTAACTGTACTCCTATCTATAACCCAAATGTTAACACTAACCCTAACCCTAGATCTAACCATAGATATATTATTACATATAAACCAAGATTAAACAAAGCAGTAGCACTAGCCTTAACCAAAACTCAAACCCTAACATTACAATGAGACCTAGTATGTGTCCATACTCTATCATGTCCATATTCAGTGCTCTATTCTTAACCTTAATCCTATCCATATTCATAATCCCAGATGTAGCTCTGTGTTTCACCTATGCCCATTGAAATCATATAATTTGCTTAATGCAATCAAACATCCAAATATGCAACTATCAACTAAATTTAGCTGGATCCATAGTCTTAGTCCTAATGCTTAGAGGAAAAATAGTAAAGCATTACATATAAACCAAGAATTATACCTTCCTGTAACACTAACCATAAACAATACCTGACCCTTATCACTAGATTGAAAAGAGATGAGTATATAGTTTAACCATAGCTCTATCCTTTGTCCTATCCTAACCCTAACACTAGCCTTACTCTAATCCAATACAAACTAATTCTGACATATGCTGGAGATCTAGAGGTATGTCCAACATAACCATATTGCTTTCTCTAATACAAACTCTGGATTTAGTAAACATCTATATACTAACTGTAGACATATCTATAGCACAAACCCTCACCCTAATCCTAGTATTAGATCTCAACCTAGATATACCATTTACATAGAAACCAAAATATAAATATACCTGTAGCACTAACCTTAACCAAAAACTCAAGTCTTAGGACTAGACTGAGCCTACTCTAAACATTTTCCCTATTCAAACTGTAACCATAGACCAATACTTTATCCTAGACTTAATTCTATTTATCACCCAGGCACAAGACCTAGTGGTAGCTACAACTGAAACCATACAACTTGTCCTAACACCAGAGATGTCATAGTAGGTGTCAGTTACCTAACTGCAGTACAATCCATTTCAAAATCCTAAACCTTACCTTAGTTACAGATTTAAAAGTTGATATCATATTTCATACATTGCATCAAAACCAAATGCACACCTTCCTGTAGCATTAACCATAACCAAGACCTATCACCTAATAGTAGACTGAGATTTAGCATGTACCTATATTCTAACCACAGCCCTATTTTCCAAATTCCCTTCCCTAACCCTAACCCTATACCTAATTCTACACCTAACACTATATATCACCCATGCCCAAGCTATAGAGGTAGGTCGACAAAGAAAGAAGAGATAAAATGACTATCTAGTCTCTAATAAATAGGTATTCTTAGACTGGATTTTTAAAAAGTTATAATTATATAATGCATTTAATAAACAAGCTTTAAATTTAAAGAGAAAAATAGCTTAAAAGCAAGAAGAATGAAATAAAAGATATCATGCTATTATGGTTAATTTTGGTTGTGAAATTGTTTTGATTAAGAACCAGTGTAATAGTAAAGTGAAGGATATTCATCAGGGCATTTCCCTGTGAGGATTGTTGGGGCAAATGCCTCATTGAATGTGGGTGGCATTATACCATGAACTAGGATCCATCTGAATCATATTACTCCTTTACCTTGCTTTTCAGAACCTGCAAAAACAGAAACAGAAACAGAAAAGGAGAGAGGAATGAAGCTGAGTATTAGCACTCTCTCTGATTTCTGATTAGCTCAGAGCTCAGCAAGCAACTTCATACCACCACTAACAAGAGTTATTACCACTATTGTGCCTTTCCAGTCCTGATGGATTGTATCCCCTGAATCACAACCCCAGACAAATCTTTCATCCTCTAATTTGCTTCATTTTAGGTATTTGTTCACAGCAATGAGAGAAATAAATACACATGTTATCACTGGACAAAAGAAAAATGACAAAACGAATTTGAAATCTAAGAATATTGCAGGGATAATGATCACTTTGTAGAGATAAAGGACTCAATTTTTCAAGAGAACATGACAAGCCAAATGTTTATGCTTTTAATTAATGAGACTAAAAATGCCTAGCCTTAAAACAACTCTTGATAAATTCCAAAAGACTCAAGTAATGCATTACACATCCTTATGCTTTTAACACAATGGAGTTGAATTTGAATTTAGTAAGGGGCGTATTTAAATTTACCAATTTTTTCAATTAACTTACATTAGATCATTAGGAAGCCACCTCCATGATTGAGGAACAGAATGCTCTCATTCTGCTTGTCTCTTATCATGTGATACACTGTGCCACCTTAGTACTCTATAAGCAAGAAGAGTAACCTTAAGTGGCATTTCACTCGTAAGCAAGAGCAGTGAGTTGAAACAATTTTTTTGTTGTTTTATATCTTAGTGTATGGCATTTTGTTATTATTAATAGGAGACAGATAATAGAACCCAAATGCCTATTCAATTCATATTGAGCACTAATTGGGTAATTCTGATCAACAGAGCTATGACTCTCAAGACTTGGCATCAAGGTCACAACACATCTCCTTGAGAGGAGATACATCTGAATAATATTACTCCTTTACTTTGTTTTTCAGAGCCTGCAGATCTAGCTATGTAGACTGTTTATAGCAAAGATTGATGTCAAATGAGATGTATTCAGATAGAGTCTTGGTGATGCCATAAACTCGCCATATAGATAATGAAATGGCTAATATGTTGTTGCATGTGTAGATGCATGTATATGTAATAGTCTTTCATGATGATGTTCTTCTCAAGGATAGTATACTTCATGGTCTGAAATTCAACATTCTTGTGGTCTATAATTTCTTAGCTTTAACTTAGAAAAGTATGGAAAGTAGTTGTCTTGGTTTGAAATGTGTCCCCCACAGTCTCATGTGTTTGGCAAGGTCATGGCACCTTGAGAGGTGGAGCCTTGCTGGAGGAAGGCAGTCGCAAGGGGTGGGCCTTGAGGTGGATTAGTCCCACCCTACCTCCAGGAGAAGTCAGCCTTTTGCTGCAAGTAGTCTGCAGCTCTCAGCTTCCAAGATGTCTGCAGTGACTTAGCCTCCTCCAGCTTTGGCCAACCAGCCATGCCGCCTCTGCTTTGAAAGACTGTATCTCCCCTCTGCAACCACAAGTTGAATAAATCTCCCTTTCTCCCTTAAGTTTCTTGATTTTGGGTGTTCTTTCACAGCAATAGTTAAGAATAACCGTTACAGTAGTTGATACATAAGCCATAATTACTATAAGATATGTATTTATAGCTGGATCAATGTGATACATTGTGGAGAAAATGAGGCATACCAACGAGTACATTATTAATAAAAAGTAAGATAGCTGAGTTGCTTCTAGCTGGTAATGGTTTGGCATTTCCAATTTGACTTCTCAATTTACCTGTGGTAAATAGTTGACAAATGGATAGTAATTATGAAGACCATCCTGAATCAAGATGATGATTGAATGCAATAATCACAGATCACAAAATTTGTGATCATAATAGTATTGATAATCAGAGATGGCCATAGCTAAAGTACTATCAGGATGTTATGGGATAATTAAACCTATCATATAATAAATAGTTCACTGTGAGATGGTATCAATAGGTAGTTGGAGGTATGAAACGGATGTAGTAGGCTCTTGGGTCTATTCATCTACTCTTTGACTTGGAAGCCCCTATCACAAGTGATGATGACTCCCTGGAGATGCTTTGTCACAGCTGGAGCTATTACCAAAATTTATGTTTAAAGTTCTGGCTCGAATGGATGATGTTGGTCAGTATGGTGGGGTCCTGGAACATGAGAAATACTTGTGTTTGAGCCTCTTCATCTAAGAAGTATATTCGTTCACTCTCATATAGTAGGAAATTTCAACATTCTTACTTTTGAATCCTCCAGATTCTTAAATGGGATCAAAATAGCGGTAGCCTCAAAATATTGTTGTGAAAATTTAAATGGAAAACATCTTGTTGAATGTTTAGCTCAGAGTTCAGATTACAAGATTAACATTGTCATTTTACTTGAGACTGTATAATGCAGGTTTATTGGAGAACATACCGCTTGGAGTTATCTCCATATCTCCACTATATTCTATTTTTAGTGTAATTTTTCGATTCCCTTTTTGAGACAGAGTTCTAAGACATTAGGTTTAGTCTGGAGTATACTACAAGCATAACTTGCATTGACCACCAGAATAGAACAGAGTTAGAATAAAGCTTCAGAAACTAAAATAGAAATGGACAACTGAAGAAGCGGCATTTTGGGGGGAGAAATTGAAGCCGAATGAAGAAGAGTAGTCAAATTTAGATGCCAGTCCAAATGGACTGAGTAGAGAGCAGGAGAATCTGTTATCTAGGCAATGAAGTAAAATGTGGTCAAATTACTTAAAAGCCTAAATGAGGCTGGTTACAATTTCACACCCTTCGTTTCCAAATTAAGTGGTCTGGAGCAAGACAAATTAATTTTGAATTCTGTCTCAACTACTTACTTAGCTGGTGCCCTTGAATGAATTGGTTATCTTTCTGTTATATTGTTTCCTAATCTATGAAAACTATAGGTAAACGGAAGACATGAGTCACAGAGCAACTGTGAAAATTAAATGTGATATTCTCAAAACACAATGTTCTGTGGAGATTCTGGCACACAGTTCTCAGTGAATACTATTTGCTATGAAACAGAGGATCAAAGAGGAACCTGGCAGGATTTCTCCCAATTTCATTCATGAGGCAGCAGGAGTTACTCCTCTTCTAGGACCTAGATTATTTTTTGTCCACATGTTCAATAACTGGTAAATTTGGCTTCAGAGGGAATAAGTAATCCTGATAGTATTGTGGCAAGGTTATGGCAGAGAATCTAGATTTTTTTTCAAGTGACAAGAATGAGAAGGGGATGAAGATGGGAGTGGTTTTCTAGCCAGGAGAGGATGAAGACCATGGAGAATTCTTGCTAAGAAGCTGAATTAGCAGAGTCAAAACTCCTGGCCTCAAAACTTGAGGCTTTTTATATCCCTGTTTAGCTATGGGCAATAATGTTGTATACCCAACAGACCCAGAGCTTCGCAGAGAAATCTTTGGAGTTCTTAGGATGCAAGAAGGTTTGTCTATAGGTCTTCATTATCATGGGCTTTAATATTTTTACTAAGTCAGAGAGACATACCTTCATGCCATAAAAGCTACTTTAGTAGATCTCATAAGAACAGAAAAAGCCTTAATACAATAAGCACTTCTTCTGGCCTCACCTCTAAAGTAACAGAAGTCAGCTTGCTCCTATAGTAACAATTGTGTGCCAGCAAGGAAAGGCCTACAATAGTCTCATGTCACTGTAAGCATGAATGTGAATTCCAGGGTGCTTTCATCTCAGGGCTCCCACACAAAAGAGCAATAATAGTTATAGCAAACATTTAGTATACAACTTAGTATGTTACAATATACTAGTTTAAACTAAGGTGCCTTGTGTATATATACTTCTGTATTCCAATACCATCTGGCAAAATTGATTCATTGCCTCTCTGTCCTAAGGGTCCACCAGTCACAGCCAATATAAGTACACATTCTGACAACTTTTGCCTTCATAGGCTACCTTGAATGGATACTTGAAATCAGGTCATGCTACTGCTTGAGTTATGACTCTGGTATTTTACTAGAATGATTTTGGACAACTCCGTTAAGTTCTCTGAGTCTCAATGTTTTGTCATCTGTAAAATGAAGATAACATTAGTTCTTACTTCATGAAGTTGTAAAGATTAAAGAATTTAATATATCTAAAGCATGCAAAACAGACCACAGCACATCACAAGTTCTTACCTTGTTAATTCGTGTTATGACAATGAATAAGATACTGGGTTAGATATAGATAAAGCTTATCTCCCTGAATGTATTTCCTCCTATATTGTGAGCAGAGGTGTTTTGATAAATGGTTAGTAATTCACTTTTCTCAGAAAGAAGAAAAGGTCCTGATTTGTAGTGCTTAGTGACTTACACAGATAAATATTGTGACCATGGCAAAGTTCAAGGATGTCACTGAAGCAGAGTTTGGAAGGAATGCTACTGCAAGTGTGTGGACATAGAGCCTTGTTTTTAGTATTGATTTTTTTTGCCAATAAAGCTCTCCATTTTGAACAAAGTGAGATGGTTTGTCTCTCTAGGCTGGCTTCTACCTATTCAAATTGTGGACTCATTTCCTATTACAGTGCCTGGGTATTGAGAAGCTGTTCAAGACATATGAATAAGACAGGGCAAAGTGGTGCACTTTCCTAATACCTGGTACTTGTGAGTGGAAACATTAGAATCAGGAGTTCAAGGTCATCTTTGGCTAAATAGAAAGCTCCAGGGTGCCTGGGTTCCATGAAGCTCTGTCTCAACAAGAAAGGAGGAAAGAAAGAAGAAAGGGTAGAAGGATGAAAGGAAGTTAAGAAGGAAGGAAGAGAATTATGGATGACTGGAATGAATTTTTGATAGACATTCTGTAAGATACAGCGAAAAAGCTACTTATTGCTTTTTTTTAAACTTTAGTGTGTGTGTGTGTGTGTGTGTGTGTGTGTGTGTGTGTGTGTGTGTGTGTGTGTGTGATGTGTCAGAGGTCACTGTGTGTCCCTGTGGAGGACCAAGGGTGATTTTGGGAATCATCCTGGATTGCTTCTACCTCTTTTTTGCTTCATTCTGGGATTTCCCTGGCTCCACTCACCAGGGCCCAAAGTATAGGCCTCAGCTGTTTCTGCCTAGTGTTTTTATGTAGGACTTGATATCTGAACTCAGAACCTTCTGTTTCCAAGCAAAATCTTAACCCCTGAGTCATCTCTCCAGCCCAAGTTACTTACTGTTTTAGCTCATATCTAGTAATCCAGAGTATGGATTGGACCTTTGGATATCCAGCCTGCTATTCATTGGTACTCAATATCTCCATTATAAAATCAGGATGAAAGTACTCACCTTCTAAGATGAGAAAGGAAGGTACAGAATGGGGAAATGCCAAAGGTATCTTCTGAGTCATAGTCATTGCTTAGCAATTGCTGCCAAACAGTTCCAACTCAGTCTTTTACATTTGATGGTTGGTTTCATTTTTATCATTTATTTTGTCCCAATTATCTTGGACTTTAAAAGGCAACAGCATGAGATAAAGTTGAGATTTGAAGAGGGACAGAAAGCTGGGATATTCATGATTTGCTCTAAGGAACTAAACCCCATGAAGGTTTTTGCAGAAGCAACTGGTAACACCTGGAGTCAGTTAAGTGAGACTTCCCAAGCCCAGGGACACCTGTGTGCACAATTTCTTATCACAGCAGTCTCCCAACATCTGCCAAATTATTTGGGAAAATAGGTACTAAAGAGGCCACTCCAAATTGACTAAACCTACATTTTATGATAAAAGCTGAAAAGTGAACATAGATTAAGGGTTCCAGGGAGACGAGGGAAGGGGATAAACGGAAACAGAAAATGAAAAACAACTCGTCATACTTCTCACCTAACTCTCGGTTTTGTTAAAAGGTGACTGTATTGACACAAACACAGAGCTTGCTTTTTTTTCTTTCAGGAAATACTTTTTGGGGGGAGGGGAGAATTCAACTGTCTAGAGTTAGCCCATTCTGCTGCTGCAATAAGATCTGCCCGGTGATTCAAAGCCAACCTAGGAGAACATCTGGAAATCAGCTTGCTGTCCTTTCTTTGCCAGAGCGAATACCGAGCAAACAAGGAGAACCCAGCTTGGAAGAAAAGGAGTGCTTCTGCAAAGCCAGTGGCAATCGTATCTTTCCTAGATTTCAGGAAAAGCTACAATTGTATCTTCTTTGTCCCACCACTTGGCATATGGCATGCGCTAAGAGGAATGAGAGAATGTCCTTTTTGATAGAGTTTGAATTTTCCCAAGTTTCCTGTAGGTTTGCGTGTTTCCTGGAATGAAAAAGGCAGCATTCACGATGAAAATGGCGATGTCTTCTTGTGGAATGCTGGCAAACCTTGAAGGGTATAACAACTAACATATTTTGGGTGCTTTAGAATATACTGCTTGTTTGATATAATGTCTTATGTCACCCTCACAACAAACTTGCCCCTTATAAAGGAAGAAAATAAAGTTATATGCAGGAGAAGTATTCTGCTTCAAGTGATCTTAGTAACAAGGCAGATCACTATTCTGTTGTGCTTCCCTACCATATAAACATAAGGGGATCTTTTCTACATGGTATCCAGGAGTCTGGCCCTACCCTTCAAAATTTGTGCTTTCCTGGACATGGAAAGAAAACTTCACATTCTTCAACTTCTTTACAGATTATTTTTAATAGCTTAAAATAAGAAGGGGAAGTCCTATCACAGATAGATGTGCATGTTTCAAATTCCACAAATGTACCCAGCTAAGTTGAAATTGGGGACAATTTCAATAAAAAATAAATCCTCACTTCCCTTGCCAGACTACTGAAAGGGTCCTGTTTCTAAGTTACCAATCTAGGAGGGAGTCTTTCAGGCTTGTTTGTTTGCTTGCACAAAGGTATGTTATGAGCTGTCTGGCAAACAGAAACTGCTTGTTACCATGAGAGATCCACAGTCAAACAGAGAGGCCAGTGGTGGTGGAAAGACTGCCTTGGAAATCAATATGCCTGCATCTTAACACTCTTCTGATAGTAGCTTTATGATCTGTTTGGCTCTGTCCCCACCTCGTTATGTGTGTGTACACATACACGTGCGCACACACACACACACATACACAAACACATACATGCACATCTGTGATCACAAGTATACCCACAAATTCATTGTGACAGTGTTAAGTATCAACAACAGCAAAGATTTGGAATCAACAAAAGGATTTGTTAATATAAATGGATAAAAATGTGGTATTATACACATTATTCAGTCTTTAAAAAGGATTTTATGGGCTGGAGAGATGGCTCAGGGGTTAAGACTCTGCCTCACAAGCAGAAGGTCCTGAGTTTGGATTCCAAGTCCCATGTAAATATGCCAGGCAGAAACGGCAGTGGCCCGAACTTCCAGTCCTGGTTGGCAAAGCCCGGGACATCCCAAAGCAAAGCAAAAAGGAAGTAGAAGCAACTCCGGATGATTCCTGAAGTCATCCTTGGTCTTCCACAGGGACACACACACACACACACACACACACACACACACACACACACACACACACACACTACATACAAAATAAATAAAGAAATTTCTCATTTCATTGAAATGAACATTGTGAGACTGGTGAGACAGTTCAGTGGGGGAAAGCACTTGCTGCAAAGACTGACAATCTGGGTTGAAACCTGGAATCCACATGGCAGAAGAGAACAGACTGCTAGAAGTTATTTTCTGACCTCCACATGTAATGCAATATGCACCAACACACATAAATAAATAAATGCAATTTTAAAAAAAGAATATTGTGGAAGAATAAAAATTGTGTGTGCATATATATATAAATATATATAAATATATATATATATATATATGCCATTTGTGTGAAGGACAAGTGAAAGACATTATGCTAGGTGAGGAGAGTCAGAAATAATTACCGCATGACCTCAGTTGTGCATGAATCTTAACACAACTCACTTATAAAACCAGAGGGTATCATGCTGGCTATCAAGCTTAAACAGAGCATGAGGGAGGAGATGGGGACTTATTAATGAAGGGGTTTAGTGTTTCAAATAGAAGAAACAGTGTGTTTTGAAATCTATTGCACAACAGGTGACTAGAGTCAATAATAATGGATTGTATATTTCAAAAGAACTGAGTGTAAATTTCATATGCCTCACCAGGACAAAAATGATAAGCAAGGTGATGAATATGTTAATTAGCTTGAGTTAAGAGTCAATTATTCTACAAAGTGTACACATATCAAAATACTATTTTATCCTATAAATGTCTGTAATTATTGTTAAGTTAAACTAATATTAATTAGAAAATGGGGAAGGGCAGTCAGGTTAGGAACACAAATTATCAGGAGATGCCTTGCCTTAGGGCTGATGAAGCTTACCATCAAAGCATCCAACAGGGAAATGGGGATACAAAATGAATTCCATTTTCCACTTTTTTCTTCCTAATCCCACAAGGTGTTTTGTGGAGGACACATCCTTAATAACATTCTGTAAGAAGACTCAGGTCTGTCTCCCCCATCCCACACATTTCTTCCCTTTTTGAGATCTAAGAACACCATATATATTTGGCAGCTTAAAATTATGTATGTAATGTATCATGGATTATCATTTAATTGCATAATAAAGCTACTGAGAAAAAGAACGGTAGAATTGTCTATATCTCAGTCCTCACAGCACCTGTGACTGACCTGGGAACCTAGAAGCCATTTCAGTTTCCTAGAAAAACTGGGTTGTGATGGAAGAGGGACAAAACCAAAATGGGAAATTTTCTTTATGACCAGAAATGTCCACCCATACTTCATCCCCCAGAGTCCTCCCCATCCAACCTAGGCTCATAAGTGTAACCTAACTGTTCATTAGAGAAAGATGATTCTTTTTTTTTAGAACAGACATCCATTTATTGTCCAACCAGGGTTTCGATGTTGACAGACAGGAAACAGTGTTGGGGGAAGTCCAGAGGATACAGGTGTCTGGGGATGTGTTGGGCCGATGGGTTCTCGTGGGATGGGATCAAGGAGGTAAGATGGGCTGGGGCAGCAGGAACATTGGGGATGGCGATGGGTTAACATCTGTGATAGAGATGAAGGTGTGATGGACTGAGGTAAGTCAAGGTATGAGGATTAAGATGTTGGCACCAAGCCTGGTCCCGTGGTACTTGTCAACCTTAGCCCTTGGACGACCCACATTTTAAAACAAAACAAAACGCAATGCTATGGGAATGGTGATGCCAGACTGGGTGGCACAGGGACCTTTAATCCCAGATGCCCAGAAGGCAGAGAGGCAGGATGATCCCAAATTAAAGGCCAGCCTGAACAACTCAGTGGAGACCCTGCCTCGAAATCAAAAGTACAAAGAGGCCTTGGGGGTGGAGCTCACTGTCTGATGGAAGGTTGAAACACTAAGTCAGGTCTGGGTTAGTGACCCTACGCACAGCTCCATGGAGGTCTTGGCTTGGGGATAGGGGAAACTGTGGAGAAGTTATTTCTTGGGGTACCTCTGATAGACTACGATCATTGTGGGCTCCAGGAAGCACCCCAACCCCGGATGGGGAGGAGCTGGATACTTCCCAGGGCCCTAATAGTCAGCCTCCCAGTCTTCGGTGACAGGCGGTGGGGGGGAAGGGCAACTCCTCCCGACCGGCTTCTCTCTGCCTGTTCTGATCTGGGGGTGTCCCAGGTGAGGTCTGATGGTCAGCCCCAGGGCCCCCTGTCACGCTCCACTCCTGCTGTTGGGCTCTACCATGGCCCCAGGGTGCCTGACACTGACTCTGGTGAGGTCTGCGCTAAGTCTCCCAGCCTCTTCGCCAGCGTCCCTGCCCACGTCCTCTGGATGGCCTCCCAGCCGCAGTGTCTGACTGGGTGTGGCCTGGTTGGGAGGCACAGGAACAGGGGGCTAAGGATTGTTGGAGGTTGTAGGTCCCCAGCAGGGCGCTATGCAGGAGGTAGGAGAGGGTGTCCAGGAGGACAGGGACGGTGACAGAGGACAGGTGCTCTGGGAGCCCCAGGTGGGTCGGGTCCAGGGTGCTCAGGAAAGATGGAGGCAGAGCTGGGAGGGACAGAGCAGACCATGGTTCTGAACTGGGTGTTGAAGGAGTTCTTCCCGTTGGACATGGCTCCATCCTTCAGCTGCTCCATTTCCTTGGGTTTCTCCCTAGTCTTTTCCAGATCCTTCTCTGGCAATAAGCACCCAGGGGGAGGGGCAAATAAGCCGGAGAAAGATAATTCTTATTTAAGGGTGCATTCTCTTTAGGACTTTGGCCTTTCTCCTACCAATTCAGTTTGGTCTTACTCCTCCTATCAGTTGCATTTCGCTGTCTTTTGTTGTTCTCCTCAGAGCCCAGGGATGAGTGATTCAAAGAGTTTCAGTGTGTCAGGGCCCATGTAACTCAGTCACTTCTGGATGTGCTCACTGTGGCAGGAGCACAGGCTGACTATTAAATAGGATAATACCACAGGGAAATGAATACTCCTGAGAACGGCGAGGTTCATATCTTGAAACAGCATTCTCAGGCATGGAGGAAATCTATATTAATCAGTTGAAATGGAAGACCATTTTATTTCAGAGCTAGACTCTACTCAATAGCTGTAAGTTTTTTTTTTTCCTAACAATGGATTTTGATAAGCACCGACTTAGGTCCCGAAGTTCTAGAGGATGATGGTGTATATAGTCCCATGAGCTGAAAAGTGACACACAGTATTCATGGGTGTTTAAGGAACTACTGAGGAAAGAAAACAGCTCTAAATTAATACACACATAATTTAGGTTGAAATTCTTTCTCTCATGGGATTTTAAAATGCAGATGATAAAATATATATAACTATATAGTCTTAACCATTTAAAGCATGTAGTTCAGTAGTATTAAGCACATTTATATTGCGCAGTCTTTAAGAAACTTTTCCTCTTACAAAGCAAACTCAGTATCCATGAAAAAATTCCCATTTTATTCTCTGCCTAGCCTGTGGAAATACCATTTCTCTTTATGATTTTATACTGTGTACATCACATCCAAAAGCAATCACATACCTCCTGGGGCTCTATGTACACATTGATAGAGACCAATTCTTTATTTTTTGATATAATGTATATATTTGAGTTAGAGAAAGACTCCCTTTGGCTCAATCATTTCCTCTAACAGATTCTGCCTGTAAAAGAAAGAAACAGAAAAAGAATCTTTCACTTTTTGTGCTATAGATTAATAACTCTCGAGGCTCCATCTAGCATCTTCTGTTCTTTTCATTCTACATACATGTGCTGAAGTTTTTAGATTTATATGCTCTAGACTAGATACTTTTCTATACTATATGCCAATATATTCAACTGCCAATATAGCATTCACAGTTGGAGATCTTTTGGGTACTTCATGTTCATCATGACCAAAGCTGAACTTGTCACTCCCATACTCAACCCCTGCTTCACTGTTCCCAGTCAGTGAATGTCTTTAGCATCTGTGGTACTGCTCAAGCAAAAAATGAAGGACCATCCACCAATGCTACCTCTACACCACACTAATACGTGCTCCATCAACAAGGCCTATAAATTCTGTCCTCTAAATATCTTACTTACATGTAAGCTCAAAGAGTGTTGGCATTAAAAAACCATCTGCTCTGCATTCAAATTGGTAGAAAAGACTTCCCAAGGAACAGACTTTATAAAAGCAAGGGAAGTAGGTAGGAATATGCCAGATAACCCAGAAGCTAGATCCTCTGAAACAGAAGGCAAAGCAATCTTTGCAAAAGTGCATCTAGAGAAAAGTAGAAGCAGGGATGTCATTGAAATTTCAGTTTTATTGGCGCAGAGTTTAAGTTGCACAATCTAAACAAGTGGGTGGGGAGGGGGTGATAGGGAGATTATGAAGGGTTTTGTCCACTGTATACTGGAGTCATATTTTGCAGAGAGGTCACAATAAGTTTGCTAGAGCTGTAGTCTCAAATGTAGCTTTGTATTTCCAGATGCAGTGTGTGGTGTGAGTAAGAGAGGTACACTTTGATGCTAACACTCACTCAATAAACAGGGACATCAAACAGCTCTGAATGTTTAACAGCCCATATCCAAAAGTACATTTTGTAATGTGTTTTATGCTTTACTTCTGAATATGGCTTTCATTACTAGGTTTTTTGTGTCTTATCTTTCATGTGGAACTATTCATTGTATTTTTAAACTTTAATCCTCAGGCAGTGAATTTAAATTCCTTAGTAGAATTAGCATTCTCAAGTGTTAAAATGAACTTTCTTCATAACATTCACTAAAAAACAAAGAAATCTTGGGCTTGTCTGATGAGGCACCCACCAGATGGTTGAAACCTACAAAATGTAAGTCCAAAGTTCAAGGAGGCAAATAGAAGGAAAAGTTTCAAAATTACACTGAGATGAGATCAAAGTGAAAAGATATTGAAACTTGAGGCAGAGGAAAATGGTGGGAGATTATTACCAAGTTTTTGTTGCTTCAGCCTTAATTTAATAGTGTCACTGATGGTTGACATGTGAGTGGGTTGGAACTAGTTTAAAAGTTAGAAACCAAGGCAATCAAACACCCTAGTCCATGAGAGTGGGAGTTTACTTGGTTATAAGTGGTTCAAGTTGAGTACTGTGTTACTTTTATGATTATGATTATGATTATGACCAAAGTTACCTTACAGAAAGGATTTAATGTAGAAGTTGCTCATTTTAGCACATAATTTTAGAGGGTTTTTATTTTTATTCAATGGTGATTTGACCCCATGTACTTGGACAGAACATTAGAACAGTTCAAATGTGTACAATAGATGGTTCTTCATCTCATATGAGGCAGGAATGAGAGAGAGAGAGAGAGAGAGAGAGAGAGAGAGAGAGAGAGAGAGAGAGAGAAGGTAGACCCCCTCAGCAACTTACTTCATTTAGCTATAGCCAGTCTCCCAATACTTTCTATAACCCCTAAAACAGTACCACCAGCTGAAGACCAATTTCAAAGCAAGAACCTGTGGATACATTTCATATTCAAAGAATGACAGGCACCTACAATTTCTCTTCTGGTTCCTATTCTTTCTTATATTCATTCTGTGCACTCTTTTAAGCCAAAGTAGTCAATCTATGCACACTTTCTCCATTTGTTTATAAATGCAAGACAAAAAAGTACTTACTCACCTTGAAACTTATACTTGCTCTACTTCAACTTTGACTCTGTTCATAATTTCTCTGCTATGATATCTCTGGAATTAAATCTTTAACATTTTTGGCAGTGGATCCTAACATAGATGCCTGGTGTGGCTTGAGTCTGTATTGTTCCCATTAGGCTCAAATCTTAAGCACGTGTTTCCCAGTTTGTGGACAAATTTTCAAAGCTGTGGTTCCTTTAAGAGATAGCACATCTCTGGCAGAAGTAGGTATTAGGGATGGGCAAATGAAAGTGATAGCATCTTCTGGTTCTAGTTTAGTGCTATCTATTTTTTTGGTCTACCAAGATGTGAGGAGCTGCTCTGCCATAGCTTCCCCTCTATGATAGACTAACAGCCTTCTGAAAACATACGTCAAAATAAGCCTTTCCTCCTTTAACTTATTCTTCCTGGTATTTTGTCAAAGCAATGAGAAAAAGTATCTAACATTGTACCCCCACAAGTCTTGAGACTCCAGGTTAGCTATGGCAGGAAAGTCCACTTTTGCATTGACCTTGCAGAGCTCAGCATACTCCTGGTCATTTGAATGACTGGCATACTAATTATACCAGATGCATATTATTTTCCTATTCTGCTTCTCAACTAATGAGGATTCCAGTAAAAGTTCTTGCTTGCAGACCTGGCTTCAGATCTTGTGGAGTCATCAGTAGAATGCAATGCTGGGGTAATTTTCCACTGCTAGAAGTAGAGAATTAAGGTTGCATGCTATTATTGGATGGAAGTCCATTTCTCATTGAGGTTATTAACATGGTCTATCTCAACACTTTTTGAAACATTTGAGTTCCATTTTTTCTGACATTTCATGTCCCATTTTGCAGTTTTTTATTATTTTATTATGCCTTAACATATTTTAAAGTTTTTAATTTTTAGGCTTTACATTTAAGATATGTTAGTTATGAAGGGGGGAGAGAAGAGGGGACCGCAGTACCTATTGAGCTTATATGATTGGGGAAAAATAAATAAATATAAATTTAAAAAATTACAGCCTTCCGGCTTTGCCAGGGCCCCACCCCCGGAACCCAGACCCCTCCGCGCCACCCCGCCAGCTCCCCAGATGAGTGAGTGAGTCGGTCTGCTGGTCCCAGCTCAGCCCAGCCCCCCACCCCAGAGCCCCCCCCCACCTCCCGGTGAGCACCCAGGCCCACAGGGGAACTTATGCACGTGGTCCACGGAAGACACACTGCTACTCAGAATTCAATAGAGAACAAAGGAAACTCAAGCAAAACTCTAAGGAACAGAGGGAACACAGGCCATACATCTGGACTCCACTACAATCATTATATCACGTGGGCGAGATTCTTCACATCCAGCCCAAAGATAAGTAAACCTTTTTTTCTCTTTTCTTTCACCTTACTGATCCTTTCTAGTATCAATTGCTGTAGATCAACTTCCTCATACAGCCACCCCAAAAACATACAACTCCAGGGAGTACACCACTCACCCCAACATTTCACCAAGATACTAAATTGTAAAATTGCACTACCATACTAATATTCACCCCCTGGTTACTTAACCTGACTGAACTGATGTACTAACAGCCTAATAGCCTCATCTAGGATATAACAATAACAATACACAAACATACCCAATCCAAGGCAAGCACTAGTAACAACTGGCAAGTGTAACAATACCAACTACATCAGTTCAGTGAAAAACACACAGAAACTCAATGGTCCTACAAAACAAAACAAAAATGCCCAAGTCAAAGTGCAGATCCATGAGAAACAAAACCCAAGAAGACCAATCTCCCACAGAAAGAATTAATCCCATAATGATGGATTCCGACCAGAACAAATTCACAGAAAATAGCCATGAAAGCCAGACCCAACATGATCATTACCATGATTAATACTATGAAAGAGGAAATCCAAGAAGAGTTAAACAACCGTATCAACCACTTTAACCAGGAACACAACAGGCACGTGGAGGAGTTGAGAAAAACGGTTTAAGAAACAAAAATAGGCATAGAGCAGTTAAAACAGGCTCAGGCACAGTTTAAAATTGAACTAAAAGACAAGTTATCTTCAACCCAAAACTCAACAGACTCTTATCAGCAGAACAAATGAGGCAGAAAATAGAATTTCAGATCTTGAAGACAAAGTGGGAGAATTAACCAGCTCAATGGAAGAGATTGTTAAAGCCAAAAAGATACTGGAAAGGAACATTCAAGAGATATGGGACACTCTGAAGAAGCCTAACATGCACATTCATGGAATACCAGAGCAAGAATCCCAAAATACCACACCAGAGGAAATATTTCAATTCATCATAAATGGAAACTTCCCACAACTAAAGAATGAGAGGCCTATCCAAATACAAGAGGCATTTCACACTCCAAACAGATATGACCAAAATAGAAAATCGCCATGGCAAATAATAGTCAAAACACTCCACATTCAAGACAAAGAAAAGGTACTGAGAGCTTCAAGAGAAAAAAAGCAAGACACTTTTAAAGGTAAACCTATTAGAATAACAAATGACTACTCAATGGAAACAGTAAAAGCAAGAAGAGCTTGGAGAGACATACTTCAAGTATTAAATGAGCAAAAATGCCAACCCAGACTGATATACCCGGCAAAACTATCTGCCATGATTGAAGGAGAAAGAAAAGTTTTCCAGCACAAAGACAACTTGAAGGGATACATGTCTACCAAACCAAGCCTTCAAAAAATGCTAGAAATGATACTCAAGCTTGAAGAAAAGAACAAGTGTATCCAGGAGGACAGAAGGGAAGTATAATACCACCAAAACATAAATATCAAACAACACACTTACAAAATCTACTAAACATAAAAAATGTGCAGAATTAAAAATAATTTCTCCATTATAACATTAAATGTCAATGGGCTTAACTCACCGATTAAGAGACACAGATTACAAACTTGGATTAAAAACCACAATCCATCAATCTGCTGCCTTCAGGAAACCCATCACACCACAAAAGATAGGCACATCCTAAGAAAGAAAGGCTGGTCCAAAATCTTGCAAGCTAATGGAACCAGGCAACAGGCAGGGGTAGCAAATATGCTTTCAAAGTGAACTGCAAACCAAAGAAAATCATAAGAGACACAGATGGATACTATATTTTAGTCACAGGTACAATTCACCAGGAAGACTTCACAATACTGAACATATATGCACCCAATATGGGCCCCTCCACATTCATTAAGAAAATCCTACAGCATCTAAAGCAAGAAATCAACCCCCAAACGATAATTCTTGGGGATTTCAACACCGCCCTCTCAACATGGGATAGATCAACAGGTCAAAAGCTTCAGAGAGACACTTTGGAACTTAATCAAACCATTAAAGAAATGGACCTTACAGATCTCTATCGAACTTTTCACCCACGTACCAAAGAATACACATTTTTCTCAGCGGCACACGGAACTTTTTCCAAAATAGATCACATATTGGGCCACAAAACGAATCTACACATATACAAAAAACTTGAAATTCTAACCTGTGCCCTATCAGACCACCACGGCCTAAACCTGGGACATCCACAGCACAACAAACAAGAGAAAATACACTAACTCCTGGAAACTTAACAATATGATGCTGAATGAGGACTGGATTCAGGAAGAAATTAAAAAGGAAATTCAAGATTTCCTGAAAGTGAATGATAATGAAAATACAACTTACCAAAATCTCTGGGACACAATGAAAGCTGTTCTAAGAGGTAAGTTCAAAGCTCTTAATGCCTACATCAAAAAAAATGGAAACATCAGAAATAAACAACTTAACAATGCAGCTTAAAGCTTTAGAGAAACTAGAGCAATCTGATCCCAAAAGTAGTAGACGAGAGGAGATTAGCAAAATAAGGGGAGAAATATCTGAAATCGAGATTAAGAAAACGATAGAAAAAATCAACCAGTCAAAAAGTTGGGTCTTTGAAAAAATCAATAAGATTGATACACCCCTAGCTAAATTAACTAAAAGCAAGAGAGAGAAAACCCAAATTAACAAAATTAGAAATGAACATGGAGTTATCACTACTGATACCCAAGAAATCCAGAGAATTATAACATCATATTTCAAAAACTTATACTCTGTGAAGTTTGACAACACAAAGGAGATGGATGAATTTCTAAGTAAACACAACTTACCTAAATTGAATCAGGAAGGTGTGAATTATTTAAATAGTCCTATAACATATAAGGAAATTGAGGAAGTAATCTCGAATCTTCCCACCAAAAAATGTCCTGGACCAGATGGATTAAGCCCAGAGTTCTACCAGACATTTAAGGAGTTAATAATACCAATACTCCTTAAACTGTTCCATCAAACAGCAAAGCAAGGAACAATACCAAATTCCTTCTATGAAGCTAATATCGTTTTAATCCCAAAACCTAATAAAGACTCACTTAAAAAAGAAAACTGTAGGCCGATCTCTCTGATGAACACAGACACGAAGATTCTCAACAAAGTTTTAGCAAATCAGATTCAAAAACATGTAAAAAGATTATTCACGGGGACCAAATAGGCTTCATCCCTGGCACACAAGGTTGGTTCAACATACGCAAATCAATAAATGTAATTCATCATGTAAACCAGTCCAAAGTCCAAGACCACATGATACTCTCGATAGATGCAGAAAAAAGCTTTTGACAAGATCCAACAGCCTTTTATGATCAAAACGCTAGAGACAGTAGGAATGGAAGGAACCTTTATCAATATAATAAAAGCTGTATACAACAAGCCCACAGCAAGGATTATGCTCAATGGGAAACAATTGGAACCATTCCCACTTCGATCAGGAACTAGACAAGGCTGTCCACTCTCACCACTTCTATTCAATATTGTACTTGAAGTCTTAGCTGAAGCCATAAGACAAGAAAGGGACATAAGAGGGATTCAAATCGACAAGGAAGAAGTCAAGCTATCCCTATTTGCAGATGACATGATCTTATACCAGAGTGATCCCAAAAACTCCACCAGGAAGCTTCTGGAACTAATTGAGAAGTTCAGCAGGGTGGCAGGATACAAAATAAATGTGCAAAAATCAGAGGCCTTGCTATATGCCCAGAATGAAAGAAATGAAAAAGCCTTGAGAGAAACCATCCCATTCACTATAGCCCCTAAAAAAATGAAATACCTTGGTATAAACCTAACCAAGTAGGTAAAAGACCTTTACAAGGAAAACTTTAAAACCCTAAAGAAAGAAATTGCAGAAGACACCAGAAGGTGGAAACACCTCCCATGTTCCTGGATTGGCAGAATCAACATCGTAAAAATGACCATCCTACCAAAGGCAATATACATATTCAATGCTATACCAATTAAAATCCCAAAGCAATTCTTTAAGGAAGTTGACCAAACAATCTCAAAATTTATGTGGAAGCACAAAAGACCCAGGATAGCAAAGACAATCCTGAGTAACAAAAACACTGCTGGAGGTATTACCATACCAAACCTTAGTGTATATTACAAATCCATAGTTATAAAAACAGCCTGGTACTGGCTCTAAAAGACCCAGATATAAGCCCACAAAATTACAGCCATTTGGTCTTTGACAAAGGGGCCCAAAGAATCCAATGGAAAAAGAACAGCATCTTCAACAAATGGTGCTGGCAAACTGGATCTCCACATGCAGAAGATTAAAGCTGGACCCATACTTGTCACCATGTACAAGACTTAATTCCAAATGGATCAAGGATCTTCATATCAAGCCAGAGACTATAAAAACCATAGTTGAAAGGATAGGGAACTCCCTCGAGCTGATTGGGCTAGGCCAACCTTTCCTAAACAGACATCCAATGGCACAGTCACTGCTACCAACTCTCAACAGTTGGGATCTTGTGAAATTAAAGAGCTTCTGTTCAGATAAAGAGATTGTAACATGAGCTCAAAGGCAACCCACAGAATGGGAGAAAATCTTCACTAACCACATATCTGATAGAGCTCTTCTGTCCAGAGTGCACAAAGAACTTAGAAAACTAAACATCAAGGAAACCAATGGCCCAATTAAAAAATGGGCCCTGGAACTTAAAAGAAATTTTACCAGGGATGAAATTAAAATGTCTAACAAATATCTTCAAAAATGCTCCACTTCTTTAGCCATCAGGAAAATGCAAATCAAAACCTCCCTGAGATATCATCTCACCCCGGTCAGGATGGCAAAAATCCACAATACAAACCACACCAAATGCTGGATTGGATGTGGAGAGGGAACTCTCCTACATTGCTGGTGGGAATGCAGGCTCATACAGCCACTCTGGTGAGCCGTCTGGAGATTCTTAAAGAAATTAAAAATTGAAATGCCATATGACCCTGCTATTCCACTTTTGGGAATAACCCCCCATGCAGCAGAGGTTCACCTCGATAGCACAAGCATGATCATGTTCATAGCAGCACTGTTTACAATAGCAAAGTCATGGAATCAACCCAAATGTCCAACAGTTGACGAGTGGATAAGGAAACTGTGGTACATCTATACAAGGGAGTACTACTCAGCCATCAAAATTGCTGAATTACTGGAATTTGCCGGCAAATGGATGTCATTAGAAGCAATTATATTGAGTGAAGTATCCCAGACCCAGAAAATTAAGTGCCGTATGTACTCCCTAATAGGTAGCTCCTAGTACCAAACCCACCCAGCTCACCTTGAGATACTCATAGGTAAATCTATGTAATACCTACAGTAATTGCAAGGATTATGAACAGGAGGGATGGGGTTGGAGGGCCACACCAGAAACAAGGAGAGAAATGACCATGTTACAGTAGAGAAAATAGGCCTCCATCAAGGACTGCAAGTAAGTAATGTGACACCTGGTTAAGTTCACAGACATTTGATCATGTACAACTGAGGGGGTATGATCTCACCAGAAGGGGAGACAGCATATAGTCTGGCAGATAAAAGGAACCATTTTGCAAATGGGTTATTGACCCCTCCCTCACTGAGGTTTCCTACTTTTATTACATCTACCCTTGAATGTGCTCTTATAATAAGACTCCAGTTTAACAGCTTTTTGTCTCTGGCCAGGGGGTGACATACAGTGCCCAGCAGGATGGAGTGAAGGGCATTGCAGGAGCAGCAAAACTGCAAAAGAAAATCAACAAACCACAATCCAGAACTTCATAGACCCTATATCAACCACCTAGAACTAGGCCAGACTGATCTCTCCCCATCCTGAAGCTCAGGGACATTTGGGGAAGAGGGGGCAGTAAGATTGTAAGAGCAAAAGGATGGGAGGAGCAATGATTTGCAAGATACTCCACACAAGTTAGGGCCGAAGCAATCATAATTGGACTTTGCATGCCCTGCGCAATGTCCAACACACTATTGACCTCGCAAAGTCTAGCATCTGCTAAAGGCACCAAGACCCTTGGAGGCAAGGGATTGGCAGCCACAGTAGTGTTCCTATGCTGAAGGGGAACACGGGAAAGGGTTCAGGGAAATGCCACTGGGTCCTTGTATGTCATCGGAGAGGAGGGCCCAGAGGAGTGTCAGGGATGCATAAGAAAGGACTGTCTGGGAATTGGGGCAGGTGGCACTGGGGGATGGGGAGGGAGGGGAGCGTGAGCAGGGGGTTCGGGGGGAGGAGGAGGGAGGGAGGGAACTGGTGTACCTATTAAGTTTGTATGAGCGGAAATAATAATAAAAATGTGTAATAAAAAATACAGCCTTATAAATTTGTCAGTATAGTTAGTATCATCAATGAGTTTTGTATCATCTAATGTTTCCCTCTGCTTAGTGCACTTTTTCTTCAGTTTAAAGAATTCCCTTTAGCATTCCTTAGGATGGATCTAGTTGGCAAAAATTTTTCTATGGTTTTATATCTTTGGGAATATATTTATTTCTTATTTATTTTTCTGGCATGTAAGTATTTCCTTAAGAATTGCATTGGCTAGTTTTAGATGTCAATTTCACAATTGAGAGCTCAGCTTTTTAGGCACACCTGTTGTCATAGTTAGATGCTAACCTTGCATTTGAAGGTTCTAAACTCTGGGCACAGTTGTGAGAACTTAGTTTGTCAATCCCAAGTGAGTCTGCAGGAGATTGTCTAATTGATGAGGAAGATCCAGTCCATGGTAAGCAGGAACAGGCCCTGGAAAGGTGAATAAGATGTGGGGAAATGGTTGAAGAAGATGGCACGCTTCTGTATACTTGAGCACACCGGCTGATCTGGCAAAGGAAAGCTGTTATATTCCACAGTCCTGTGGATTTCATGTAGCCAGTTCCCTCAGCCCTGTCAGGTATTTTGCACCTATCATTTATTATATGGTTGATTTTTTACTCACTAATCTGTTTGGTGAGGGCTCAGTTTCTTGAAAATTCGTGATGCTTTTGCTCTGTCTTTATTCATACCTACCTGTCCTTCCAAAATCTTAGATCAGACTTTTTTTTTTCCCAAGTGAATTGTCATTTCCACTATTTCAGCACTAGATGGTGAACTACGTTCAGGTTTTCCTTAAATCTGTAGTTAGTGTTTTGTCCTTTTTCCAACACTAGGTGGCACTCTAGGCCAATATTTAAAAAACCTTCCCTGCTGGAAGATGAACTGAAGGATTGCGTTAAAGAGCAATCTATGCCTACAAGCCTCTATCTACGTGGAGCTTGGGTGAGTGCACATTACTATTCCACAGTCACTAGCCTGTGGTCAGAAAATTCGGGATTCTACTCAGCACCGGCTGTGACTATGGAGGGACTAGCTCAAGAATCTCAAAACTTGTCACTTCTCTTTTCTTTCTAAAATTAGACAATAGTTTCTCTTTGTTGTGTTGCCAAGAGGCTGGAGGTGAGGGAGAGTCATGTGGCCACCAATACTATAAAGCTGTTAACATTCTGAGGCCATTGTTTGCTGAGGCCAGTAAAGTACAGGTGCAGGAAATAAGCCCAGACTGTTATAGCCTGTCTGGTACCTTGGCACATATGTGGCACATATGTAGCCCAACACTGCCATAGTGTGCCACAGGTAATGATGACTGAAAGTCCGTCTGACTGGGGCAGTGACTCTCCACTTGGAAGAAAACAATCTCCATCTGGTTAATATAGCAAGATTCAGTGAACTCTTTCTGCTGAGGTCAGTGTCAGTAAGCATGACAGGTTTTTTTTTAACATTTTTTATTATTATTTCCGCTCATACAAACTTAATAGGTACACCAGTTCCCTCCCTCCCTCCTCTTCCCCCCGAAGCCCCTGCTCCCCCTCCCTCACTCCTCCCTCCCCATCCCCCGGTGCCTCCCGCCCCAATTCCCAGAGAGTCCTTTAATGTGCATCCCTGACTCTCCTCTGGGCCCTCCTCTCCGATGACATACAAGGACCCAGTGGCATTTCCCTGAACCCTTTCCCGTGTTCCCCTTCAGCATAGGAACACTACTGTGGCTGCCAATCCCTTGCCTCCAAGGGTCTTGGTGCCTTTAGCAGATGCTAGACTTTGTGAGGTCAATAGTGTGATGGACATTGCGCAGGGCATGCAAAGTCCAATTATGATTGCTTCGGCCCTAACTTGTGTGGAGTATCTTGCAAATCATTGCTCCTCCCATCCTTTTGCTCTTACACTCTTACCGCCCCATCTTCCGCAAATGTCCCTGAGCTTCAGGATGGGGAGAGATTAGTCTGGCCTAGTTCTAGGTGGTTGATATAGAGTCTCTGAAGTTCTGAATTGTGGTTTGTTGATTTTCTTTTGCAGTTTTGCTGTTCCTGCAATGCCCTTCACTCCATCCTGCTGGGCACTGTATGTCACCCCTTGGCCAGAGACAAAAAGCTGTTAAACCGGAGTCTAATTATAAGAGCACATTCAAGGGTAGATGTAATAAAAGTAGGAAACCTCAGTGAGGGAGGGGTCAATCACCCATTTGCAAAATGGTTCCTTTTTATCTGCCAGACTATATGCCCTCCCCTTCTGTTGAGATCATACCCCCTTAGTTGTAAATGATCAGGAACGAATGTCTGTGAACTTAACCAGGTGTCACATTACTTACTTGCAGTCCTTGATGGAGGCCTATTTTCTCTACTGTAACATGGTCACTTCTCTCCTTGTTTCTGGTGTGGCCCTCCAACCCCATCCCTCCTGTTCATAATCCTTGCAATTACTGTAGGTAATACATAGATTTACCTATGAGTGTCTCAATGTGAGCTGGGTGGGTTTGGTATTAGGAGCTACCTATTAGGGAATACATATGGCGCTTAATTTTCTGGTTTTGAGATACTTCACGTAATATAATTGTTTCTAATGACATCCATTTCCCGGAAAATTCCAGTAATTCATCATTTTTGATGGCTGAGTAGTACTCCATTGTATAGATGTACCACAGTTTCCTTATCCACTCGTCAACTGTTGGACATTTGGGTTGATTCCATGACTTTGCTATTGTAAACAGTGAAACACGACAGGTTTTTGTGACCATGCTTAGCGGTGGCCAGGGCTGCTAGAGCCTTTGCAAGCAGACTGCTGAGATGCTCCATTGTCATTTTACCCCCACGCAACGATTCTGACCAAGGTGATCACACTCATTGTCGGAGTCCAGAACACAGGTGAATATCAGCATTACTGCTGTCGCAGCCATTTGGATATGGGTGAGTGGAATGGTAGAAGTGCATCAGTAAAGGATACAGGGAGGGAATGTGTCAGTTTCAGAGCCAGCAATCCATAGTGGGGACTTCTGAAAACTCTATTAGCTGGAGTCCATTTTGGCAAGTACTTCAAGAGTTCTTGACTGTGAAAGTTGTGGGTTTCTGCGGCAGCATCAAGGGCTTTGTATGTCCTTGGTGGTAAAGGCTGCTTGGGTCCTCCTACTTTCTTTTCATTCAGTACCAGGGGAGCCTCTCTCCAGTCTGAGCTGTGCCAGGCTGTGGGATGGGACGATGCAGATAAAATGTTTCCTACTCTGTTCTACTCTGGCCTTCCTGTTTGCTGACATTCTAGGTAGCTGCAGCTTCTCTGTTGTACTCTTAAAATTCTCACGGAACAATTTTTGGAAATGAGACAGTTGTTGAGTCACTGTGTGGAAGATGTGGCCTGCAATCTCTTAGCTTAACATTTTGCAAATGTCACATGTAGGGAAAATTGTAGTGGTAAAGAACATTATTAAGCAGTCTAGGAGTGCCTTTGCAGCAGTATTCCAGCTATACCAAACACTGCCATGAATCATCCAAGAAATTTTCCACACCATATTCAATCTCACTGTATCTGTCACTGGAAATTCATATCTATGTTTATTCTTTGGAAGGTGGTGTTTCAAGCCCTCCTCATTTTCATTCACCTGTTACCATCTACAAATGAGTCACCAGATGTATTCTTTAATTTTTTTATTCAATTGTGTGTGCGCATGTGCATGTGTGTATGTATGTGTGTGTGTGCGTGTGTTCGTGTGTGTGTAGAATCACGGACGAATTTGGAAACCACCATGTACTGCCTCCATCTCCTCCTTGTTTACTCTGCCCTGGGATTCACAGGCTCCGCCCTACGAGGACCAGAAACTCAGGCTGCCCCCGCTTCCGCCTGGCATCTATACATGAGGTCTAGGATCTGAACTCAGGATCTTCTGCCTGCAAGGCAGAGGCTTAACCCTTGAGCCACCTCTCCAGCCCCAGATGTATTCTTTAAATAAATGCCTTAGACGCAACCTTCCATTCTACAACGCTTATACACAGTAGGGATGTTTAATTGGTTTATTTGAAGTGGAATGCTCAAAGTCATCTACTACCCTTCTCCAGTAGGCACATGTCCTTCTATCCCACTAATGGTTTGTTCGAACTTAGAGAAAATATGGAACAACCCACAAAACCTGTACATCTCCCAACCACAGTGACTAAAATGAGAACAAAAGAATTGTGCACCTTTGTTTCGCCTCCCCACCCAAGTGCATCTCTTCCATCTTGTGTCTTAGATGAAGGAGGCATACCGAGGGGAATTAAAATGAAAAGAAATGCAAGCTGGTGCCAAATTTATTCTATCTCCTCCATTTCTTATTTACTACCTTCTATTTCTTTTCAGTTATTACTCAGTGACTGGCCCAAGGATCCAGGACCAGAAGAAGTAAACTGTATTATGGTAAACACCCTCAAATAACTTATTGCATGCCCCTGCTGCTACAGTACTTCTTTTGACAATCTCACAGATTTTTTTGTGTCACTAATAGCCTTGTTCTTTTCGCCTGCTCTAAGACAATAGTTAGAAACTTGTGGTTTCTGGCTCCTGACAGTTAAATACATGCATCTCTTCCCAACTCTGACATCACTAAAGTCATATCAGAGGCTTGAAATCATCTACGATAGAAGTTTTTACAATATGAAAAGTATCATTCACTCCAAATTACAGTTCCCCCCTCCCATGTAGAACCATTTATTACTTACTGATGATCAAACTCTTGCTTATACCTTACTCTCCCATATTTAACAAATTCTTATTTGGCTTTCTGGCTGAGCTCAATACTTTTTTTATTTTCTAAAGTTGTATTTACTGAAGAAGTTGCTTTGGGAAGCTGATCTTTGGTTTCAAATATCACATCAAGGAGCAAGACACAATCCTACCTCACTGACCTTCACAGTTATATAGATCTACCTTTGATCAAAATGACGGCAACCTTTTCTAACTCCTTTTGTCAGAGACTAAGTATTCAAACAAGTTTTAGAGTCTACCTGGTTCCTGGAGGCTTCTATTTGCATTTCACATGAAGTGTTGTGACAGTGGTATATGTGGATAACCTGCTAAGTGACAGGCCAGTGTTGGATGTATAGAGTATCAGTATATAAATTTCTCTTAATGACAAAACTCCTGCTCCTGTAGAGCATGACTGGTGAATCATAGTGTTAATCCTACTTTGTGTCCAGGATTTGAAGGGAAGTCTGGTTTGTCACATTCCTGATGTCTTAATAGGAAAATAACAAAAATGATAACATGTTCACAATACTGAGCTATCGCTCACAATTTTAAGTGTTTTGCATGTATTAGCTAACTTAATTCTCACATTAACCCTAAAACGAGTTCTACTATGTACCCATTATTTTTCTGGCAGCATTGGAGATTGAATCTAGGATCTCCTGCCTGCTGGCTGAGTGCTTCAATAGAGAACTACAGACACAATCTTACATACCCATTTTAAAGACAAGGGCACTGGACACAAAACATTAAATTACTTAATCTAAATTCACACACTCTGTAAGCAGCAGAGTAAAAATGCTGATTTGCACAGCCTTCATCTAGATTTTATGCCCCTAGTAAGATAAGAACAGAAAAATGTGGACCACTGTGCTGTGGAATAATAGCAAGCCCTTTGATAGATCCAGCAGTAACATTTGACAGTCTTTTCTCTGTGATGGAATTCTGTTCTGCTAGTGAATTGCAGTTGTAGCATAAAGCTGGAATAAAAGGATTTTCTTTATTGGCATAATTCTGAGATGATCTCAAAGGTCCAGATTCTAAGCTTTTCACAAATGCAGAGCTGTCAGGCCCTAGGACAGAACTATGAAGAGTACACCTGTACTTGCCATTGCAGCTGTTGACATTCCCCCTCCAACTCACACTAACATCAGCTGCTGCACACTTCACTAATCAAGTGTGGAACGAATATGTCCAAATCCTGGGAAAGCAGCTGTGCCTATTTTCTGTGGGGAAGGGAGTGTGGGGACTGCTTCAGTTATGAACTGTGGCTGTTGCATACTGACTTCTTAGAGTCAGTTATTGTGATGTTAAGACAGTAGTGACCTGATTAAATGAAGCATGGCAACCATTAAAAGTTAAATCATAAAGTTGTATAATTAAAATTATGTAAAAACAAATATGAATGCCTGCCATATACTGTTTCCTAACTATTGCAGGTTTTTTTGTCATCTATGTTGTTGAGGTTATATGTGACCATCGTATCTGAATGGAGGCAATAGTAACAACTAGTGTAGTACTGCATAGCCCTTCCAATTGCATGCTTGTAATACTCCAAGCAGTACTCCTGTCTAATCCAGGAGAATATTTGCAATGGAAAGTAAGACTAACACTGCTCTAGGATGGTTTAAACTCTTTTGGAAATGCTTATAACCATGAAAAGTGTGAAGTCATACAAACTGAAGCCTTATTTTTGGACTAGTTGATGGTTAGACATTCAGCATAATAGCATCATTCCTATGCCCTGAACTACAGTGGCATTGTCCTTCTCACCAGAAATATATTCAGGCCAATTATATGAAACAAAACAACTCGTGTATTGTCTATTGTGAACTCTTAGCATATGAGCAGGTTCTTACTTCCAGATCAATGCTTCAATGTTACTATCGCCCCAACACAAAGCTTCACTAATAGATGACATAGTAATGCAATTCAACTCAGAATGCCCATCTAGTAACTCTCATGTACCAGTCACTGTATTGGATGCTGGTGATATACCTGGAAACAAAAGACAAGCATGAACACATGATATTTCATGCAGTCAAATAACAGGTATTGAGGGGAAAGGAGGCAGCTACCCTAAATTATGGGATCAAGAAAGGCCTTTATGGTGAAGTGACATTTAAGGCAAAATATGAATGACAAAAAGAGGCATCCATGTGACAAATGTTACCGTGAAGTAGGAGGGAAAAAAATGGGAGGGCTATGTAGTAAGACTAAGTCATGCTTACTTCTATTCTAGGAGTTAGGAGAGCTGATTCTGGAATCAGTCTACTTAGAGTTGCTACTGCACATTATCTGCTCTATGACTCATGGAAAATCTTTAACTTCTTTTTTGCCCAACCTTTCTAATCTTTAAAATTGGCAGAACAGACATCATAAACAATTGTGACACTTAAGCAAAAGAATGAATGAAAAGTACCCAAAACATATATAATGGCATAAATGCCACTTATCACTATTAGTAGTAGTACCAGTAGTAGTAGTATTGACATGAATTATGAGCAATATCTATGAAGCATGTCAGTAGCCATAGAGACATGCCACTATGCTACAAATGAAAGAAAATGCTAAGAGGTTGGCACCATCCTTTATACAGTGCCCATCTTAACCCTAGGACCTTAGCCTTTACTACTTAGAAGTGGTTATCTTCTGGAAAAAATAGGCTCTCCACTTTTTAATAAAATGACACAGAAATCCAATGTCTTTATGCATCCTTAGTCTTGGATTGCATAGAACACAGTCCATCACGAGTCCATCATGGCAAGGCTGAAAGCAAACTTTACAAAGAAGTCCAGCTGGCACATTCACCCTGGGCTTTAGGACCCTATTTCATCACAGAGTTCAAGGGTAAAGCACCAATCTGTTACTATGGTTCATTGATTTCCTTTGATGAGATTTCAGGTTTCTTTCTAACTTGGAATAATGAAGATTTCTATGTTTACTTGGCTGGTAATGATCTCAAAATGATCTCTTCTATTTATTCATACTGATTTCTAATCTCTGCCACAAGTTCCACAAGACATCATTATGAAAAGAGATCTCTGGGGGAGGTACAATTGTATTCATTTCCTGGAAGTGACAAATAGAAGTTGTACTTTGGCCAAGGCAAATTTACTTTAATGCTATTTGGACTTGACAATGTCTTGAATATCTTCCACTATTTAGTGGATTGGAAGATAGCATAGCATGTGTGATCTGTTCAAGAGCATGGACTCTACAGTTATATTACTATTTCTCTCTCTCTCTCTCTCTCTCTCTCTTTGGGGAGTATACTTGCATGTGTGTGGACATATATGTGTGTGCAGAGGCATATGCATGTAAAGGTCCAAGGCTGATATTAGGAATTCCTTAATAGTTTTTTCCACCTTATACTTTTAAACCTGGGTCTGTAATTAAGCCCAATTTTCTGATAGGACTAGTCTGGTCAGTCATATTCTTTGGAGATTCCTAGACTCCAGTCTTCTGAAAGTACAGGGAGGCAACCAAAACCACCTGACATTTTTACATTGAATCTAAGAATCCCAATTCTAATCCTTTGCTTGCATCACAAGCACTTTAAGCATTGAGCCATCTCTTAAGCCCTAGTCACATCACTTTAATTCATATGCCAGTTACTACAGTTACTACTTATCTAACCTTTGAATAAATTATTAACACTTTCTGTTTTATAGTACTCTAATCTATGCAACATGAATAGAAGTAATTCCAGGGACATAGTTCTCAGTAAATTTTGCCAATTATTATTTTAATGATCAATATCTTCTGTGAACCTCTGCATGGAAAGTCTGTCCTTTATCTGTTAGTATCTTATTTTGCATGCTAACATGCTTTCAAAAGTGGGATAAAGCAAAAATGTGGTCTGACACACCCACAACTACCTGCAGTGCTGTCACCCTTGAATTCACACTGAAAAGCACACACCCTTTAAAATTCAAAAGTGGAATCCTTGAAAACATTTAAAAATGAAAGATGCCAACTGTGCAGAAATAGTTGCCTTTCGGTCAGTCAAAGAAGTGCATAGATGCCTGAGATTCACCACATATTCTAAAGCATTTACTCACCATTTCTCTCCCCTGACATCATTAATGGTAGAACTTAACCAAGTGGTAATAAGTTGCTTAACTCTGAGACAGTAACTATGCTCACAAAAACTGTTCACTTCTGCTCAAATTCTGATCTTTCTTACTGAGCCATGTCATAGCAACACAGATTTCTTAGCATAATTGTAGAAGTACTATTGATCATAGCACAATGGTCACTATCACTGTGTTGGACTCTCCAGGGAGTCTGTTCTAGAAGTCACTTAAGACTTTGTTTGTCAAAGAAAGCTATTGACCTTCAAAGTTTTCTTAGAGGTGTACTGTCACTTCCTTGAGGAACCCAGCATTTGGTGACAAAATACTTAGATCACTAAATTTTATAAGCACAGTAATGCTTATCATTTGTTTTCCTTCTAAGTATGTGTATACATAGGATACCAGCATACATAGTTATTGATAACCTTAGAAATATCTTTGGACAAAAAAATTAAAAGAATTTTTTTACAAATATCTCACCAAAAACAGCATCTCAAGAAAAATTCAAATTCGGTCCTTGAATTAGCAATAGGACAGCAACCATAAGTTAAATTCACTGGGATCCTCTATGTTGCAGTTCATGTGCATGGTTGCTGATAAATGACCATCAAACGGCTTAAGGGAACAAGGGGTTTATTCTCTCTTACAATTATAGTTTAAGGAAAAAAGGGGTTTATTCTCTCTTACGATTTTCCTGTTGCAGTTGTCAGTCCAGCTTGATGAGAGAGCATGCACCAACACCAGGGCCGAGGGAACTGGCCACACCATATCTACATAATGGCTGAGAGAGGGACAATCCTTACTTGCCAGACCAGCATGTCTGGACAAGTGTACAGAAGGATGCCAACTCTCTCAATCAACTGTCTGTACTTTATTCCAGGGCCCAATCTTACCCACCATGGGCTGGGCCCTCTGCATCAGCTAAACAATCTCTTGCAGTTTGCTCTGGGCCTAACTCAGCCACTAATTCTCTACAAATGTGCCCAGAGCTCAAACCCTCAACTGTTAAGGTGACATCCGTGCCTAACTATGACACTCTGCTTTTAGAAAGATTGCCATAACAAAAATATATCCAACCTGAATTTCTGTGTATTTAGTCATTTACTTTATAATTATTTATCAAGTGCCTATTACAGTGGTACTGTGGAAATAGTGTCAGAAAATAATAACAAAGTCCTTGACCATGTTTGTCATAATTTGGGAGAAGGCAAAAAAGAAACGAAGGGCTTGACTAGATGAAAGGCAGATGATAAACAGAGTTGTGAATATTAATAAATTCTTGTCAAGTAGATTAAGGACCAATGTCAATAGAGTGATCAGGAAAATTTATTTAAAGCAAACCTAAAGGACGCAGAGAACCTATTTTCCCATATTTGTCTTACAAGATCTTTTGATTCCATGGACCACCAAGCTGTCTGGACAAGTTTTGTCCTCCTGTTTATGATCTGTTTACAGTCTTAGTCAAGAGTTAAATCATTCAAAAGCTAGAAGAATTTCTCAGTTGCTATGAAACCTACTAACCACATGAATGATCCAACTACCTCACCATGGAAAAAAGTTGCTTATGCTATCTTAGGTTTTGCTTGCTTTGGAAATGCAAAGCATTTCCTTTCACAGCAACTTTGCTCCTTTTCTAAACTTGTAGCATCACAGACATCCTTGTAACTAGTATGTACCTTACAAAAACTTCATGGTGGGCTGGAGAGGTGGCTCAGAGGTTAAGCCTCCGCCTTGCAGGCGGAAGGTCCTGAGTTCGGATCCCAGATCCCACGTATAGACGCCAGGCGGAAGCGGGGGCGGCCTGTGCTTCCGGTCATGGTAGGGCAGAGCCTGTGAATCCCGGGGCAGAAGGAGGTGGAGGCATCCATGGTGGTTCGCGAATTTGTCCGTGGTTCTACACACACACACACACACACACACACACACACACACACATACACACACACACACACAGACACACACACCGCGGGCACATACACACGCATATGCACACAGTTGAATAAATAATAATAAAAAAAAATTTAAAAAAAAAACTTCATGGTCAGCAAAAAATCCCCTAGGGCACCTGCTGGTGTGCCAAAGACAGTACAAAGGATGGACCTGCAAGTCTTGAGTATGGGGTATAAGAAAAATGATGGGAAGCTGTATGTGGAAGATGATGTCTGGCTGCCTCTAAGACATATATGTACCATGGAAGTTCAGGCATCACTGCTTGGGAACTGTCAAAAAATTCATCAGTAGCTTTGAAATTCTATCGCACTAGCATTTTTATTACTCTATGCTCTTTACTGAGCATCCATCCACTCTCTTCTAAACATGCTGATTTTTGACCCTTGCTCGATTGAATCTCATTTTCCATACTGTACTTCAGTGGTCCTCCTAAGTGACCTAGGATAAAAGCCCTAAGATATCAAAGAGAAAAGTTTTGAGCTTTGCGTGGACAAAATGGTAAGGGCTACACACCTGCCTCTTGCAGCCAAATTCAGTACTTGAATTAGTAATAGGACAACAACCACAAGTCAAATGCATAGGTATCCTCTGCTTTCAGAAGAAGTCTTATGAAAGGGAAGTGTCTAGTCTGTTGCTGTCTATGTAATGCTTCCAAAAGTACCATGACAATGGTTGTGGAACCTGGATAGAAAGTTCCTGCAGTCATAACCAATCCAACTCACTTGTCACTCTAAGTCATATTCCTATTCCCACTCAGGCTATACAGTCTCTTTCCATTGTCCTCAGATGGTTTAAACTTTTGTAGACTGGGAGCTTTGTTTCAGAAAGTCTTCATAGCTCTGACTTGGAATTTCCTTAGGACAATGTTTCCAGTAACTTCTTCCAGATGCCATTCACTGCAATACCTATAATGATGAAGATGAAGAAAAATAGGAAGGGAAGCAAAGGAGGAATTAGTATTTATTGAAGTATTGCTAAATATGAGACATTTTGCAAAACATTGTATATAATTCTTGAAAAATCCTATGAAATAGCTACTGTTATTATCCCCATTTTATCAGTGAGAAAAACATGATGCTGACCATATTTAAGTGTCTTGCTGAAATTATCTTGAGACAGAGACACAGTTAGGATTCCAGTTCAGATTCATTTGATGCCAGAGCCCATTTTAAATCAAATTCTATCCCTGCTATGTGTTTACCCAAGCCTTTGTCAGAGAGGCTTTGTCAGAGGTAGGCAGATACCACATAGACAACTGTGCCCACTCTAATTGTGGCAAGCATGGCAATATATAAGACCTGCATACTGCATGCAGGCTATGAGTGAGTTTTGAAATAAAGAAAAATTTGTTCAGCCTGCATGAGATATATATAGGTGTTAACTAGACAAGTGAGGGTCTTAAGATCTGTGCACATTTTTAAAGAAGTACTAATTAAGACCTGAGCAAGCCTGAAGGAGATAATCTAATTGATAGGGACAGACTCAGCCCATAATGAGTGGGATTATTTCCTGGACAGGCTAAAATGGGGGAAGCGAGCTTCATAAAGTTTGACATTCTTCAGCACTACAGTGGGATTGTTGAGATGGTTAGTTCTTGAACTGAGATGTCAAGATCAGTCCATTCCATGTGAATGAGTTACTGTCATACTTTTTTAGCTGGTCCAGTAATTTGACATAATTGGACAGACATGCTGTCTGACAAGTGTGCGTTGCTCTTCTTTCAACAATCCTGTGGATATGATATGGCCAGTTCCTTCAGATCATGGCGTTGGTTTTTACTGTTGGCAGATTTCACACTCAGCAACAGCCACAGCCAGGTCAGCCTTGCTAAGTGGAAGTATATGTTGTCAAGCCCATATATAACCTCCCACTGCTCCTACTGGTGATATGAGCTTTCCTGCTGAGCTGTTTTGTTGTGAATTTATCAGCAACATACACAGTAAAAGCAATGGCATCTTCCTTCCACTTGGTAAGCCTCCTTTCTTGACCCCTTTTCTGATTGCCCTTGTGTTTTGGGTTGTAATTTCTATCAATACCCCTTTGGCTTTAGGGATCTTTTAGCACTAGAGATTACTTATTATTTTTAATACATTTTTATTATTATTTCAGCTCATACAAACTTATTAGGTACACCAGTTCCCTCCCTCCCTCCTCCTCCCCCCGTACCCCCTGCTCCCCCTCCCCACCCCCCCTCCCTCCTCATTCCCCAGTGCCTCCCGCCCCAATTCCCAAAGAGTCCTTTCTTTTGCATGTCTGATTTTCCTCTGGGCCCTCCTGTCTGATGACGTACAAGGACCCAGTGGCCTTTCCCTGAACCCTTTCCCGTGTTCCCCTTAGGAATAGGAACACTGCTGTGGTTGCCAATCCTTTGCCTCCAAGGATCTTGGTGCCTTTAGCAGATGCTAGACTTTGTGAGGTCAACAGTGTGTTGGACAATGCGCAGGGCATGGAAAGTCCAATTGTGATTGCTTCAGCCATAACTAGTATGGAGTATCTTACATGTCATTACTCCTCCCATCCTTTTGCTCTTACACTCTTACCGCCCCCTCTTCCGCAAATTTCCCTGAGCTTCAAGATGGGGAGAGACTAAGCTGGCCTAGTTCTAGGTGGTTGATATAGAGTCTCTGAAGTTCTGGATTGTGGTTTGTTGATTTTCTTTTGCAGTTTTGCTGCTCCTGCAATGCCCTTCACTCCATCCTGCTGGGCATTGTATGTTACTCCCTGGCCAGAGACAAAAAGCTATTAGAGTCTTGTGATAAAAGCACATTCAAAGGTAGATGTAATAAAAGTGGGATACCACAGTGAGGGAGGGGTCAATCACCCATTTGCAAAATGGTTACTTTTTATCTGCCACACTATATGCCCTCCTCTTCTGGTGAGATCACACCCCCTCAGTAGTAAATGATCAGGAACAAAAGTCTGTGAAGTTAATCAGATGTCTCATTACTTATTTGAGTCCTTGATGGAGGCCTATTTTCCCTGCTGTAACATGGTCCCTTCTCTCCTTGTTTCTGGTGTGGCCCTCCTACCCCATCCCTCCTGTTCATAATCCTTGCAATTACTGTCTCTAGGTGGGCTGGGTGGGTTTTGTACTAGGAGCCACCTATTAGGGAGTACATACGGCACTTAATTTTCTGGGTCTGAGATACTTCACTTAATATAATTGTTTCTAATGACATCCATTTCCCGGCAAATTCCAGTAATTCATCATTTTTGATGGCTGAGTAGTACTCCATTGTATAGATGTACCACTGTTTCCTTATGAACTCGTCAACAGTTGGACATTTGAGCTGATTCCATGACATTGCTATTGTAAACAGTGCTGCTATGAACATGGTCGTGCTTGTGCTATCGAGGTGAACCTCTGCTGTATGGGGGTTATTCCCAAAAGTGGAATAGCAGGGTCATATGGCATTTCAATCTTTAATTTCTTTAAGAATCTCCAGACGGCTCGCCAGAGTGGCTGTATGAGCCTGCAATCCCACCAGCAATGTAGGAGAGTTCCCCTCTCTCCACATCCTCTCCAATATTTGTTGTTTGTATTGTGGATATTTGCCATCCTGACCGGGGTGAGATGATATCTCAGGGAAGTTTTGATTTGCATTTCCCTGATGGCTAAGGAAGTGGAGCATTTTTTCAGATATTTGTTAGACATTTTAATTTCATCCCTAGTAAAGTTTCTTTGAAGTTCCAGGGCCCATTTTTTAATCGAGCCATTGGTTTCCTTGGTGTTTAGTTTTCTAAGTTCTTTGTGTACTCTGGACAGCAGAGTTCTATCAGATGTGTGGTTAGTGAAGATTTTCTCCCATTCTGTGGGTTGCCTTTGAGCTCATGTTACCATCTCTTTATCTGAACAGAAGCTCTTTAATTTCACAAGATCCCAACTGTTGAGAGTTGGTAGCAGTGACTGTGCCATTGGATGTCTGTTTAGGAAATGTTGGCCTAGCCCAATCAGCTCGAGGGAGTTCCCTATCCTTTCAACTATGGTTTTTATAGTCTCTGGCCTGATATCAAGGTCCTTGACCCATGTGGAATTAAGTCTTGTACATGGTGACAAGTATGGGTCCAGCTTTAATTTCTGCATGTGGAGATCCAGTTTTGCCAGCACCATTTGTTGAAGATGCTGTTCTTTTTCCATTGGATTTTTTGGGCCCCTTTGTCAAAGACCAAATGGCTGTAATTTTGTGGGCTTATATCTGGGTCTTCAATCCTTATCCATTGATCTGTGTGTCTATTTTGGAGCCAGTACCACGCAGCCTTTATAACTATGGATTTGTAGTATAGACTAAGGTTGGTATGGCAATCCTCCAGCAGTGTTTTTGTTACTCAGGATTGTTTTTGCTATCCTGGGTCTTTTGTGCCGCCATATGAACTTTGAGATTGTTCGGTCAACTTCTTTGAAGAATTGCTTTGGGATTTTGATTGGTATAGCATTGAATATGTATATTGCCTTTGGTAGGATGGTCATTTTTATGATGTTGATTCTGCCAATCGAGGAACAAGGGAGGTCTTTCCACCTTCTGGTGTCTTCTGCAATTTCTTTCTTTAGGGTTTTAAAGTTTTCATTGTAAAGGTCTTTCACCTCCTTAGTTAGGTTTATACCAAGGAATTTCATTTTTTTAGGGGCTATAGTAAATGGGATTGTTTCTCTCAAGGCTTTTTCACTTCTTTCATTCTGGGCATATAGGAAGGCCTCTGATTTTTGCACATTTATTTAGTATCCTGCCACCCTGCTGAACTCCTCAATTAGTTCCAGGAGCTTCCTGGTGGAGTTTTTGGGATTACTCAGGTATAATAAGATCATGTCATCTGCAAATAGGATAGCTTGACTTCTTCCTTGCCGATTTGAATCCCTCTTATGTCCCTTTCTTGTCTTATGGCTTCAGCTAACACTTCAAGTACAATATTGAATAGAAGTGGTGAGAGTGGACAGCCTTGTCTAGTTCCTGATCGAAGTGGGAATGCTTCCAATTGTTCCCCATTGAGCATAATCCTTGCTGTGGGTTTGTTGTATACAGCTTTTATTATATTGATAAAGGTTCCTTCCATTCCTACTGTCTCTAGCGTTTTGATCATAAAAGGCTGTTGGATCTTGTCAAAAGCTTTTTCTGCATCTATCAAGAGTATCATGTGGTCTTGGATTTTGGACTGGTTTACATGATGAATTACATTTATTGATTTGCGTATGTTGAACCAACCTTGTGTGCCGGGGATGAAGCCTACTTGGTCCCTATGAACGATCTTTTCAATATGTTTTTGAATCCGGTTTGCTAAGACTTTGTTGAGAATCTTTGCGTCTGTGTACATCAGAGAGATCGGCCTATAGTTTTCTTTTTTAAGTGCATCTTTATTAGGTTTTGGGATTAAAACGATATTAGCTTCATAGAAGGAATTTGGTAGTGTTCCTTGCTTTGCTATTTGATGGAACAGTTTAAGGAGTATTGGTGTTATTAACTCATTAAATCTCTGGTAGAACTCTGTGCTGAATCCATCTGGTCCAGGACATTTTTTGGTGGGAAGATTCAAGATTACTTCCTCAATTTCCTTATCTGTTATAGGACTATTTAAATAATTCACAACTTCCTGATTCAATTTAGGTAAGTTGTGTTTCCTTAGAAATTCATCCATCTCTTTTGTGTTGTCAAACTTCGCAGAGTATAAGTTTTTGAAATATGATGTTATAATTCTCTGGATTTCTTGGGTATCAGTAGTGATAACTCCATGTTCATTTCTGATTTTGTTAATTTGGGTTTTCTCTCTACTGCTTTTGGTTAATTTAGCTAGGGGTGTATCAATCTTATTGATTTTTTCAAAGAACCAGCTTTTTTACTGGTTGATTTTTTCTATCATTTTCTTAATCTCAATTTCAGATATTTCTCCCCTTATTTTGCTAATCTCCTCTCTTCTACTACTTTTTTGATCAGATTGCTCTAGTTTCTCTAAAGCTTTAAGCTGCATTGTTAAGTTGTTTATTTCTGATGTTTCTATTTTTTTGATGTAGGCATTAAGAGCTATGAACTTACCTCTTAGAACAGCTTTCATTGTGTCCCAGAGATTTTGGTAAGTTGTATTTTTGTTATCGTTCGCTTTCAGGAAATCTTGAATTTCCTTTTTAATTTCTTCCTGAATCCAGTTCTCATTCAGCATCATATTGTTAAGTTTCCAGAAGTTAGTGTATTTTCTATTGTTTAATGTGTTGTGGATGTCCAGCTTTAGGCCGTGATGGTCTTATAGGGCACAGGTTAGAATTTCAACTTTTTTGTATATGTGTAGGTTCGTTTTGTGGCCCAATATGTCATCTATTTTGGAGAAAGTTCCGTGTGCTGCTGAGAAAAATGTGTAATCTTTTGTGTGTGGGTGAAAAGTTCGATAGAGATCTGTAAGGTCCATTTCTTTCAGGGTTTGATTAAGTTCCAAAGTGTCTCTGTTAAGCTTTTGACCTGTTGATCTATCCCATGTTGAGAGGGCGGTGTTGAAGTCCCTAAGAATTATCGTTTGGGGGTTGATTTCTTGCTTTAGACGCTGTAGGGTTTTCTTAATGAATGTGGAGGGGCCCGTATTGGGTGCATATATGTTCAGTATTGTGAAGTCTTCCTGGTGAATTGTACCTGTGACTAAAATGTAGTATCCATCCGTGTCTCTTATAATTTTCTTTGGTTTGAAGTCCACTTTGTCTGATAACATAATGGCTACCCCTGCCTGTTTTCTGCTTCCATTTGCTTGTAGAATTGTTAACCAGCCTTTTATTTTTAGAGCGTGCCTATCTTTTGTGGTGCGATGGGTTTCCTGCAGGCAGCAGATTGATGGACTGTGATTTTTCATCCAAGTTTGTAATTTGTGTCTCTTGATCGGTGAATTAATTCCATTAACATTTAGTGTTATAATGGAGAAACTATTGTTAATTCCAGACATTTATTATGTTTAGTAGTTTTTATAAATATATTGCTTCGCTTTTAATGGTGTTATACTTGCCTTCTGTTCTCCTGGATATGCCTGTTTTTTTCTTCACGCTTGAGTATCATTTCTAGCATTTTTTGAAGGCCTGGTTTGGTGGACACGTATCCCTTCAAGTTGTCTTTGTGCTGGAAGATTTTTCTTTCTCCCTCGATCATGACTGATAGTTTTGCAGGGTAAATCAGCCTGGGTTGACATTTTTGCTCATTCAATACTTGAAGTATGTCTCTCCAAGCTCTTCTTGCTTTTACTCTTTCGACTGAGAAGTCATTTGTTATTTTAATAGGTTTACCTTTAAAAGTGACTTGTTTTTTCTCCCTTGAAGCTCTCAGCACCAGTTCTTTATCTTGTACGTGGAGTGTTTTAACTATTATTTGCCATGGCGTGCTTCTGTTTTGGTCGTATCTGTTTGGGGTGCGGAATGCCTCTTGTATATGGCTGGGCCTCTCTTTTTTTAGATGAGGAAAGTTTTTCTTGATGATCATTTGAAAAATTTCCTCAGGGGTGGTATTTTGAGATTCTTGCTCTGGTATTCCATGAATACGCATGTTAGGCTTCTTCAGGTTGTCCCATATCTCTTGGATATTTCTCTCAAGTATCTTTTTGGCTTTAACAACCTCTTCCATTGAGCTGGTTAGTACTCCCACTTTATCTTCAAGGTCTGAAATTCTGTTTTCTGCTTCGTTAGTTCTGTTGATAAGACTCTGTGGCATTCTGGGTTGAAGATAACTTGTCTTGTAGCTCAGTTTTAAACTCTGCTTGAGTTTGTTTTAACTGCTCTATGCCAGTTTTTGTTTCTTGCACTGTTTTTCTCAACTCCTCCAAATGTCTCTTGTGTTCCTCTTCAAAGCGATTGATTCGATTATGTAATTCCTCCCGGATTCCTCTTTCATAGTATTGAACATGGTAATGATCATATTTTGAAAGTCGTTATCCTGGGTCAGACTTTCTTGGCCTTTTTCCGCGGGTTTGTTCTGGTTGGAGTCTAACATTATGGGATTAATTTCTTCAGTGGGAAATTTGTTTACTTGAGTGTTGCTTCTCATGGATTTGCACTTTGACTTTGGCATTGTCGTTTTAACTCTTAAGATCTTTCAATTTCACTAAACTGAAGTATTTGGCCTGGGGTCCTGGTGGGCAGCCCGGGCGGAGATTTACCTAGGTCACAGGGTGAGGCCCGGCTGGACCGCGGGCGTCCTGACTGGTGGAGCGGTGGGGTGAAAGGGAGGATGGGGGCGTCGGCGTGGAGCTATTTAACCTGAGGGCAGCTGGGGCGGGCCGGGCCCAGGGGGAGGTCCTCCTCGTCCCCCGGCCACACGCGCGTCTCCGGCTGGATGGTGGGAGTTGGAGCTGGGTCCCTTTGGGCTGATCTGGGGTCCTGGTGCGCGGTGCGCAGGGGGAGACTTACCTAGGGCACGGGGTGAGGCCCGGCTGTACCGAGCGCCGGTCCCGACGGGCGGAGCGGGGTGGGGTGAAAGGGAGCAGATTACTTATTTATTGTCTGTATGTAAAACCTTCTAAAATAGTGTTGAGAAGCATTAGTGACCTCCTTAAAGTAAGTATATTAAATGATTATCAGATAATATGCTCACGGATGCCACCATCAAATCTACAGAAATTACTAGTACCAGAGCACTATGTAGTTTTTTCCTGACAACCATTGATACTAGGGGGCTGTATGTGTGTGGTACAGACTGTCTGGCCACTATCTCCAGCATCTGTAATTTAATGAACTGAACATCTAGCTGCTGTGACAGTATAGCAATAATAGGCATCCCTGATGAACAAGCTCACATATAAGCAGATGAGGGGGCATAGTAATGGAGATTTACAAAAGATGTGGTTAAACTCTTGATGAAATGTGAAATTAGATCATGTCTCTATTGTGCTTAAAACTTTCAATAGCTTGCCATTGCCTGAGGGGAAGTGTCCACATGAGTTAGCACAGCTTTTTAGATTTTTCGTGGCAGTGCCTTTCAAAAGTATTTTAGTAAGATTAATGGTAAGAACAACATTTTACCTGCTGCTGGCTGTTTTCCTTCTTTATCCAGGGTTTTAATGTCAGAAGCTTATACTTTTAACTACTTTCTGAAAAGTACATTTATTTATAGTATATCTGCCCTTCTGTGTCATATCACATCTGTCAGTCCTAGGTACTGTTCCTGAGCTGAGACTCAAGGTGTCTATGAAGGAAAGTACTCCTATCCTCTTAAACTAGGCAGAGGTTTGCTGTGAGTATGTGAACACTTGATCTGATACAGCACAGTTAAGCACAGAGGTTTGCGGAGAGTCAATAAAACAAGTTTGAGTCCTGGTTCTATATTTTATCAGTTATGTTACAGACCCCCTTTGTTGCAGTTTCTCTTCTGTGACTGACAAATAATGAATGATTTTTATAAATACATAGCCAAAAGTTTAGGGGAACAAGGCATTTATTCTGGTTTACAATTCTTAATTATATTCATCAGCATGGCAGAAGAATCCATACAAATTAGATTTGAAAGAATTGATTATCATATTTACAGAAAGAGTGTGAGAGGAACATGCATTCCAGATCGGTAGCACTGTCTGCATGCCATACTTCTGAACCAGCTCTCTCCACTGTGCCAAGAGAATGGTTCCACCTACTACAGACTGGGTCTTCTTACATCAATTAGATAATCTCACAGTTTGCCTTAACTAAACAATTCTTAACTAATGTGCCTAAAGGCTGAGCCCTCAATCGTCATATTGACACTCATATCCAACTGCCACACCATTTAGCTGTGTGATGCTCCTGCTTCAATTAACTTCTGTAAATGGGGATGAGGGTAACAGTGTTCTTAGCTCATAATGCTGTTAGAATTAGACCCACTAGTTCCTTCAAATCACTCGGGGTCTTGTCAGTTATCTAGACAGATTCATAATATGTATAAGTAAATCCGATGATTCTGCTGTCAGACACCTAGGACTCAGATTCTAGTTCTTCCATTTGTTGCCTGAGATACTTTCCACAATTAGCCACTGAATCCTTAACTCTCCATGGAAAAATCAAGATAGCAATGGAACTCTTAAGGAATTATTAACACCAACTGTCAGAAGCCCCAGTGGCCTAAGGGATAAGGCATTGGCCTCCTAAGTCAGAGATTGTGGGTTTGAATCCCATCTGGGGTGGTAAGCTTTTTCTCTTTTTGCCCTGGGACCCAGGTCCCACGTGATCTGAATGACAAGAGAGGACCCCCTGCTCCTCAGGTAAGGCCCCTAGACCATTCCCGAGGCCCCAGGTCACCCGTCTGTCCCACCAACCAGTCAGAGCGGCGACCAGTCTGCTCTGGTGCTGGGGAAGGTGCCTAGGCCACGCCCCAAGTCTCACGTCATCTGTGTGACAAACTAGACACACTGCCTTTTTACTCCGGACAGGACCAGGGCAGACCCCCTGCTGCTCCTCAGGTAAGACCTCTAGACCATTCCCCAGGCCCCAGGTCACCCGCCTGTCCCACCAACCAGTCAGAGCAGCGACCAGTCTGCTCTGGCGCTGGGGAAGGCACCTAGGCCACGCCCCAAGTCTCACGTCATCTGTGCGACAAACTAGACACACTGCCTTTTTACTCCTGACAGGACCAGGACAGACCCCCCTGTTCCTCTGGTAAGGCCTCTAAACCATTCTCCAGGCCCCAGGTGATCTATGTGACAAACTAGACACGCAGCCCTTTTTGCCCCAGTCCAGGACCAGGGCAGACTCCCTGCTCCTCGGAATTCAACAGAATCCAAAGAAAGCCAAAGCAAATCATCCTATCACGTGGGAGATAATCTTCACATCTAGCCCAAAGATAAGTACACCTTTTTACCATCTTGTTCCTTTCAATTATTAGTCACTGTAGTTTAACTTTTTCATATAGCCACCCCAAAACGTATACAACTTCAGGAACTATACCATTCACCCTCTCATATCACCAAGGAAGTAACCTGAAAAAGTGTACTACCATACTAATATTCACTCTCTGTCTACTAAACGTGACTTAATTGATGTACTAACAGTTTAATAGCCTCATCTAGGAAATAACACCAACACCAGACAAGTGTACCTAACTCCAATGCAAACACTAGTAATAACTGCCTGAGAGTAGTAATACCAGCTAATTCAATTCAGTCAAAAACACACAGAAACTGAAAGAAGGTCTTAAGAGATAAAACAACAATGCCCAGGTCACAGCACAAATCAAAAAGAAACAAAAACCAAGACAACAAAACTACTGAAAGAATTAACCCCATAATGACAGAATCCAACCAGAACAAACTCACAGAAAATAGACAAAAAAGCCATACCCAAAATAATGATTTTCAAAGCCTGATCTTTACCATGATCAATACTATGAAAGAGGAAATCCAGGAGGAGTTAAGTAACCGTATCAACCACTTTGAACAGGAACACAACAGGCACTTGGAGGAGATGAGGAAAACAGTTGAAGAAACAAAAATAGGCATAGATCAGTTAAAACAATCTCAAGCAGAGTTTAAAAATGCACTAAAACACAAGTTGTGTTCAACCCAGAACTCAACAGAGAGTTGTATCAGCAGAACTAATGAAGCAAAAAATAGAACATCGGATCTTATAGACAAAGTGGAAGAACTAACCAGCTCAATGGAAGAAGTTGTTAAAGTCAAAAAGATACTTGAGAGGAATATTCAATAGTTATGGGACACCCTAAAGAAGCCTAACATGCAAATTCATGGAATACCAGAACAAGAACCCCAAAATACCACACCTGAGGAAATTTTTCAAATTATCATAAAGGAAAACTTTCCTCATCTAAAGAAAGAGAGGCCCATCCAAATACAAGAGGCATTCCACACCCCAAGCAGATATGACCAAAATAGAAACTCACCACGGCAAATAATAGTCAAAACACTCCACATACAAGACAAAGAAAATGTGCTAAGAGCTTCAAGGGAAAAAAAAAAACAAGTCACTTTTAAAGGTAAACCTATTGAAATAAAAAATGACTTTTCAACGGAAACAGTAAAAGCAAGAAGAGTTTAGAGAGACATATTTCAAGTACTGAATGAGTAAAAATGTCAACCCAGGCTGATATACCTGACAAAACTATCAGCCATGATCAAAGATGAAAAAAAAATTTTCCAGCACAAAGACAACTTGAAGGCTTACATGTCTACCAAACCAGGCCTTCAAAAAATGCTAGAAAAGATACTCAAGCTTGAAGAAAAGAACAAACATATCCAGGAAGACAGAAGGGAAGTATAATACCATCAAAACCTAAAAGCCAAATAATATACTTACGAAAGCCACTAAACACAAAAAGTGTCAGGAAGTAAAAGTATTTCTCCATTATAACACTAAATGTCAATGGAATTAACTCCCCAATCAAAAGACACAGGTTACAAACTTGGATTAGAAATCAGAAGCCATCCATCTGCTGTCTTCAGGGACACATCTCACCACAAAAGATAGGCACATTCTAAAAGTAAAAGACTGGTCAAAAACTCTTCAAGTTAATGGAGCTAGAAAACAGGCAGGGGTAGCCATTATGCTCTCTGACAAAGTGTACTTCAAACCAAAAAAAAAAAAATCATAAGAGACACAGAAGGACACTACATTTTAGTCACAGGTACAATTCACCAGGAAGACTTTACAATACTGAACATATAAGCACCTAATATGGGCTCCTCCACAATCATTAAGCAAACGCTATAGCATCTAAACAAGAAATTAACCCCAAACTGATAATACTTGGGAATTTCAATATTTCTTTCTCAACGTGGGATAGATCAACAGGTCAAAAACTTAACAGAGACACATTGGAACTTAATCAAACCCTTACTGAAATGGACCTTACAAATTTCCCACAAACTTTCTTTTTTTATATAATACATTTTTTATTATTATTTCAGCTCATACAAACTTAATAGGTACACCAGTTCCCTCCCTCCCTCCCTCCCCAACCTCCTGCTCCCCCTCCCCTCACCCCTCCCGCCCCATCCCCCCGTGCCTCCCGCCCCAATTCCCAGAGTCCTTTCTTGTGCATACCTGACTCTCCTCTGGGCCCTCCTCTCTGGTGACCTACAAGGACCCAGTGGCATTTCCCTGAACCCTTTCCTGTGTTCCCCTTAAGCATAGGAACACTACTGTGGCTGTCAATCCCTTGCCTCCAAGGATCTTGGTGCCTTTAGCAGATGCTAGACTTTGTGAGGTCAATAGTGTGTTGGACATTGCGCCGGGCATGCAATATCCAATTATGATTGCTTCGGCCCTAACTTGTGTGGAGTATCTTGCAAATCATTGCTCCTCCCATCTTTTTGCTCTTACACTCTTACCGCCCCCTCTTCCGCAAATGTCCCTGAGCTTCAGGATGGGGAGAGACTAAGCTGGCCTAGTTCTAGGTGGTTGATATAGAGTCTCTGAAGTTCTGGATTGTGGTTGGTTGATTTTCTTTTGCAGTTTTGTTGCTCCTGTAATGCCCTTCACTCCATCGTGATGGGAACTGTATGTCACCCCCTGGTCAGAGACAGAAAGCTGTTAAACTGGAGTCTTATTATAAGAGCACATTCAAGGGTAGATGTAATACTTATACCCAAAAGTGGAATCGCAGGGTCATATGGCATTAGGCAATGGAAGGGGTCAATCACTCATTTGCAAAATGGTTACTTTTTAATCTGACGGACTATATGCCCTCCCCTTCTGGTGAGTTCATACCCCCTTAGTTGTAAATGATCACGAACGAATTGTGAACTTAACTAGGTGTCACATTACTTTCTTGCAGTCCTTGATGGAGGCCTATTTTCTCTACTATAACATGGTCACTTCTCTCCTTGTTTCTGGTGTGGCCCTCCAACCCCATCCCTCCTGTTCATAATCCTTGCAATTACTGTAGGTAATACATAGATTTACCTATGAGTGTCTCAAGATGGTCTGGGTGGGTTTGGTATTAGGAGCCACCTATTAGGGAGTACATACGGCGCTTAATTTTCTGGGTCTGGGATACTTCACTTAATATAATTGTTTCTAATGACATCCATTTCCCGGCAAATTCCAGTAATTCATCAATTTTGATGGCTGAGTAGTACTCCATTGTATAGATGTACCACAGTTTCCTTATCCACTCGTCAACTGTTGGACATTTGGGTTGATTCCATGTCTTTGCTATCTATCAAACTTTCCATCCACGCACCAAAGAATACAAATTTTTCTTAACAGCACATGGAACTTTCTCCAAAATAGACTACATATTGGGTCACAAAAAAAATCTCCACATATACAGGAAAGTTGACATTCTAGCCTGTACCCAATCAGATCACCATGGTCTGATGCTTGACATGTACAACACAACAAACAGCAGAAAATACACTAATTCCTGGAAACTAAACACTATGATGCTGAATGAGAATTGGGTTCAGGAAGAAATCATAAGGAAATTCAAGATTTCCTGAAAGTGAATAATAATGAAAATACAACATATCAAAATCTCTGGGACACAGTGAAAGCCGTCCAAATAGGTAAGTTTATAGCCCTTAATGCCTACATCAAAAAAAAAATAGAAACATCACAAAAAATAATGATGTGGCTTAAAGCTTTAGAGACACAAGAGCAATCCAATCCCAAAAGCAGTGGAAGAGAGGAGATTAGCAAAATCAGGGGAGAAATATCTGAAATTGAGATAAGGAAAAAGATACAGAGAATCAACCAGTCAAAAAGTTGGTTCTTTGAAAAAAATCAGTAAGATTGATACACCCTTAGCTAAGTTCACCAAAAGCAAGAGAGAGAAAACCAAAATTAACAAAATTAGAAATGAAAATGGAGTTATCACTACTGATACCCAAGAAATTCAGAGAATTGTAAGGTCATATTTCAAAAACTAATACTCCATGAAATTTGATAACACAAAAGAAGTGGATGAATTCCTAAGTAAGCCCATACCTTCACCATACCTTCTAGGTGCTGATAGACTATTTCCCAAATCTGTGGTCCAAAATAAACCCTTATTTCCTTAAATTTCTTTTGCAAGGTGTTTTGTCATGGCAACATGAAAAGCAAGGAATTCAAGTGTTTTATCCTATTAGATGCTTTAGCAAATACATTTGTATTCTTAACTTCCTTTACAAATTGTTCATTGCCATATAGAAATTTGATTTTCTCTTGAATAAAAATATTTTACAGCTCTGCCTCTTCTAGAACAATCTCAATTACAACATTGTCACCTATAATCTCACATGTTTAGGAACATGAACTGTCATGGGTTGAAATGTGAGTTGTCCCCCACAGGCTCATATGTTTGAATCCTTAGCTATTGAAGTGTTTAGGAAGGTCATGGCACCTTTAGAAGGTACAACTTTGCTGGAGGAAGGCATGTCACAGGGAGCAGACCTAGAGGTTGCTTAACCCCTTCTTGCTTCCTGAGAGCTGTCTGCAGCTTGCTCTCTCTCTCAGTCTCCACGATGTACATGACTTAACTCACCTCCAAATTCTACCCGTTGGCCAGGTTTTTTCTGCCATTATAGACTGTATCTCCCCTCTGGAACCATAAGCTAAATAAATCGTTTTTCACCTTAAGCTGCTTGAATCTAAATGGTATCTCACAGAAGCACAAAGAGCAACTACCACAGATGTCAATTCAAAGATCTTGTAGTTCAAGCATATCTTTTCTAAAAATATCAACCTCTCTTGCCTCACTGCTAGAATCACAACATTGGATCAGTCACTTACCTGAGAACTATGAGTTTATTAGGCAAGTATTACTGGGATTGAGGAAAACTTAAAGAATTGACACTTGAGAGTAATAAAGGTCTAAGAAACAATCACCAGAACACCTGAATGGAACCCCAGCATTTGTATTTATTTTTGGGTTTTTTTCTCCCACATTTTATTTTTTTCCTAGTCAACTCAATAGGTACCCCATCATCCCCATTGCACTCTTTCCCCTTCCTCTTTTTGTTTCATCCCCCCTCCCTCTTTCTCCCCAAGTGCCTCCCCTTCCTCCATCCCATCCCCTGGAGAATCCATTTATGTACAAGCCAGAACCTCCCTCTGAGTCCTCCATCCTACTGAGGACTCAGTGGCATAGCCTGGGCCCCCCCTTGGGCTCCTCATTAGCATGGGAACTCTATTATGACTGTTTAACTCCTTGCCTCTAAGGATCCTACTGCCTGAAGCCTTCTTCCTTGTGATTGGTGCTAGACTTTGGTACCCCTGCCTTTGTACAGTGCATGTTTACCATTATAGTTTAAAGAAATACACTATAATTTCTAGAATCCTCCCAGAAACCTTTCCACTAGGTAAATCCTGCCAGACAGAAAGAGTGACTTCCTTCACCTTCAATGGGATCTTGTAATGAAGGAGTGCTGTTCTGTATAGAGCAGTTCTTTCATTGCTCCCAGCATACCTGTGCCAAAGCTCCTGACACAGATGGGAACGCAGGCCAATTCCTTCAGGCTTTGTCTTTTCACCTGCTTCAAATCTCACATAATAGTCTTCACTGGCCCTGTTGACATCTCCCGTTTCATCCAGTGCCATCATTGTTCTCTGACAATCATGGTATATCTACAAGTATTTATGCTCTGTTCTTAAAAATGCTTTCTTGTCCTCTACCAGAGATGCTCTTTTCTCTCAAATTTTTACTTCTAGCTTCTGCTTTTATTTGGGGGTCTTTCCTTAAATAATGCTTTCTTAAAGACCTTATGCCTGCCTTTGCAATTTAAATCACTTGTATATCCTTATTCTACTGTTCTCTTTCTTAGCATCTGCTACTCTTCTACACTGCTTATCAGACTCAGTTTTTTGTTTATTATTGGCTTATTTCTTCCTTATACTAGATTGAACTTCCAGAAGGCAATGGCAGTGTTAATTTTATCATTACATTGTTTTCTCAGTGCCTCTTGTAATGCTTGACACATGATATGCACTCCAACAATATTTGTCAAATAAATGAATGTGTACAAGCCAAAGTATCTTCCTTGTGAAACAGATTAAATTAATTTGAACATTTAATTAAAAAAATCAGCTGTCAATTTGTGCTGAATTTGATTCTCACACCTTTTCCAGGGCTAATTTGATCTAAGACGGCTACACTTTTAGATGAAACACAAATTGGATCTTATGTTATTATCTTGCTTAAAACCCTTCAATATTTTACCATAGCCTACAGGAAAATGTTCAAAAGTGTTTGCAGGATTGATAAGGCCCTCTGTGTCAGTGGATAATTTTTTTAAAAGAATGATGCATAGTACAAAATACATTTGGCATTGCAACTGATATCTACCTATCTAAATATTTATATTAATACCTGAAATAAAAGTTTCACAAAAGAATTCTCAGTAGATGCAGCATATGACATTTTATTTATATCATTTAATAAAATGTGAGTCATGGCTTGCCAAATTGATGGGCTCACATTGTATTGTGTTCTAAGATGCAGTTTATAAAATAATACTTCCCTGTGCTTTGGTTTCCAGTTCCAGTTACTCCAGCAATGCTGGCTTCCTTAGAATTCCCATCATGGTCCATGATGTCTCACCATCTTGCTGTTCATATTGCTTCCACATCCTTTAAGGTATTTAATTCATTTCTGGCATTTGGTTCAACATTCAATGACACTGACTGGTATTTCCAAAGGAAAAAAGTTCTCCTTTGCACCAAAATAGAGAGAGAAATGTGTGGAGCTTCACAAGTTTCTCGGCCCCTTTGTGTCTAGAAAAACTCTCTAAAGGCTCTTGAAGATCACATTTTGATTTTCACTCAAGAAAGGGGTAGATTTGCTTCAGGGAGCCTTAATGTACACTATTGGAGTGGAAAGAAGCAATATGCGTTCTCTCTTCTGTACATTGTTTACATTCACAGAGCCCTGCCCTAAATTACCTCATATTGTATGAAATAATGTTTTTTTCAGACTGTCTTGCCCTGACAGACTTCATTTTTACAAGCATACTTTTACTCCATTTTAAGGATGGAGGTTGACTGAGCATCTGGGTGGGCATGCGAGTGGCACCATCAGTCTGGCACCACCCACTGATGATTCATGAATAACTTATTCCTGGGTGTAGAATTTGAACCTATATAAATTTATCAGGATAAATTTGGACTATGGGGACAAATGAACATGTTCCAAATGTATCAGGAAATCTAAGTATGAGAATATATGGGACACATCAGACCAAGGAAAGGAAGTTACATCTTATATAGGCCCTGTAAAGTGGTGGGATGTCTAAAACTGTGATTGCAATGGTCTTCACTGACCACACAGCGTTAAAGGGTCAATGTATAGAGGACTCTGACTATCCCAGGGACTTTAGCACAGTTTGGCCCTATTATTGATGTATTCACTGAAATTGTGTTTGCCTGTCCACCTATTTGCCCTTTGGACCTGTCATCCATCTTTGTGCCCTTTTCTCAGTTTGGACTCACAGCAGTCAGGCTCACAGCAACAGCTTCTCCAGTTTGGTTTCATTTGTCAGCTTTATAGTACATACACTTTTTTCATGCCAATCAGTTTCTGAGTTTTGACTTCTTAGACTTCTTTCTAATTCTTTGTATTTTCAATTCGGTGTGATATGTACTATGCAATTTGAGAGTTTAGGTTAGTAATTAAGATTGAAGATTGGAATAAAAGGGGCCGAAGAAAGGCTTCTGCCTTGGAAGCAGAATGACTTAAGTTCAGATCCAGACCCCACATACTAATCGGGAGCCCAAGAACAGGCTCTGGGCTATGCCACTGAGTCCTGAACTCTCACTAGGGCGGAGGACTCAGAGGGAGGTTTGGTGGTCACACAAAAAGATGCTCCAGGGCATGGGAGGGGGAAAGGGCGAGGTACCAGGAGAGGGGAAGGAGGGAGGGCAGTGAAAGGAAGTGGGGAAAGGAGGGAGAGTGCAATGGAGGACGACCGGAGAGGGGAGAAAGGAAGAAAAGGAAGGGGGTACCTATTGAGTTTGTATGATTAGGAAAAAAATAAAATGTGGGAGAAAAATTTTTAAAAAATGTTGGGCTGAGATGGCAGTGGCCTGTACTTCCTGCCCTGGAAAGTAGAGCCTGAGAAGCCACAGAGCAAAACCAAAAGGAGGTAGAGTAATACAGGATGATTCCTGAAGTCACTCTTAGAACTCACATGTATACATAGTGCCCTCTGATACACACACACACACACACACACACACACACACACACACACACACACCAAATTGGGAAAAGAAAAAGAAAACAAGATTGAAAATAAAGTACCTGTGTGTGCCGTAGCCAGGACTATCAAGGAAAGCAAGAATATCTGGAAAATTGCTGTCATTAAAAAAGCCACCCTTTGTGAATTTGTTTTTATTAACTATATTCCAACATTGTGGAAGGACATGTGTCCTTCCACATTTGCCTATGCTTTTCACATAGTGTGTCATAGCACTATGGTTCTAGTATTCTTCCCAAGATGGACAGAGACTTAAGAGAGGATAAGAGAAGATCAAATAGTGGCGTCTTGGGGGCTTAGGTTGAATATGGTGGTTGACTTAAGTTTTCCATGTCATTATAATTCTAACTTTTGATGATCTTTTTTAGATTTGGCTTCTTGGATTTTCAATGAAAGTTTATGCCTGGAATCTTGGTCTTATCTTTCTGTGTTTTGCAATTAGAACTTTTGGTTTGGTTCTTATTACAGTTTGCCTGTATGATTGCTGATAAATGACCACCAAACAGCTTAAGGGAAAAGGGGGTTTATTCTCTCTTATGATTTTCCTGTTACAGTTCTCAGTCTAGCTTGACGGGAGAGCTGCACCAACGCCAAGGCTGAGGAAACTGGCCACAACATCACCACATAATGGCTGAGAGAGATACAATCCTGACTTTCCAGACCAGCATGTCTGGACAAGTATACAGAAGGATGCCTACTTCCTCAACAGGCTTTCAGTATTTTTTCCAGGGTCTAGTCCTGCTTACCATGGGCTGGACATTCCCCATCAGCTAGACAATCTCTTCCAGGTTTGCTCTGGGCTTAATTCAACCATTAATTCTCTACACATGCGCTCAGAGCTCAAACCCTCAACTGTAAAGTTGACAGTTGTGCTTAACTATGACACTCCACCCCTTGTCAACTTGACACAAAAATATAGCACTTTTAAACTGCAACCTTCAATCCTTGTTCCCAGGGGTGTTAAAAGTTATTTTAAAAATATAAATACATTTAATTTTATTAATCTTAAATCTGTAAAAGTTCTCATAGACAAATTTTAAAATGTTCTGTCATTAAAAGTTCAATTATCAAAATGTTTGAACTGAAAGTTTTAAAAAATGTCTCAAATCTTTTAATGTAAGAGTCTATCAAATCAAAATATGTTAAATACTTCAACAATATAAAACACCAAAATAGAAGTATCATGATAAAATAAACTATTAAATTAAAATCAAAGTCTAGCAAATCAAATACTGCATCCTGTATTTCAATGTCCATCTTCTGTTGCTCATCATGTAGTCACAGTGGCTCAAAAATTCTAGGCAATTCAAGTCCCTGTTTGCAGCTCAAAGTGTACAGGCAAGAGTTCCCCTGAACTAGGCTGAAGCTCCACTTGCAGCTGTCCTCAGCATACACCCCATGGTTCTGGCATCTCCAACAGTATTCTGGGTTCGCCTTGAAGCTATAAGCTTCAACTTTCCTTGCAGGAACTCTACGCTTGCTACTTGGTGCCATGCTTTTGTTGCTTTCCATAAACGCCTCAATCGTACATCAAAACCAGTACCACCTGGGGGACACTGCCAGATTCTGAAGCAAGGTTGAAATGTAGCTTGGTTCATTTGAGCTACAGCTGTACCAACTTTAGCATGCTGACTCTGGAAAAGCCTTTGTATAGGTAGCCGAAACTTCCAAAGGGCAAGAACTGGCTTCAACTTGGGCTTTCAGCCTCTGAAGGAATCCAGGTTTTCAAACCACAAAATTGCCATACGGTGGTGTTTTGTTTTCCACTATCCCAGTGCAAGTCACTAGGTTTTCCTTCATTGATACTCATTTCTCCAACAACGGCAGCTATTCGGCTGCCTGCCCTTTGCACATCCAGAGCTTCACGGCCACCAACACAGCTCTGCTCTGTCAAGGAAACCAGTCCATCATCTTTAAATTCAACTTTACCAAAGTTCTCATTTTCTTCATCATAAACTGGGCCTAAACAATCCATGACTCTCTCAGCATCACTATTTTCCAAATGGCCCACCAAACTCTGTAGAATCGTATTTGTAATCCACAAAGTCAAAATCTTCAAACATTTTGAACTTTGTCCAGCACAACCATTCAAAAGTCACAAGATCCACATAGTCAGATTTATCAGCAACACCCCACTTCCCGGGTACCAAATTCTGTTTCAGTTTGCCTGCATGGTTGCTGATAAATGACGATCAAACAGCTTAAGGGAACCAGGGGTTTATTCTCTCTTATGATTTTCCAGTTACAGTTCTCAGTCTAGCTTGACGGGTGAGCATGCACTAACACCAAGGGTCGAGGGAACTGGCCACACCATCTCTACATAATGGCTGAGAAAGGGACAATCCTGACTTTCCAGACCAGCATGTCTGGACAAGTGTACGGAAGGATGCCTACTTCCCCGATTGGCTTTCAGTATTTTATTCCAGGGCCTAGTCCCACCCACCATGGGCTGGACCTTCCCATCATCTAAACAGTCTCTTGCAGGTTTGCTCTGGACTTAACCATTAATTCTCTACAGATGTGCCCAGAGCTCAAGCCCTCAACTGTCGAGTTAACACCTGTGCCTAACTATGACAGTTCTTTATTGGATTTTTTAATGGAAAAACGAGGAAAGATACAGGAAGAACAGAAGGATTAAAGGATAGAAGGGAGAAGTCAAAACAGAGCATGTATACCATTTCTTTGGTATTATATACTTCCTTTTAAAAGTCTTATAGTATCCTGGAAAATACTGACCAACAATCTCCAAATGTTTGAAGATATTCTACAAATAGGCCCTTCTACCTTACTTCCCCAGAACTATACTTTTAATGAATAAGAAGAGAATCAAGTTGAGGGTATACCAGAATTCTTTCCATACTTTCCATATTTAAATAGGGATAGTAGATAATTGCAACCTTCTCTTCTCAGGCACAGTGTATAGATCACCTCGGAGTTTTGAATATTATACTCTTGAGTGGAACAGACAGCATGTGATCCTTTCTAAGTCAGAGTGGAAACGAATGAAAGAATTTTAGACTTTCTCATGTCTATGCTATTCCATTTGGAATAAGTAATATTTCAAGGATAAAGCCAAACTTTATGAATGGCATCATCCACAAAATGAAGACAGTTAGTTGTTTGAAGGTCATATAAACCCTTAAGCTATTTTCACCCATGAATGTGGATAAGTAACTTTGCTTAATGCTATTATTGAATATCTGGTAGCAATGTTTCACCTTATAGTTCAAGGTTATACTGTTTCTTCTGGCAGAGAAGGCATGACAGTAGAAGTTTAGAATGGCTGTTTACACTGCACCCACAGTAAGGAAGCAGGGAGATGAAGGCTGATGCCCACATTTCTGTCTTCTTTTCATTCAGTCTGGGACACCAGATCATCAATGGTGCTATCTACATTCAGAGCAGGTCACTCCACTTCATTTACACCTTTCTGGAAAAACTTTTATAGACATACCTGGAAATGTGCTTCCATGGTGATTCATGGTGATTCAAGTTGACAATGAAGATTACTTATCACACTAAGGTTAGACACCTCTGGATTGATTACAAAAGTCTTACCACACAGATGGGAGACATAAAGGCATAATTATAATTACATGTACCCCATTGAGAAATACAATCTCTATGTTGTTAGCTCTTTGATTTCTCTCTTCAGCGTGGATATTCCTTATGAACATCAGAACCATTTCTTTGAGTGCCTTATTGACTATCTTGACTATTTATTTGGATTTCTAACTAGCATTTCACATTTAATATGTCCAAAAACAAATTCCATCTTTATTCTGCAAAATATACTCTTTTCATAGGATTCTGAATATCAGTTAACAGTAAGTCTGCCTTGTTGCTCAACTAATACAAATCATACTTATCTTAATTTCTTCCTTTTCATCATCTAGCCTTCATCTCAGGAAGCCTTGTCTACTTTGCTATCAAAATATATTCAGAATCCATCTTTTTAAAACATTTTTTATTATCTACACTCATACAAACTTAATAGGTACACCGGTTCCCTCCCTCCCTCCTCCTCCCCCCACCCCTCTGCTCGCCCTCCCCTCACCCCTCCATCCCCACCCCCCAGTGCCTCCCCTCCCCCAATCCCTGGAGAATCCTTTAATGTGCATGCCTGACTGTCCTCTGGGTCCTCCTCTCCGATGACATACAAGGACCCAGCGGCATTTCCCTGAACCCTTTCCTGTGTTCCCCTTAAGCATAGGAACACTATTTTGGCTGTCAATCCCTTGCCTCCAAGTATCTTGGTGCTTTTAGCAAATGCTAGACTTTGTGGGGACAATAGTGTATTGGACATTGCACAGGGCATGTAAAGTCCAATTATGCAGAATCCATCTTTTCATCTTCTACCTTATGGTTTGAAATGTGAGCTGTCTACCACAGACTCATGTGTTTGAGTCTTTAGTTGGTTGGGAAGTTTATGGCACCTTAAGGAGGTGGGACTTTTCTGGAAGAAGGAAGTCTAAATTCTGCCAGTCAGCCATGTCTTTTTTTGCCACAAAGAACTATATCTCCCCTCTGGAACTGTAAGCTGACTAAATCTTCCTTTTTCTCCCCTTAAGTTGTTTGAGCCTCAATGGTGTCTCACAGCAGTAACATATATATATATATATTATCTATGTCTTTGTGCAATTTCAATTTTTCGGTGTGTGTGTGTGTGTGTGTGTGTGTGTGTGTGTGTGTGCGCGACTGTGTGTGTGTGTGTGTCTGTGTGTGTGTGTGTGTCTGTGTGTGTGTGTGTGTGTGATCACTTGAGTGCGTGTGCCTATGGATAACCAAGGGTAACATTGGGATTCTGAATTACTCTACCTCCTTATTGCTTTGCTCCAGGGTTTTGCAAGCTCAACATTCCAAGACTGGAATTATAGACTGCTTTCATATCCACCAGATATTAATACATGGTACCTGGGGATCAGAACTGAGGTCCTTTTGCTTGCATAACAGCAAAGGCTTTAACCCTGAACCATTTCCCCAGGCCAAATTTCCATGTAAAAGCAGTGTTATTAAAATAAAATCCATATACCATACAATTCACTCAATATAAGGTATATATATGCAAATTCTGGTTCTTTGCAATTTCACAAAGTATTTAGACTTTCACTAAAATCTACATTAGAATATTAAAGGCATAAGATTGTAACAGTTACTCTTAACAGTTGCTGTGAGAAAACACCTAAAGTCAAACAATTTAAAAGAAAAAGGGAGATTTATTCAGCTTATGGTTCCAGAGGGGAGAAACAGTCTTTATTTGTGTGGCCACATGGCTGGTGGCTGAAGCTGGAGGCAGGCTAAGTCACTGCAAACATCCTGGATGCTCTCTTCTTCCAAGTCTTCTGTTCTATGGTTCCTTTCATCTGGTCCACTACTTAGAGGCTCCAATCAGGTCTAGGGCTGGTCTTCTTCGTATTGTAAATATATTTATCTGGATAATCTCTTCAGGTAGTCTGACAGCTGATCTTCATTAATGCCAGGTGTGGTCAAGTTGGTACTCAAGATTAACTATCACAGAGATCAATCAGCATGTGTAAAACTGTGAGGTCACAGTCACAGAAACTGTTTACCTATCCTCTATGACAGTATGCCAGTACTCTGCCATAGCAGGGTTTTGGTACTTGCTGGTCCTCCTGTCTTGAATGCTTTTTTTCTTCATATATTTGCATTGCTTCTCTGTGACTTTTTTTCTGGATGCTGTTCAAATGTCACTTTCTAAATAAGAACTTTCCCAATCACCTTATTTTTAGTTCCTCGCTTCTAAACACATCATACTGCTTCATCTCTACCTTACTTTATTTTTATGCTGCCTACAATTATTTTTACAGATTATTTACTCAACTTATTTATTCAGTTATTGTCACACTAGAGTGAAAGCTCAATGAGAACAGAGATTTTTTAATACATTTTTTATTATTTCCACTCATACAAACTTAATAGGTAGACCAGTTCCCTCCCTCCCTCCTCCTCCCCCCGAACCCCCTGATCCCCCTCCCCTCCCTCCCTCCCCATCCCCCAGTCCCCCCCCAATCCCCGGAGAATCCTTTAATGTGTATGTCTAACTCTCCTCTGGGTCCTCCTCTCCGATGATGTACAAGGACCCAGTGGCATTTCCCTGAACCCTTTCTCGTGTTCCCCTTAAGCATGGGAACACTACTGTGGCTGTCAATCCCTTGCCTCCAAGGATCTTGGTGCCTTTAGCTGATGAGAACAGAGATTTTTAAATGTACTTTATGCATCTTCAATACCGTATATCAAAACTTTAATTGTATCTGTCTCATATGTTATTCAGTAAATCCTCGAATGGGTAAATAATGAATGGATGATCAAAGGAATGAACTGTTTGAACCATTAACTTCGCAGCCAAATGAACCTAGTTTCTAACCTCAGCTCTGTCTCTAACAGTGTGACCTTGAGAAAGTTTCCGAGCCTCAATTTGTTTCATGACTCACAGAGCTGATGCAAGAATTTTAATGAGATAATCTGTATAAAGTATTCAGTATACTTCTTCGCAGATAGGAAGTATAAGTGACACATAAAATTACAGTTTTATTCTCTAAAACATGCAGTTGAAAGCATGAAAGATAAATTAAGCTCTAACTTAGCAATATAGACTGAACATGGCATGTTCATATCTAATGTGGCAAAATTCTTGATCCACCAATGAGATAACATAGTTTGGGAGAGTTAATGAGATATTACATGGGAATCTTGTCCATTTTCCAGTTATAACTCCCTGAATCACCTTTTTAAATTATTTTTATTATTATTTCAGCTCATACAAACTTAATAGGTACACCAGTTCCCTCCCTCCCTCCTCCTCCCCCTGAACCCCCTGCTCCCCCTCCCCTCCCCCCTCCTTCCTCATCCCCCAGTGCCTCCCGCCCCAATTCCCAGAGAGTCCTTTCTTGTGCATGCCTGATTCTCCTCTGGGCCCTCCTCTCCGATGACGTACAAGGACCCAGTAGCCTTTCCCTGAACCCTTTCCCGTGTTCCCCTTAAGTATAGGAACACTACTGTGGCTGCCAATCCCTTGCCTCCAAGGATCTTGGTGCCTTTAGCAGATGCTAGACTTTGTGAGGTCAATAGTGTGTTGGACATTGCGCAGGGTATGCAAAGTCCAATTATGATTGCTTCAGCCCTAACTTGTGTGGAGTATCTTGCAAATCATTGCTCCTCCCATCCTTTTGCTCTTACACTCTTACCGCCCCCTCTTCCGCAAATTTCCCTGAGCTTCAGGATGGGGAGAGATTAGTCTGGCCTAGTTCTAGGTGGTTGATATAGAGTCTCTGAAGTTCTGGATTGTGGTTTGTTGATTTTCTTTTGCAGTTTTGCTGCTCCTGCATTGCCCTTCACTCCATCCTGATGGGCATTGTATATCACCCCCTGGCCAGAGACAAAAAGCTGTTAAACTAGAGTCTTGTTATAAGAGCACATTCAAAGGTAGATGTAATAAAAGTAGGAGACCACAGTGAGGGAGGGGTCTATCACCCATTTGCAAAATGGTTACTTTTTATCTGCCACACTATATGCCCTCCTCTTCTGGTGAGATCATACCCCCTCAGTTGTAAATGATCAGGAACGAAAGTCTGTGAACTTAATCAGATGTCTCATTACTTACTTGCAGTCCTTGATGGAGGCCTATTTTCTCTGCTGTAACATAGTCCCCTCTCTCCTTGTTTCTCGTGTGGCTCTCCTACCCCATCCCTCCTGTTCATAATCCTTGCAATTACTGTAGGTATTACAGAGATTTTTCTTTGAGTGTCTCTAGGTGGGCTGGGTGGGTTTGGTACTAGGAGCCACCTATTAGGGAGTACATACGGCGCTTAATTTTCTGGGTCTGGGATACTTCACTTAATATAATTGTTTCTAATGACATCTATTTCCCAGCAAATTCCAGTAATTCATCATTTTTGATAGCTGAGTAGTACTCCATTGTATAGATGTACCACAGTTTCCTTATCCACTGGTCAACCTGAATCACCTTTTAACATAACAAAAAAAAAAACTTCTCTGCCTCCAAATCTGTTGGGTTTTCCCCCATATCCAGTTTGTTGAAACTGCTTTGACTAACCCAGGATTGATGGAGAAAGTCATCTTCACTACTGATCAAGTAGTCACGCTGCATCAAGAAGATCCCTGAAAGAGCCCACCCCAAGAAATGTTGTGAACTGGAGCATGCTGGAATGTTCTCAGCAGACAGCAGTAGAAATTCTATCTCCAAAAGCAATACATGGGAACTCAGAGTCATGATGTAACATTTAAGGGATGTGAGGTAAGAATATTAAGATTCCAACACAGTGGCTCACACACTTGACCCTGTATTAGAATCAAATGGAAGTCCTATTAAACCACAAACTAAATTTCTGATTCAATAGGTCTGTAATAAAATTCATGAATGTACATTTTGAAAATGTTCACAGGTAATATAGATATTATGAAGGATTTGGGAGGTCATTCTTTAAGAACAACTGTGCAAGAATCTGATATTGTAGGTCTAGTACCTAGCCAAGAAATATATATATATATATTACAATATTATAATTATATATGTATAATATTGCATTGCACTGCACAGTATCATATTTAATGTGTTGTATTTTGTACATTACAGTGCTGGGCTCTAAATCCAGATTCTTATACATGTAAAACAAGTATTGAATCAAAGCTATACCTCAAGATTTATTTATTTTTTACTTTGAGATATAGGCTCTCACTGTGTTGTTTAAGCTCTCCTTGAACTTATGACCTTCTTGTCTCAGTGTCTTGAGCAGCAGGAATTGCCAATTTAATCATGCATTCTGTGTAGTTCTAATGTAGACATTCCACAGACTAATCCACAGATAATACTTCTTTTGAATAATGAAATGTTAGTGGGCTTTTTCTTAACAGATAAAGTGTAAGTCTAAGATTGGACAACTCCATTGGCTTAGGCATTTAAAAGAGTGGCAAACCCATATCAGCATGAGATTCACATTTTAAATGAGATAGTAGAGAGAGAATAATTTCCTTCAAGCACACTTTTGATGATCTAAGAATATCCCACTAGAAGGGAGGAAGGGGGATGCACCGGGAGAGGGGGAGGGAGAAAGGGGGTGACAGAAAGGGGGAGAGTGTAATGGGGGATGACTGAGGAGGAGAAGGAGGAGGGAGAGGATGGAGGTAGCTGTTGAACTTGTATGATTAGGAAAAAAAGATAAAATATGGGAGAGAAAAAAAGATGATGATACTGTAAAAAAAAAAAAAAAAAGAACATCCCACTAGACCTCACATCATAAAAGTCCTTAGCATGTGCAAATACCAAAACTCTGGGAACCCAAACATAAGGACTAGGTAAGGATACTTATCTGATCTATAATACCTGGTATAAATGCCCAAGAAATGGATCTGTAGATAATGATCGTGTATATTCTGGGGAGGCATTGGAGAATCCATGAGTTTAGCAAGTGCCCAGGTAATTCTGATATATACTACCGTTTGAATGTCATTGTTGATTTCTTCTATTTTCTAGTCAGACAAATGCAACAGCTCTTACATGCTCTAGATAAGGCACAGCTAGATGTTGAGAGGAGAAAACTGGACTGGAGAGATGGCTCAGGGGTTAAGCTTTTGTCTTCCAAACAGAAGATCCTGAGTGAGATCCCAGATCCCACTTAAAAACACTAGGCAGAAATGGCAGTGGCCTGTACTTCTGACCTGAAATGCAGAGTCTTGGAAATTCCAGATTAAAGTAAAGAGGAGGTAACACAAGGTAACACAATCCAGGATGATGATTCCCAAAGTCACCCTTGGGCCTCCACAGGCACACACAGTGCCCTCTGATGCACACACACACACACACAGAAAGAGAGAGAGAGAGAGAGAGAGAGAGAGAGAGAGAGAGAGAGAGAGAGAGAGAGAGAGAGAGAGAGGCAATTTTTTTTAAAAAGAAGAGTGTTCTTACCTCTTAGGAACAAATTTGCATCACAACTACTTCTGGCAAGCATACCATTTGAAAATAAGAGTTATGGTATGGATAAGGACAGTTGGAGTGGAATTGCTGGGGCAGTTAAATAGCTACAAATTCCAGGAAAGTTTGTTTTTGTTTTGTTTTAGTTACTTAATTTATTAATTTTTATTTTATTTTTTATTTTTCTACTTTTACAAGGATATTGAGTATTCATCCCAGCTTCTCTTCCTTCCTTCCCTCCCATCTCCCCCCTGCCCTTCATCATTCCCTTCCACTCCCTCTCACCCTTCCGCTAGTATGCTTCATTTGAAAAGGGAAGCCTGGGCCTGCGAGATGGCTCAGTGTGTGTAAGCACTTGCCCCACAAGTCTAATGACCTCAGTTGAGTTCCCTAGATCCCATAAAAAAACAGATGTAGCGGCATGAACATCTGTAATCTTAAAGTGAGATGATAGATGAACAGGAGAGGTACCCAAAAACTCTTGGGTAGGTAATCCAAAGCTCAAAGAGAAGCAGAAGAAAGGTGAAAAAGAACCCACTCCAGAAAATCGTTCTGTCTTCCACACTTGTGATATGGTGCACACATGCGCGAGTGCGCGCACACACACACACACATGAATTGACAAAATAACACATTTTTCCCTAATACAAGCTCAATAGGTATTCCCCCTTCCTCTCCTCCCCTTCCTCTCCTCTGTTGTCCCCCATTGCACTCGTCCCCTTTCCCCCTTCCTTCTCACCTCCCTCTCCCTTCTCCTTCTTTCCTGGTACCTCCTGTTTCCTCCATCCCATCCCTCAGAGCATCTGTTTATGTGGGCACGGAACATCCCTAGCAAGGATATAGCCACAATGTGATTGGACTTTGTCTGATCTGCACAATGGCTGACATGTCAACAACCGCCTCCCCCAAAGTTGATCACAGGGGAGAAAGCTTCAGGCAGTAGGATCCTTAGAGGCAAGGGGTTAAAAGCAACACATTTTTAAAGAAAAGAGAAGCCAACTTTCTGGTGCTTGGATGGGAAGCATTCTAACAATAGTATATAGAGGTAGATCCTACTCATCTTTCAGGAACCTGTACAGAAGTATCTGTTTTCTAACAATGACTGGGCAGCTTCTCTGCTCATATTGGAGAATTTCTAAAATGGAAGGTATAGGAAGAACCTCAGATTATGTATCTAAGCTTCTCTATTTGGCATTATAGGTATGAATATTGCATCCTTGGGATAGGAATATATTTAAGAGGTAATAAAATGCCATACTTTTGTCAGAAATGGAATCCTGCATATAATTTAATAATAGCAGCTAGGAACCATGCTAGGCATTTCACATACATTATCATTTCACGTGCAAAAGATAATGTGCAATAATGTTCACAGTATTATTAGTTTGGCACTGTTATTAACCCTCTTTTCATCTTCCCTGTATCCTTAAGCCTACAAAGGTTTTTGCACCTGCGCACATACATAGAAGCCATAACAAAGGCAGTGGATAGAGCAATAGCCAAGAAAAAAATGTCAAACCCCTGACTGATCATAACAGTAAATTCACACCATCTAACAACCATATTTGGGAAGGAATATTACAATTATTTCATGCCAGGCTGGAGAGTAAAGGAACACAACAGTTGGCTACTGACTAATGACTGTGTGCATGTGTACAGTAAAGGGCAGAAGGAGCCTGATACACAGGGAGACACAAAGCTATTTCTGTTCCCACAGAGAGAAAAAGGGTATCTATGCCATTGAGTCTTTGCAATTGAGAAAGAAATGAGTCACAAAGGGCACTGGTATTCAAGTAACAAGTTGGCAGTGACATATGCCCGCATGAAGACTTTGATGCAACTGGTAGATAGCTGAACTCTCATTTGAGCTTAAGTCTGTCTGACACAAGAGACTCTGGGTTTCATTACCCAGAATGCCTCGCAATTCGGAGAACTTCAGATTCATATGGAAAACAAGTTACAAATTCAGGTTTGGGGACCAAATTTATAGAAATTCTGAGGAATCAAGGTAAGGGCCAGGAATCTATCTTTTCTAACAACCTCTCCAGGAGATTCTGATGCAGGTGTCTCATTGCTCATAATTTGAGATAAATTATCCTGGACAATTGAAGAGCTCAACACCATTCCCAGGCCCTAGTCAACATCTTTACAAATATAATGAACATGACTTCTTTTGTAGTCTGTATCTAGATGACTTCAGCACCGGTGACTACTTGTCTCAGAAAAATATCCAGATTTGTCCCTTTGACACTGCACATGTTGATGCTGTGTCATATGGGTGTCAGATATGGCACTCATGAGAGAGGCTATATATACATCAGCATTCTGACATGTGAACATTTTTTGTTTATTTTTTTATTCTCTGAGACTTTCGTATACAAATACAACAAATTTCACTGTTGTTACTCTTAATATCTATCCCATACACCTGCATTGCACACCACAGGTTTTCCTTTCCAGTTGGTCTCCCTCCCACTCCCACATCCCTGTCTGCATGTGTTGACCTGTGAACATTAGAATGTCAATTGATAGTCTGACATGACACAGTTCCTGCCCATCCCCTGAATGCTACTTGTATGTACTCACAACAAGGGTTTCTCTTTGTGTGCTGGACTTCATGTGTTCGCAGCATGGATAGACTTCCTCTCCAGGGCTTCATGCATTCACAAAGTGGACAGCCTCCCATGGGCTAGGCTCCATGTACTTACACGTGGACTTCATCCTTGGGCCAGTGCTCCATGTGCTCACAATATGGATGGTCTCTCTGAGTTGGAGCTCCGTGTGCTTACAACATGAACAGCTTTCTTGAGCTGGAGTTCAGTGTGCTCACAACATGGATAGACCCTCCCTGGCCCAGGGCTCCAGGTATTCATGAGGTACAGAGCTTCCCATGGGTCAGGATCCATGTGCTTACAAGAAGACATTCTCCCTGAATCAGAGCTCTATGTGCCCATAACATGGATGGGCTTCAGTGGGCCAGGATCTTTGTATTAGCAATGTGGATGGCTTCCCTGGACTGAGCTCAATGTACTCACAATGTGGATGACTTTTCTGGGCTGAACTCCATGTGCTTATGACATGGATGACTTCCTTGGGCCTGAACTCCACGTATTCATAATGTAGACAAGTTATCATTGGCCGAGTTCAAAGTTCTCTCAATGTGGATGACCTCTTATGTGTTCATAACATGGATGTCTTCCCTGGGATGGTACTCCATGTGTTCAAAACATGAGCAACCTTCCCTGAGCTGGGGCTTACAATGTGGACAGCCTCTCATGGGCCAGTCTCTGTGTGGACGGTAGCCCTGGGGTAGGGCTCAATGTACTCAAAACACAGATGGCCTCTTTGGGCTGGAACTCCTTGTGCCCACAATGTGGATGCCTCTCATGGGCCAGGATCTACGTGCTCATAACATGGGTGGCCTTCCTAAGCTGGGACTCTTTGTACCTACAATATGGCTGGCTCTCTGGGATGGGGCTCCATGTACTCATGATATGGATAGCCTTTTGTGATCTGTGTGTTCACACCATGAACATAGTCTCATAGCAGATGGACCAAACTGCCATTCTTTAGCTTTAATATGTGTTCTTAATCATGTGGAGCAGGAACTCTAACCATCACAACCACCTACATCCTAAATATATTTTCTTTTTTTATTTTTCTGGCAAATTTATTTTTTTATTATTAATATTTCCACTCATACAAACTTAACAGGTACACTGGTCCCCTCCCTCCACTTCCCCCTGACCCCCCTGCTCCCCCATCCCCTACCCCCTCCCTCCACATTCTCCAGTGCCTCCCCCCCAATCCCTGGAGCATCCTTTAATGTGCATGCCATCTCTCCTCTGGCTTCTCCTCTCTGATGAGGTGCAAGGACCCATGGGCATTTCCCAGAACCCTTTCCTGTGTTCCCCCTAAGCTTAGGAACACTACTGTGGCTGTCAATCCCTTGCTTCCCAGGATCCGCGTGCCTTTAGCAAATGCTAGACTTTGTGGGGTCAATAGTGTGTTGGACATTGCGCAGGGCATGCAAAGTCCAAATACAATTGCTTCGGCCCTAACTTCTGTGGAGTATCTTGCATATCATGACTCCTCCCATCCTTGTGCTCTTACAATCTTACCGCTCCCTCTTCTGCAAATTTCCCTGAGCTTCAGGATGGGGAGAGATTAGGCTGGCCCAGTTCCAGGTGGTTGATATAGAGTCTCTGATGTTCTGAATTATGGCTTGTTGATGTTTTTTCAGTTTTGCTGTTCCTGCAATGCGTTTGGCTCCATCTTGATGGGTATTGGATGTCACCCCCTGGCCAGAGATAAAAACTTGTTAAATCAGAGTCTTGTTATAAGAGTATATTCAAAGGTAGATGGAATAAAAGTAGGAGATCACAGTGAAAGAGGGGTCAATCACCCATTTGCAAAATGGTTACTTTCTATCTGGCAGCCTATATGCCCTCCCCTTCAGGTGAGATCATACCCCATCAGTTGCATATTAACTGTGTCTCATTACTTACTTGCAATCCTTGACGGTGGCCTATTTTCTTTACTGTAACATGGTCCCCTCTCTCCTTGTTTCTGGTGGGGCCTTCTTTCCCCATCCCTCCTGTTTATAATCTTTACAATTACTGTAGGTATTACAGAGATTTGTCTTTGAGTGTCTTTAAATGGGTTTCGTACTACAATCCACCTATTAGGGAGTACATACAGCACTTACTTTTCCATGTCTGGGATACTTCACTCAATATAATTGTTTCTAATTCCATCCATTTCCCGGAAAATTGCATTAATTCATCATTTTTTATGGCTGAGTAGTACTCCATTGAATAGATATACCACATTTTCCTTATCCACTCGTCAGCTGTTGGACATTTGGGTTGATTTCATGACTTTGCTATTGTAAACAGTGCTACTATGAACATGGTCGTGCTTGTGCTATCGAGGTGAATTTTTGCTGTATGGGGGGTTATTCTCAAAAGTGTAATAGCAGGGTCATATGGCATTAAAATCTTTAACTTCTTTAAGAATAGCCAGATGGCTCAACAGAGTGGTTGTATGAGCCTGCATTCCCACCAGCAATGTAGGAGAGTTCCCCTCTTTCCGAATCCTCTCCAGCACTTGGTGGTGTTTGTTTTGTGGATTTTTGCCATCCTGACCGGGGTGAGATGATATCTCAGGGAAGTTTTGATTTGGATTTCCCTGATGGCTAAGGAAGTGGAGCATTTTTTAAGATACTTGTTAGACATTTTAATTTTGTCCTTGGTAAAGTTTCTTTTAAGTTCCAAGGCCCATTTTTTAATTGGGCCATTGGTTTCCTTGGTGTTCAGTTTTCTAAGTTCTTTATGCACTCTGGATAATAGAGCTCTATCAGATATGTGGTTAGTGAAAATTTTCTCCCATTCTGTGGGTTGCCTTTGTGCTTGGGTTACAATCTCTTTATCTGAACAGAAGCTCTTTAATTTCACAAGATCCCATCTGTTGAGTGTTGGTTTTAGTGACTGTGCTACTGGATGTCCATTTAAGAACTGTTGGTCTAGTCCAATCAGCTCAAGGGAGTTCCCTACCCTTTCAACTATGGTTTTTATAGTCTCTGGCCTTATATCGAGGTCACTGATCCATTTGGAATTAATTCTTGTACATGGTGACAAGTATGAGTCCAGTTTTAATCTTATGCATGTGGATATCCAGTTTTGCCAGCACCATTGGTTGAAGATGCTGTTCTTTTTCCATTGGAATTTTTGGGTCCCTTTGTCAAAGATCAAATGTCTGTAGTTGTGTGGGCTTATATCTGGGTCTTCAACCCTTATCCATTGATCTGTGTGTCTATTTTGGAGCCAATACCAGGCTGTTTTAACAACTATGGATTTGTAGCCCTCCAAACCCATCCCTCCTGTTCATAATCCTTGCAATTACTGTATTACATAGGTTTACCTTTGATTGTCTCAATGTGGGCTGGGTGAGTTTGGTACATCATCGGAGAGGAGGACCCAAAGGAGAGTCAGGCATATACAATAAAGGACTTTCTGGGAATTGGGGGGGAGGCACTGGGGGTGGGGAGGAAGGGGAGGGGAAGCAGGGGGTTCGGGGGGAGGAGGAGGGAGCGAGGGAACTGGTCTACCTATTAAGTTTGTATGAGCGGAAATAATGAAAAATGTATAAAAAACAACTATGGATTTGTAGTATAGACTAAGGTTTGGTATGGTGATACCTTCAGCCGTGTTTTTGTTACTCAGGATTGTTTTTGCTATCCTGGGTCTTTTGTGCCTCCATATGAATTTTGAAATTGTTTGGTCAACTTCTTTAAAGAATTGCTTTGGGATTTTAATTGGTATAGCATTGAATTTGTATATTGCCTTTCGTAAGATGGTCATTTTTTTGATGTTGATTCTGCCAATCCAGGAACATGGGAGGTCTTTCCATCTTCTGGTGTCTTCTACAATTTCTTTCTTTAAGGTTTTAAAGTTTTCGTTACAAAGGTTCTTACTTCCTTGGATAGGTTTATCCCAAGGTATTTCATTTTTTTAGGGGCTATAGTAAATGGGATTGTTTCTCTCAGGGCTTTTTCCCTTCTTTCATCCTAGGCATAGAGGAAGACCACTGATTTTTGTATATTTATTTTGTATCCTGCCACCCTGCTGAACTTCTGTATTAGTTCCAGGAGCTTCCTGGTGGAGTTTTTGGGATCACTCAGGTATAGGATCATGTCATCTCCAAATAGAGATGACTTGACTTCTTCCTTGCCTATTTGAATCCCTTTTATGTCCCTTTCTTGTCTTATGGCTTCAGCTAAGTACAATATTGAATAGAAGTGGTGAGAGTGGACAGCCTTGTCTAGTTCCTGATTGAAGTGGGAATGCTTCAAGTTTTTCCCCATTGAGTAGAATCCTTGCTGTGGGCTTGTTGTATACAGCTTTTATTATCTTGATAAAGGCTCCTTCCATTCTGACCTTCTCTAGGGTTTTGATCATAAAGGGCTCTTGGATCTTGTGAAAAGCTTTTTCTGCATCTATCGAGAGTATCATGTGGTCTTGAACTTTGGACTGGTTTATATGGTGAATTACATTTATCGATTTGCGTATGTTGAACCCACCTTGTGTGCTGGGGATAAAGCCTACTTGATCCCTGTGGATGATCTTTTTGATATGTTTTTGAATCCGATTTGCTGAGACTTTGTTGAGAATTTTTGCATCTGTGTTCATCAGAGACATTGGTCTATAGTTTTCTTTTTTAAGTGTATCTTTATTAGGTTTTTGGATTAAGACAATATTGCCTTCATAGAAGGAATTTGGTAGTGTTCCTTCCTTTGCTATTTGATGGAACAGTTTAAGGAGTATTGGTGTTATTAGCTCCTTAAATGTCTGGTAGAACTCTGTGCTGAATCCACCTGCTCCAGGACATTTTTTGGTGGAAAGATTCGAGATTTCTTCCTTGATTCCCTCATATGTTATAGGACTATTTAAATAATTCACAACTTCCTGATTCAATTTAGGTAGATTGTGTTTATTTAGGAATTCATCCATCTCTTTTGTGTTGTCAAGTTTCACCGAGTATAAGTTTTTGAAATATGACGTTATAATTCTCTGGATTTCTTGGGTATCAGTAGTGATAACTCCACTTTCATTTCTAATTTTGTTAATTTTTGCTCTCTTTCTCTTGCTTTTTGGGTGTATCAATGTTATTGATTTTTTCAAAAAACCAGCTTTTTGATTGGTTGATTTTCTGTATCATTTTCCTAATCTTGATTTCGGATATTTCTCCCCATATTTTGCTAATCTCCTCTCTTCTACTGCTTTTGGGATGAGATTGCTCTAGTGTCTCTAAAGCTTTAAGCTGCATTGTTATTTATTTCTGATGTTTCTATTTTTTTGATGTAGGCATTAAGAGCTATGAACTTACCTCTTAGAACAGCTTTCATTGTGTCCCAGAGATTTTGGTAAGTTGTATTTTCATTATCGTTCACTATCAGGAAATCTTGAATTTCCTTTGTAATTTCTTCCTGAATCCAATTCTCATTCAGCATCATAGTGTTATGTTTCCAGGAGTTAGTGTATTTTCTGTTACTTGTTGTATTGTGGATGTCAAGCTTTAGGCGGTGGTGGTCTGATAAGGTACAGGCTAGAATTTCAACTTTCCTGTATATGTGGAGATTTGTTTTGTGGCCCAATATATGATCTATTTTGGAGAAAGTTCCGTGTGCTGCTGAGAAAAATGTGTATTCTTTGGTGCATGGATGAAAAGTTCGATAGAGATCTGTAAGGTCCATTTCAGTAAGGGTTTGATTAAGCTCCAAAGTGTCTCTTTTAAGGTTTTTACCTGTTGATCTATCCCATGTTGAGAGGGCGGTGTTGAAATCCCTAAGAATTATCACTTTGGGATTGATTTCTTGCTTTAGACGTTGTAGGGTTTGCTTATTGAATGTGGGGGGGTCTGTATTGGGTGCATATATGTTCAGTATTGTGTAGTCTTCCTGGTGAATTGTATCTGTGACTAAAATGTAATATCCATCTATGTCTCTTAAGATTTTTTTTGGTTTGAAGTCCACTTTGTCCAATAGCATAATGGCTACTCCTGCCTGTTTTCTGGTTCCATTAGCTTGCAGAAGTTTTGACCAGCCTTTTATTTTTAGGATATGCCTATCTTTTGTGGTGAGATGGGTTTCCTGAAGGCAGCAGATTCATGGATTATGATTTTTAATCCAAGTTTGTAATCTGTGTCTCTTGATCAGTGAGTTAATTCCATTAACATTTAATGTTATAATGGAGAAACTATTCTTAATTCCGGACATTTATTATGTTTAGTGGCTTTTGTATGTATATTGTTTCAATTTTAGGTTTTGGTGGTATTATACTTCCCTTCTGTTCTCCTGGATATGCCTGGTTTTTTCTTCAAGCTTGAGTGTCATTTCTAGCATTTTTTTGAAGGCTTGTTTTTGTGAACATGTATCCCTTCAAGTTGTCTTTGTGCTGGAAAATTTTTCTTTCTCCCTCGATCATGACGGATAGTTTTGCGGGGTATATCAGCCTGGATTGACATTTTTGCTCATTCAATACTTGAAGTACGTCTGTCCAAGCTCTTCTTGCTTTTACTGTTTCCATTGAGAAGTCATTTGTTATATTAATAGGTTTGCCTTTAAAAGTGACTTGTTTTTTTTTTCCCTTGAAGCTCTCAGCACCATTTCTTTATTTTGAATGTGGAGTTTTTTAACTATTATTTGCGAGTTTTAACTATTATTGGCGAGTTTCTCTTTTGGTCATATCTGTTTGGGGTGTGGAATGCCTCTTGTATATGGATGGGCCTCTATTTTTTTAGATGAGAAATATTTTCCTTGATGATAGTTTGAAAAATTTCCTCAGGTGTGGTATTTTGGGATTGTTGTTCTGGTATTCCATGAATATGCATGTTAGACTTCTTCAGGGTGTCCCATATTTCTGTGGGGTATCTTTTGGCTTTAACAACCTCTTCCATTGAGCTGGTTAATACTCCCACTTTGTCTTCAAGGTCTGAAATTCTATTTTCTGCTTCGTTAGTTCTGCTGATAGGACTGACTCTCTTTTAGTTCTGGGTTGAAGATAATTTGTCTTTTAGTTCAGTTTTAATCTCTGCTTGAGTCTGTTTTAACTGCTCTATGCCTGTTTTTGTTTCTTGAACTGTTTTTCTCAATTCCTCCAAGTGTCTGTTGTGTTCCTCTTCAAAGTGATTGATGTGGTTATTTAATTCCTCCTGGATTTCCTCTTCCATAGTATTGAACATGGTAATGATCATGTTTTAAAAATTGTTATCCTGGGTAAGGCTTTCTTGGCTATTTTCTGTTTGAGTCTACCATTATGGGATTAATTCCTTCAGTGGGAGATTTGTTTTCTTGGGTGTTGTTTCTCATTGATTTGCACTTTGACTTGGGCATTGTCGTTTTAACTCTTAAGACCTTCTTTCAATTTCTGTGCGTTTTTCACTGAACTGAATTATTTGGTCTGGAGCAGCTTCTGCTCCAGCTGGCTGGTGGGAGGAGCTGGGTCCAGTGGGCTGCCTGGGGTTTGGGGGTGGGTGGGGGAGCTTACCTAGGTCACCATGAGTCCTGGCTGGACTGCACACATCCTGGGCGGGTGGGGAAATGGGTAAATGTATTTTCTATAACTGCTAATATATTATTTTACATTCTAGTCCAGTTTGAATAAAAAGAAAGCATAAGGGTGGAAAGTATACATGCTTGGCAATATCCAGGGGGAATGGGAGGACAGAGGGGGTAGTTACAATCAAAATTCATTGTATACATGTATGAGATTGGTCAAATAATGAAAATATTATTAAAACAGAAAGTGTTTAAAACCAAAGGCCCTGACAAAAGTCTCCACTTCCAGGCCTTTACCTCTTTAACTGGTTAAGGTACAAAGTGATCACAGATGACCCATAATTACTAATAAGCAAACCCAGGTTCAGGAAGGGTAGGCAATTGACTCCAAGTCACAGAGAAAGTGCATGTCCAGTTAAGGTTACACCTTTGATAATCTACTCTGTGGTTTTATGGAAGCACATGATAATGGCAGTTATTATACATTAAATTTATACTATGTATTAGGCACTGTCTTAAGCACTTTAATTGAATTTCCTTCTGTCAATACTTACAATAACCTGTTAAACCAGGCAATATTTTTATTTTTATTCATGGATAAGAAGCTGAGATACAAAGAGGTTAAATATTTTTCTCAAGGACACAAAGTGGTAACAAGCACAGCTAGAATGTAATGCTGGGCAGTGGGGCTTTCCTCCCATGTCCTCCCATGTCCCCCTTAGACAGAAGAAAACCATCAATTGAACTAAAGGCCTCTGATCTCATAACTCTTGAGTTCATGTGGAACTCTGTTAGTGTTCCACTTTCAGGACATGCTTTAACCTAGAGCCATAACTTCCCCTCAACTCTTTCTTGCATTTACAGATTCCCTTTGAATATTACAAAGCGGTTTTTCCTGTGTGAGGCAGAGACAGGCATGCACTTATTGGTTCACTTTAACAGGCCACAGTGACTTATCTTCTCTCATGGTGGAAATTACTCTGTTGATTGCTGTAGCCCTAGTTCTGCCAGGCTTTGACTCCTCTGGCTTTTCAGTTCTTTAACTGACCTCCTGTGCAATGCCTGGACTTTAACTTGAATCTGAGACTAAGTTTAGAATTCCCTTCATACTACTTCCAGTTCACATATCTCAGGGTAGACAGTTCATTGGGTTATGGTAAAGTAGACCTAACTTGCCATGATGAAATTATAGGTGTCAGTCACAACATTCATCTTATTGTTTTACTTTTGCTTGCATGCATATATGGATATTGGGTCCATGTATGTGTGTGTGCATGCTCACTCTTCCTTCTCTCTGCCCTTATAAATTTTTTGAAATTTAAAAATAATACTGAGTATGTAAGCACACTAAGATCAGAGGTTCATATGGGTAATCATCTTTTTTTTTTCTTGTTTTTTTTTCATATGGGTAATCATCTTTAATCACACTTCCACTTTACTGTTTTGAGGATAGGTCTCTGAATAAACCCATCACATGCCATTACAGCTAATGTGGCTATCTGTTTTGCTCAGGGAATTCCCAGACTTTGCCACCTGGGGCACCCCACCCATTTGGTATTTTATTCATGGGATCCAAGGATCTGAACTACTGTTCTTTTGTTTGCAGGGCAAGCTTCCTAACTATTAAGTCATCTGTCCAACTGAGGCTTGTCTCCCCCTCTTCCCTCCCAATCCAATAGGTTTGAGGGATCTGATATAGGTCATTGGAGTTGCACTTCAAGCACTTCCACCCACTCTTCCTTCTCTCTGCCCCTATAAATTTTCTGAACTTTAAAAATAATACTCTGAGAAGAGGCTTTGTTAGCTCCATGGTATCACTCTTTGTGTGTAATTCTAAATGGAAGTAAAACTAAACTAAATTTTGCCCAGATGCATGTGTTCCCCCCCCCCCACTTCCTCTAGATTTCCTGGCAACATTCTTAGTAAGGTTTTTGCAGCTGAAGTTTCCCAGTGACTTTAACCTCCTGGTACTGCATGTATACACCTTAAGTATGCCTAAAACCAAGAATCCCAGTACCTCTTGTTAATAAGAATGTAAATCAAGTTATATTCTGCTCTAAACCTTGAGCATATCCTAGATCCTTCCCCTATGGATTCCTAACCCTTTTCCATTTTCAACATTTACATATTGCCTTCCTTGCCACCTGCCTTTCTGTTTCTCCTTGCTACTCCTTCATGCCTCACCAGATGTAAATCTAGATGCATGGAGACTTTTTGCCCTATCCTTCCATTGCTCATTCTCCATCTTTGTTGCCTCTTCAGACTGAAATGATTATCGGGGTTCTGACTGAATTTCCTTCCTTAGGCTTTTATGTCTCTGTTTGTCTAATTCAATGGGCTTGATGATCATGTTAATCTCTGCAGTAGATGTTTCTTTGTGCCCATAAGAGTGTATAGGGCATGGGTGGGTTTAATAAAGTGAGGGAATTCTTAGTAGAAAGAGATTTTGGATCTTTCCTGTCATAGTTAAGCACAGGTGTCAACTTGACTGTTGAGGATTTGAGCTCTGGGCACAGTTGAAGAGAGTTGATGGTTGAGTTAAACCCAGAGCAAATCTGAAGGAGCTTGTCTAGCTGATGGGGAAGACCTAGGCCATGGTGGGTAGGATTAGGCCCTGAATAAATCACAGAAAGCTGTTTGAGAGAGTTAGCATCCTTCTGTTCACTTGGCCAGACATGCTGGTTTGGCAAGTAAGGACTGTCCATCTCTCAGCCGTTATGCAGTGATGGTGTAGCCAGTTCCCTTGGCCCTGGTGTTGGTGCATGCTCTCCCATCAAGCTGGACTGAGAACTGGAACCAGACTGTCATAAGAAAGTAAACTCCTTGTTCCCTTAAGCTGTGTGATGGTCATTTATCTATCAGCAACCACACAAGCGGACTGCAACATCTCCCATATGCTGAATAGTCTCATATAGTAAGGAATGCCCCATAGTCTTAGCAGCTTTGGACCCTGTTTCTTTCCAGTTATTCACACAGGTAAACAAATCTGTTAATAATTCTCTGTATCCAGGACAGAATGCCGCTTTATACATAAACACTAAGTCTTTCCTGTTTGAATGTATTCTGAGGTTTCCAGGAATACAACCACCATGCAAATGGAAGAAAAGTTCAGTTTGTTGTGTTCAGAACTCTCTTAAGCATTATTTAACATTTATGAAAATCCCCTTATCAACAGCAAAACTGCATGGCAATAGAGTCAGTAATGCAATGCCCTTGTCTTTCACACAAACACACTATCTCACTTTTTCCTTATTCATACCCTCCTCCCTACAAATGCCTCATCCTCTTTTCCTAAACTTGTTGGTACTCTTCTTCCCCAAAATCTACTTTGTTGTCATATACAGACTTTTCTGTATATAGAGAAAAATTACCCTGTTTGTTACATTTTCACTTCTCTCTAGATGTTCAGAATCCCTCTTCTACTTTCATTACACACACACACACACACACACACACACACACACACACACACACACATACACATGTGTGTGAGTGTATGAGTGTGTATGTGTATATATAAATTTGATGTATGTACGTGTATATCTAAATCAGATGTGTGTATGTGTATATATAAATTAGAATGATAATGAAGGAAAAAACAGCTAAGTGATTTTTTAAAATTATGAGCATTTATATATGTGCTCAATGCTGTTTGAAGTCATTGTTGTATGTATTGTATGTCATTTATCTCACAGCATTCTCAAACACAGAAGGGGATAGGTAATATTTTTCGCTGTTATTCTACAGATAGAGAAGTAAAGAAAAGGGAAGTAATTTTCCCAAAGTCACAGGTTAGTAAATGATAAAACAGCAATCAGGACCTAAATTCATTTGGTTCCACATCCAATATGCATTTAGTTAATAGCCATGGAGTAGATTATCTCTAATATTTTCATGATCAAATAGACTCGGGATGATTCTAAGGCAGAAAATTCCAACACAATTTCTGGAAATTCTTACAAAATATAAATAATTGCAGGATACTGAAGGCTTACATATATTCGTTTTACACACACACACACACACACACACACACACACACACACACACAGAGCCAGTCAGTGGTGAGTCAAATTTAACAATGTCTTATTCTTTAATTACTTCTTGTGTTTATGTATATTATACAATGTCTGAAAACAGACACGTATCAGCTATACTTTCCATTGGGAAAAGAATAAGGTACATTGCTTGACAACAAAATCAAATATGTCCCATTTGGACTGCTATGGAAAAGTTTCCCCTCCAATCAACAACTAATTGCATTTGTAGGACTTGGTGGGTATTGCACATCATGCATCTTCTTTATTATTATTTATTATTATGTTAATTAACTATATATTAGTAATATAGTTTCAGTGGTTTTCTTCATAGAAATAAAGAATTGCAGACATTATTCTCTGGCACCTCTGACTCTTATCACTAGATGGCAATGTTCTCCAACTTTCTGCTATTGTGAAGGGGATTTTTGTTGAATGCTCTCTTTTTTTCCCCATGAATCATAGCATAAGTCAAGTTAACTACCTTTCCTGTTAGCAAAAGAATGTCCAGATGTTTTTCAGGCAATTTAAGGAAAGGTAACTTGTCTTCTGCAACTTCTTTGTACTTCAACAATAATCTTGTATCTGTTCGATTACACCTGAGACTTTTCAGTTTCCTTCAGATACTCTGAGCACATCTAATATTGTAAACGAGTGAGCTAGATGCAACAGATACAGATAGAAAATTGTAAATATGAAATTTTAAAGGAAGTTGCTTGGGAGACTGATGCAAAAACAAAACAAAACGAAACAAAAAAGTCATGAATACCTTAACTAGGTCAATGTAGGATGAGATACCCATCTCAGTTCAGGGACTCAGGAGACCGTGACACCAAAACATTTTTTTCTATCTCTTTATTTGAAATTTTCATTCACAAACAGCATGAATTTGTTCTTGCCCTCCATATGCACCTCTTCCTCTCCCACTCCCATCTGTCCCCCTGTCCCTCTGGTTCTCCCTTCCAGCCATTTCTATCCATCACTAATATCCCTCTGCAGATATGGACCTTAGGGCTCTCTGTTCAGGATCCCTATACTAGCAAGAACCTGGGCATCTGTGGTGGTACAAGCGACCCACTAGTGAGAAAACCTTCAAGTGTGAAACTTCCCCTTCTTTTGTCAGTTGCCTGTCCCAAAGATTCTCTCTGATTGGAGCTGCTTCTCCTGAGATCCTTGTTCATGCATGGCAGAAATGTTAATATATCATTGTGTAAATCTGGTGGAGATTGATCTTAGTATAGTGAACTCCTGGATACATCAGCCCTGTCCTGACTAGAGTATCATGGGAGGCAGTACACATGTAGGCGCTTATAATCTTACTGCCCCCTCTTCTGCCAAAAGTTAAATGTTCAGAAATGGGCAGGTATTAGTTGGAATGGATGACTAGTTTTCTAAGACAAACAGAAGGAACAGACAGCACAAAGGCATGCAACATCATGGCTTATGCTTGGGAACTGTGTGGCAGGTGTTGAGTACAATAATGAAAACAAGGTATGCAGTTCAATCATAGGTCATGTGCAAGTCGAGGAACACAACAGCAATGATGCAAGTCAGGAATGAGTATAGGAATCCACCTATTCCTCTGAACTATTTCCTGAGAGATGAGTGCCATTGATTTACTTTAAAAAGGAGTGATTCCTGCATTTCTCACAGCCAAAAAGTAGACTTCCAAGAAACATTGGCAATCATTTACTGAAACTCTTAAGCACCAAGCAGTATGCTAAGAGTCCCTGCATGCGTTTCTGCTTTTGAAGGCAGCAATGACTATGTGGGATCAGTACTCTTATGATATTATCATCTTTACTTCACAGGCGAGGAAACATTCAGGAAGATTCAGTGACTTGTTCACAAGTTAGCAAGGCTAACTAGTGACAGAGCTAGAATTTGGGCAGAAGTATGTATGCAATACAGAAGTCCTGCACAGTGAGGATTACTGATAATGCTGTCAGGCACAAGATTGGCAGTGATAGCTAAGATCTTCTGGTAGAAGCAAGGCTGGTTGCATAAAACTAATAAGAATAGTGAAAATGTTGCATTATTTCAAATATATTCTATGTAGTATACTCTGTAGCAAATGTTTTAAAGGACTGAACTACTTTAGTCCTTTAGTGTAGTGGGGTGGCCTGAAGAGAGGATACTTGTTACACTGTGGAGGCCTGAATTATCACAGGAGTAGACAAGCCAGAGTGAACCCTAAAGTTTATAGAAACATACAGGTATAAGAATTGGAAGGAATAGTGGAGGGAAGGGGGGAAATGGAAGGGAGGGATGAGGGAGGGAAGTTGGGCTGAATACCCAATATGATTGTAAAAGTAAAAAAAATTAATTGAAAAATACCTATGCAGAAGGAATAATCATAATTCCAATTTTTGTACATCTATACTGAGAAACAGAGTAGTCACAGATTTGCCCAAAGCTGCATAGTTAATGTGTGATGAGCCCTGATATAAATCTAACAGAAATGAGGATACTTGGGGGGGGGGCGGGAGAACTTGCAGCAGCATGAAACATCATGAAGGACTGGGAACCAGCAAGTAGGAATTATTGGATGATGAGATGGGCAGTTAAGAGGTCAGAACTGTAGGCTGAGGTATGCATTGCAGTCACCTTGCAAGGGAGCCTCAGGCATCCTATGTTTCGTTGGGGATGAGGAGCATAAGAGAATTTTAAGCAGCAGGTAGCCTCATCTTTTTGGTGTGAAGACCATATTCCCTTTCTAAGCCCTCTGGTAATGGTAACTTATTGTACAGCACAGAAATCACCTAATGGTTCCTGATTAATCTGCAAGTGACTAATTGCACTGCTTGCTGCTTACTTCCAGGAGTTCCCACATGGCCTCAAAGCATAGCAGTTCATACACTAAGGAAGAGTAGGGTTTAATGGACCTGGCCTCACTTATATGAATGTCCAGAATAGGCAAATCCATAAAAATAGGAAATAAGTCTGTGTTTATAGGCCAAATCTCATGCAGATCTTGTTGAGGTATGCACAGTTTGTATGGACTGCACAAATAGAGTAGGAGAGAGACTGGTTGCAAAGAAGGTTTTCAGTCGGAGGAAGGAGGTTGAGATCAGGTAATATGGGGGGGAAGTGACTGAAATTCATTGTGTTCATCTATGAAGCTGTCAAAGAATAAACACATAATAAAATAAAATAAATAGTTTAGTGGTTCCAGGGATCAGGGGTGGAGTGTCGAAATGGAGTGTGACTCATAATGGCATAGAGACTTCTTTTGGAATATTAAAAATGTTCTTCAATTAGGTAATGACGATGGATGCACTCTGGATGTACTTGCAGCCACTAACTAACTCTATGCCATTAAAAAACAAATTTTTATTACATTTTTTGCCTAGTTATACAAGCTCAATAGGTATCTCCCTTCTTCTCCCTCTCCTCCTTCCCCCTATTGTCCTCCATTCCACTCTCTCCCCTTCCCAGTCTCTCCCTTCTCTCTCACCCCTTTTCCTTTCCTCTTCATCTCTTGGTGCTTCCTGATAAAAACAAATTTTATGCAGTGAATTCTATCTAAAACTGTTTAACACTGGAAAAAAGACAAATCTTCAGCAAATAGCCCTGGCAAAATTAGATATTTACATGCAGAAGAATGAAACTGGACCTTTATCTGTCACCATGAATGAAAATTAACTCCAAATGGATCAAAGACCTCAATGCTAGACAAGTGACTATAAAATTCCCAGAAAAAAAATAGGGAATACACTTAAGCTTATTGACCTAGGCCAACATTTTTTTTATTAAAAATTTAATTATACATTTTAAAATTTTTTTTCCAGTTCCCTCCCTCCCCTCTCCTCCCCCTCCCCTTCCCCCAGTGCCTCCCCCCAATTCCCAGAGAGTCCTTTATTGTGTACGCCTATCTCTCCACTGGGTCCTCCTCTCCGATGACATATAAGGACCCAGTGTAGGCCAACATTTTTTAATAGGACCCCAAATGCACAGGAAATTTGACCACACTCAGCAAGTGAGATTTCATGAAATTAGAAAGCCCCTATTTGGCAAAAGATATTGTTAATGGAACAAAAAGGCAACCTGTAGAATGGGAGAACATCTTTGCTAGCCACACATCTGATAGAGGAGTAATATCCAGACTATACAAAGAACTCCAAAAATGAAACACCAAAGAAGTAAACAACTCAATTACAAAATGGGCCTTAGAAGTAAAAAGAAACTTTTCACAGGACGAAATTCAAATGTCTATCAAATATCTTAAAAAATATTTCACCTCCACAGCCATTAGGGAGATACAAATTCAAGCCATCCTGGGATATCATCTCACCTCCCTAGACACAGAAAACACCAGATGCTGGCAAGGATGTCAGGGAGAGTGAACCCTCATTCATTGCTGGTGGGAATGAAAATCCACCAGCTTATATGACCCCTTTGGAAATCAGTAAGGAGATTCCTTAAAAAGTTAAAAATTGAAATATTATACATTCCAGCTCTACCACTTCTGGGGATATTCATAGAAATACTACATCCTGCTACAGAGTCACATGCATATCCATGTTCATAGCAGCTCTTTTCACAATAGCAAAGAATGGAATCAGCCTAGATGTCCAGCAGTTGATGAATGAATAATGAAAATACGGTACATATACACAACAGAATACTACTCAGCTGTGGAGAAAAATGGATTACTGAAATTTGCCAGTAAATGGATGAAGCTGGAAGAAATTACAATGAGTGAAGTATCCCAGACACAGAAAACCAGACACCACATGTTCTCTCTTTTAAGTGGATCCTATCATTAAGCTTTCAGAATGATATAATAAAATGGAAACTTTTATAACACCCACAAACTACAAAGTAACATAACTCAAGGGGTTGGAGGAAGATCCCAAAGGAGTGAAAGCCAAAGAATACAGACAAATAGATGAATAAGGCATTTAAAAAGAAAAGTTTGAAGAGGGGGGGAAGAATGGGGATAGGACATAGTAAGGAATGGAGTTAGCCTTTGGAAAACCAATAACCTTTTAACTAGCTTCTAACTCTTCCACCTGTTTAATGTCAAGAAACACATGCCCGGTACTGTAAATCTGTTCAAATAATAGGTGAGGGGGGATGGACACTAGATAGGACTAGATACCTTGGTATTAACCATAAATACCTGATAGTAAACCACCATCTAAACACCTCTCATTATATTCTTAGATAAGAAAAGATCTCAACAATCAAACAAGATGTAGCTTATTGCAATTGAAGATAAGTGAGGTAAAAAACCACAACTGAACAGAATACAGAGCATTGATAACTCTAAAATGCTCATTCCCAACCAATATCTCCTCACCCTAAGGCTCAGGGAACATAGTAGAAGAGGGGGCAGTAAGACTGTAAGTGTCTAAATGTGGGGAAGTGTACTGCTGACCAAATCACTCCAGTCATGACAGGCCTACTGCATCCAGGAGCTCACAGCAATGAGATCGAATCCCACCACATCTACACAATGGTTGACATATCAATATTCCCCCATGAACCACAAAGAATCTCAAGAGAAGAAACTATACACAGTGGGAATATTAGGGGCAGATGCTAGACAGATGAATGGCAGTACCCCATCTGTGGGTTTACCCACTGAAGGGCCACTTATACTGCCATAAAGACCTGGTTCCTTACTAGTACAGATGATTTGACCCTGTGGTTCACACAAGCAGAGAGTCATGAGAACAGGAGGTACAGGTATGCATTGGTGAAGAAAGAAGGGTATAGGAGAGGAGGAGGGAGGACACTTGGACATAAATTCATTTTGTTTGTATAAGAAATATAAATATTAAAGTAGAAAAATTGTTTAAGAAATCCAGTTCCTTAATCATCATAGAAATGCAGATCAAAACCTGTGTCCATGCACATACTATGCAGGTAACCCATATTATACTCAGTGGAACATACACACACAATCATACAATTACACAATCAGAGAGGGAGAGCGACAGAGAGAAAGAGAGAGAGAGAGAGAGAGAGAGAGAGAGAGAGAGAGAGAGAGAGAGAGAGAAGTAGGGAACACTTGACACTTGCTAGAAAGCAGTGGGATTTCAGTGGGAATAGTGGGAGACAGATGGGAGTGAGATAGAGTAATATAGGGCAAAAAAAGACAAAAATTCATTATAAAAATCTGTGGAACCATCAAAGAGCTAAAATACATTAATAAAAAGTACTGTATTTCAAAGATTGGATGGCTATCTCAGCCAGTAAGGCACTTGCCCTATAAGCACAAAGACTGGAATTTGGATCTTTGATGCACACACAAATTCTGGGAAGGTATGGTAACCCACTTGTAATTCCAGGACTCAGATGGCAGTGAAAAGAGATCCTTACATCAACCTGGCCAACAAGACTAACAATGTCAATGAGTTCTGGGTTCAACAGAAAGATCCTGTCTCAATGAAGAGAGCAATTAAGGAAGACCTTCCCCACAACAATTTCTGTCTTCCACATGCACGTACATGCAAATGCATGTTCACTCACATGCCCGTACATCCTATACATGCAAATGCAAATTCACACACATACATATGCCCCTTCCCCCCAAAGAACCCTAGATTAAACCAGAAGTGATTGTTCACACATGTAATCTACACACTGGAAAGACTTAAGGCAGGGGGGTTGTCATGAGTTTGAGGCTAACCTAGGCTACCCAATAAGTTCCAGATAAGCCTTGAGTATAGAGAGAGACCCTATCTCATCTAATCAGCATAGATGCCCATAAATGGATGAATAGATTTTGAAAAGTGGTAAAAATATATAATGAGGTCTTATTCAGCAGTAAAGAATTTAATAGATGCAGGAGAATGGATGCAACTGGAGAGCACCATATTAAATGAAATAAAGCAGACTTGGGGAAATAAATATCCTTTTTCTCTTATTCAGCATCCAGATTAAAAAATGATGAGAAAGTAGAAGGAAAATTTTTTGAGAAAAAGAACCAGCAAGATTGGGGTGAAAGAGGATCATGAGGGGGGCATGGTTATGATAAAATACATTACATTCACATGAAATGTTATAACATAGCCCATTTTGTACAATTGACACATACTAATTTAAAAACTGCTAACAAAAGCTCACTCACTTTCCTTCCTGGTCACTTGCAACTGAGGGGGTTTGATCTCACCAGTCAGGAAGGGTGTAGAGTCTGGCAGATAGATGGTAACCATCCTGCAAATGAGAGACCGACCCCCAACCCCTCACCGCGGTCTCCCGCTCTTATTCCATCTACCTTTGAATCTACTCTTATAGTAAGCATTTTAACAGCCTTTTATCGCTGGCAAGGAGGTGACATCCAATACCAATCAGGATGGAGCCAAGGGTGGTGCAGGAACAGCAAAACTGGAAATAACAACAAACCATAATTCAGAACATCAGAGACCCTACATTAATCACCTGGAATCAGACCAGCCAAATCTCTCCCCATCCTAAAGCTTAGGTAAATTTGCAGAAGAGGGGGCGGTAAGATTGTAAGAGCCTAAAGATGTGGAGGAGCAACAATAAGCAAGATACTCCACAAAAGTTAGAGCCGAAGTAACCATAATAGGACTGTGCATGACCTGCGCAATGACTGACATATCAATGACCTCCCCCAAAGTCTAGCATGGATCACAGGCACTAGGATCCTTAAAGGCAAGGGATTAACAGTCACAATAGTGTTCCTATACTAAAGGGGAACACAAGAAAGAGCTCTAGACAATGCTATTGAGTCTGTACACCTCATTAGAGTGGAGGACACAGAAGAAAGTTTGACATTCACACTAAAGAATTCTCCAGGGATGGTGGGGGAGGGAGAAGAGGGGGCACTGGGAGAAAGGGAGGGGGGTGAAAGGAAGGGGAAAAGGGGGGAGAGAGCAAGGGGAACCGGGGAGGGGTGGAGGCAGGGAGGGGACTGCGGTACCTATTAAGTTTGTATGAGTGGGAACAAATAAATAAATTAATTTAAAAAACCTACTAACAAAAGTCAAATAGGACTCATTAATCTGTAAGAAAAAGAAGACAAACCTTTGGTGTTTTCTATGCATATAACCCAGTAAGCTAGGCACAAAACAGGTGCAAATTGAGACCAGAAAAGAAAGACCGTCTTGAGATTAGGTTTTCTTCTATTTTATTTTCTTGCCACACAGGGGCACTCAACTCATTTCCTGTGTCATTATTTCTAAAGACATAAAGACTGACATTTTCATTGAGACACACCGTATCAAGTCATAAACTTAAATTCCAAGAGAGAGACACAAGCTGATAGTAATAAAAGTGCAACCCAAGACTGGCAAATAATGGGAAATCTCACAAGCATGTGTCACAGACTCGAGGTCAACATGGGTGAAAATACCAGCCTCTTTTTTTCCCCTAAGTCCTCAGGCAATGTACCCTAGCCAAATAGTCCTGGAAGATCTGGTTATATCCCCTAAAGGACCAAACCGCTTCATTTTCTCTCCAAGATTTTAGAGTTTCCAAGAAAATCATTCAACTATTATTTCACTGAGTGATAAAAAGCATGTCTATTTCTTTAATTCAGAATGGATGAATCAGGACTTGGTGAGTTTTGAGGTTTAAATATATGCTCAGCAGTGTTAATTATGGGGAGGAGGCCACTTTATTTTATTAAAGATAGTCTAAACATGTCTGCTTTATAGAAATCTCTGTGTGACAAGATTGCTTCCTGCCAAGAGAGTTCTACCAGGAAAAATGTGAGACAGGCAAAATAAATAATCATGAAGCAATGAATGCTGGCAAGAGTCATTTCAAAGAAGGCAAAAAGGAGGACATGAAATCCAGTGAAGGATGCCACATCCCTCAGGCCTAACTTTATTAGATCTCATTTATTAAGCCAAACATTATATGAATTGAATAGTGCAGTGGTTGAGCACATACATTATAGTCTATCTGACTTTACTGATTTTATTTTCTGTTCTTGTGACTTTAGTCAATTGCCTTCACAGAACTTCCCGTGATCTTTATTGTGACCTGACTCCTACTAGATTATTAGTTCTACAAATAAACCAAAATGTCATATAATGGGTACCAAATAATTATGTGTAGCATTGAATAGAACTCTTAGTTTTGTTTCCTTGACAGCTTGCCTCTATATCTCAGGTTTTTCCATGCTTTAACTGGGGATGATTGCAAAACCCACTTAATATGATTGCTGGGGAAAAAAACTTACATAAAATTATATTGCCTATCACCTAGCAAGCCTTTAAAATGTTAATTATTTTAAAGAAGATTTTCTGGATACAGAGTATGCTGAAACAAGCAATTCAATAGGCTAGAGTTCTTCCTTAAAAGTAACATTTTATTTGCTTAAAAGATATCTGAAACTAACTGGACAAGAATGTTAATGTATAAATTTTAAGTCCTGAATATCTTAGTGGTTTTTAATCTTTGAAATTTTCTTCTGGATAAGTGGGTAACTGTCCCATTCTACTGAATCTATGAAAGCCATCACATAACACCTGGGATGTTGGGAAGTGAGTTCTTCTTGCTGGATTACTTGTGCTTGTAATTCTGGGCCATCATTTAAGATTGACTGCCCCAGAGATATGACATAGTTGAGGACGCTTGTTATGTGAAAGAACTACATGTAAGCACTTGATTGGACACTTTGAGTCTTTGGATTCTCTCAGTCCAAGCAGTAGACATGTGAGTAAACATTACTTCAGGTGATCTCAGCCCCTAACTATCAATCACTGCCAACCTTTAAGTGTTTCTAGAAGAAGCACCAGACAATGGAGCAGAAATAACTTCATTGTGTCCCTTCTAAGGAATCCATGAACACAATGAAATCAGTGATTTGTAGCTTATCAAATGGGTCAGTACTTACAATAGTATGTTTGAAACATTTCCTAATTTTTCATAATATTTAATAATTTAAAAGAAAGTGGATCACTTCCTCTCTGACTTCATGCTACCATCTCTAATTCTTTCAGAGTTGGGTCATTTGGCAAGAAGACACAAGTTGTGCCACAAAGGTAAATACGCAGTTACATCATAATGCCGCTTAATGGGCACTGAATCTCCCAAAACACATCATTACCTTCTAAGGTCAATACTCCTAATGTTTGCTTGAAGGATTTTAATATGTGAAAGATCACTATTAAAAATTAATTTCCCCCACAGACATCAAGATGGGAGACAAGGAAGGAATTTGCTTGACCTGGACATCCTGATGATAAAATGCTTTAACCATAGCCTTCTCAAACTTTCACCAAATGAGTTTCTAGACATATAGTATAAAATGAAGCAACAGCAGGAAACTATTCATCATATTATTTTAAACCTCTATCTTGTCACTAGGACCACTACCCTTCCTGAACTGTGAATTCTTTTTTTTTTATTATTTTATTCAATTGTGCATGTGTGCGCGTGTGTGTGTATGTGTGTGTGTGTGTGTGTGTGTGTGTGTGTGTGTGTGTGTGTGTGTAGAACCACAAACGAATTTCTCTCCATCCAACGAATTTCGGGAACCACCATGGACTGCCTCCACTTCCTCCTTGTTTACTCTGCCCAGGGATTCACAGGCTCCACCCTATCAGGACCAGAAACCCAGGCCACCCCCGCTTCTGCCCGGCGTCTACACGTGGGGTCTAGGATCCCAACTCAGGACCTTCTGTCTGCAAGGCAGAGGCTTAACCACTGAGCCACCTCTCCAGCCCTGTGATTTGACAGTTTTATGCAGAAAGTATCTTTGAAATCTTTTCAAACCTTGTGGTACCATCAGTGTTGCTCCTGAGAGAGAAATGTGGGACCTAAGGCCAGGAAAAACTAGAAGAGAAGGTATCTCATGTTGACTAGTCTTCTCATTAAGCTTTGAAGAAAATGGGTATGTAGGATGCCTGGGGAAGACTGGACTAGTCTTTCCTGAATGTTGATATCATGATGCAAAACTGAACTCACTTCTGTGAATGCAAAAGGGGTAGCATCAATCATGGATACAATCGCTAACAGTCTACTGTGCAAGACCATGTCTGATGCCAGGAAGGAGTGTATATCAGGCTGTGGAACATGAAATTGCCCTGTTTTGAAGGCTCCACAAAGGTCTAGGTCTTGCTGGTCAGCGAAGCTCTACTGGTCTATTTTTGGGTCAGCAGAGGCAGTTCAGAAAGGGCTAAACACAAAGTGACTATTGCTCTTGCTCCTGCTATTGCCACCTTATGCCCCGTGAGGAGAAGGAACAATTGCTTCCTAAGAGGGCAGCACCACCTTTCAATGAGAGCTAGCTCTCTAAGATATAATGTGGCTTGGTGATTGCCTTATTTGCCTTAACTTGATCCAGGGCTCCTAAAAATACTGCTTAGAACCGACTAGCATCTTCTTCACGCCCTCCTTTCATTCTTTTTTTTAAAAACATTTATTATTATTATTTCCGCTCATACAAACTTAATAGGTACACCAGTTCCCTCCCTCCCTCCTCCCCTGCTCCCCTTCCCCTCACCCCTCCCTCCCCATCCCCCAGTGCCCCCCCAATCCCCAGAGAGTCCTTTAATGTGCATGCCAGACTCTCCTCTGGGCCCTCCTCTCCGATGACATACAAGGACCCAGTGGCATTTCCTTGAACCCTTTCCTGTGTTCCCCTTAAGCATAGGAACACTACTGTGGCTGTCAATCCCTTGCCTCCAAGGATCTTGGTGCCTTTAGCAGATGCTAGACTTTGTGAGGTCAATAGTGTGTTGGAAATTGCACAGGGCATGCAAAGTCCAATTATGATTGCTTCGGCCCTAACTTGTGTGGAATATCTTGCATATCATTGCTCCTCCCATCCTTTTGCTCTTACACTCTTACCACCCCCTCTTCCACAAATTTCCCTGAGCTTCAGGATGGGGAGAGATTAGCCTGGCCTAGTTCTAGGTGGTTGATATAGAGTCTCTGAAGTTCTGGATTGTGGTTTGTTGATTTTCTTTTGCAGTTTGGCTGCTCCTGCAATGCCCTTCACTCCATCGTGATGGGCACTGTATGTCACCCCTGGCCAGAGACAAAAAGCTGTTAAACTGGTTCTTAACTGTGTTCTCTCTGCCGCTTTTCTCTTCTCCTTCTCTTCTCCACATCTTTGTTTCTCCTCTCATCTTTCTGCTTTCTTCACATCTCCCTAGCTTTCTGCTTCCCCTTATCCCTTAAGGTTTCCCAATCTCCTTCTCATTTCCTTCATTTATTGTCCTTTATTTGTTCTTTTGTGCTTTTCTCACTTTAAAAACTTTCTGTTCCTTTATATTTTCATTCCCTTCTTATCTCTGATCATTTATTTATTTTTCCTCCCCTTTCGTTCTCCTAATTCAGTCTATATGTCATTCTTTAGCCAGAAGATATACACTTGTGACTTGTTCTACTTCAGCATGTGTGATCCATTGGGCCCTCTCTATTACAGGACATCTGTATTAGCAATTACCCAGGTACTCACTGGGGCATGAAGAGCCCACCAGTTCATCAACTGTTGAGTAAAGAAGTTCCTTCTCTCTTATCTGGCACTAGTTTCGAACTATCTCTCAGAAGAGCAGCTATTGTGGAGGATTAGTGGAAGTATTCATCCCTGCATTGTGTCTTGGGTGTGGCAGCTCTGATAGGGACAGAGAATACTGTCTAGCAGTACTCCCATCCTCAGGCTCTTAGATTTTTACTACCCCCTCTTCCACAAGGTACCCTGAGCCGTGGGGTGAGAGTTATTCAGATGTGTATTTAGGGCTAAGCTGTTCATAGTTGCTTTTTCTTTGCATGCTGACCAGCTGCAGTTCTCTATATTGAATATCCTCCTTTGCAGAAGGATACTTCTTGGTTGAGTTCTTCTCCATTCTAAAAGGTTACACACTGGTGACATGAGCCAAATTTGAATCATAGTTTTGTTTGGCCCACAAGGTTACTTGTTTGACTTAAAAATTGCATACTAATGTTAAACAAACTTCTTTTTATTAAATTCAGGATTTCAAGCCTACTTGAAAACAGTGTGTGATAACGCCAGCAATAGTCAGTTGGATTTCACTTGGTCTGGACTATTGATAAAGTGAGCTCTCATCAATGAGACACAAACCCCACAAGGCTTCTTCTCTGACTGTGTACATTAGCTGCTTGGCTCCCATATGTTTCGAATAAGGGTTTCAGATCCCTTCTCCAGTTCTCTCTTCTTTCTTAACTGATTTCTGTTGGGAAGCAGTAAGTACACTTGTTAAAGCTCCCACTTTTTGAAATCATTCGGAAGTGGGGCCACATTTTATTTTAAAGCTGTGTGACTCCTGGCAAATTCCTTAAGTTGTCCAAATTCACTTTCCTCATCTAAAAGATAAGGGCCAATTAGTATTTTTTATATATGATAAGGGCCATTTAATGTACCCAAAGACAATGAGATTCTTAGAATCCCTTCAACAATGAAAGACTATAAACGTTGCTCCTCATTTTGTTGTATGGAAGATGCAGCAAAGTCATGTATAGCTTCATGTTTAACTGTTGTCCTGACTAAAAAATTGACTATTAGCAATGCAGCTGAAGTCTTCTGTGTATTTCTCTCTCATCATACCTTGTACTTTTCCTGCAGAAGTTATCTCCATCATAAATTAGAAGATTATGATTTCATGGTATATTTCATTCTTTCATTACAAAATTATGTAGTAGCAGAAAGACCTTTAAAGTCTTTCCAGCTACTTAGTAGCAAATCTTGTTTGGAAGTAGCAGAAAGATTAGATTTTGGTTATTCTTTAGTGTAGGCAACTTGCATGTTCATGCACAGTTCAGATCCTGTTGGTTGTGAAAAGTTAACAAGTACTCAAGAGCATTGAATCCATAACCTTGCAGACTGGATCAGAATTCTGACATGGAATCTACCTATATCACCGTGCAAATCTATTAGAAAAATCCATTGCATATAATATCTGGTGAATAAATGACAGCTTTTTAAAATTTTCTAATGTTTGGAGTTATGACTTTCCTCTGGAGCCTGGATTGGCGTCAAACTCATAATCATTCTGCCTCAGCTTCCTGAGAGGCTGGAGTTGCAGGTATTTACCAACACATTTGGCAAATGTCAGATTTTGATTTGTAACAGTGAAGAGTACTTAGTAGTTAATGAAGATGGAGGCCTTCTAGCATTGACAAAAATAGTGAGAGGCTCCAATAAAATAGTGAGTGTATCCCAGGAAATCAAATAGGGAAGAAAATTTATAGATTTGGTTGAAAATGATCCAGAGTAAGAACAGTTGGTGGACTTGTCTATTCTGATTAGGGCCTTATGCACCCTTTGTATCTTTTAATACAAATTCCACAGACTCCTTCTAAGAGCATATTCCTGATAAGGGATTGGAAATTTTGCCATAAAAATTGTGCTATGATATTGTCTATGCAACAATAATAAGGTTTAATCACACACACACATGTGCACTAACACACAGTATTGAAAAGGTTCATCCAAAAACACAATAAACAAAATAAAGCAAAATGGATTCAATCTTCTTTGTCGCTGTTGACTCTAGGATTTGATGAGAGTCTGTGAAAATAGTGGTGTTCCCAAGACTTGTGAAAAAGTTGATATGGGGCACAATTTAGAGCAGAAGAAGATTAAGTTTGAATAAATTACAGAAATTTATGGTGGGCTATGAAATGAAAACACTCTTGCAAGAGCCCTATGAAATAAGGCAGCTGTTTTACTTGCTACTTAAGCAAATGAAGTAAATGAAGGACACCAGTTCTTCAATATTACATCTAAAGTTGCTTTTCATGGGGCCTAGGAATCTGCATCTCTTTTTGCTGTGATATAAGGTTTCACTATAGCCCGGGCTGAACTCACTGTGGAGCTGAGAATGACTTTGAACTCCTGATTTTGCTGTTTTCACATCTCTACAGCTGGCATTCAGGCTAAGATATCAAGCTGGGGAAAAATCTGCATTTTAATGTTATTTCAAGAGACTCTGCTACAGATAGTTTTGGTATAGATCACACTTGGAAAATGTTCCATGCTGTGAGGAAGGGAGTTTCATTTGTAGTAGACATTAGACTCATATGATGCTGCTAAGTGAATGAAGTAAAAAAGCAATGTGACCTGATGTGGAACAGTTCTCCCCAAACAGGACTTTGGGTGTGAAGTGAATTCAATTCTTCTTTGGATACCAGTTCTGTCCTCATTGCCATGAGTGGAAAGAAAAAGCACATGCTTTCTTATATGTCAACATCATCATCTCAATTTTTTTTTCTTGTGGAATATGGTGAAGTATCAATACTGGGGAAAAGAGAGACTTCAGAGTATCCTAAGAGGGTAGCTAGGATGAAAGGGAAGGTGGAGCCTCTGAATATGGCTTTTAGGCTTCACAGACAACTTAAACTGGGTTTGCTAGTTTGAGAGCTATCAATGTGGGAGGTGGAGAAATAGACTAGTGCTGTAAATAAAAAATTCAAAATTATTTTCAAAAGATGTTGTGTTTTATCTCTGTTACACAAGATGAAATGATCTGGCAATTGTTCTCTCTTGGTATTGACAAGTAATCTAGACAATTGAAGCTTTCTGCTAATGGCTGAGTGGACTGCATAATTACCAATTCTCCTTTTCACTTCAGGCTATTGTTAACATGGTTCTAGTTACCACATGAGAACTTTGTCTAGGAATCAAATGAGAAATAGACTCAGATAATTTAAGCTGCGTTTGAAAAGCGTAGAACTGAGGATTCCTGTGAGCTTGTAAAATCCAAGGAACACTGAGCCAAGAGAGGCAGGGAATAGGAGAAGTCAGCTTGAAGCTGTTTATGTTTCAAGAGGGACCAATAAAAACCAACTGAATCCTCTTCTTCTCTATGGTTCACAATGAGGGTTTACTCAAAGAAGCTGGTGGTAAATAAACATATTAGTAAAATGAATCATGTTTACCGGTATGTCACTTTTCTGTGGAAGTTACTACTACAGGGAGATATAAATAGGAATGACTGAGCCATGCTTTAAAAACTGCATGGGCTAAATTCAGCTTTAACAATATTTGCGTCTTTGGTCAGAGTAAAGGAGAATTCATCTTTAGGCTTCAAGTTCCAAGTCCATAAGTAGGTAGGGAAGGAGAAGATGGGAGTTCATAAAAGAATCTTGGCTCCAAAGAAGAGAAATACACAATAAATATGTATGGAACAATTTCTTTTGCTAGCTTGGATCAGTGTGCAGAAGACTGGAGGTCTGGTGCACTCAAGATTCACAAATCCATTCAATTCAAATTTGGAAGTATCTTTATGAAGTATATAGTTCAACCCTGTTATTTTCATGGGAAGGCATAAGATAAACTCATTTCAAGTTTCAAACCTAGTTATGTGAATTGGACAAAAGTATAGGTGTACAGATAGATGATTTTTCATGCATTATGAGATTATGCCCTGATAAATCCATCATAAGTAAAGAAAAATAGGCAAAATGCATTGAATTCACATGATCTATGTAATACATAAGGTAGCAATGAAATATTGTGATTTCATTTGTTTTCCCCTCATAATTGTGTGGCTGACTGGGAGCTGTGGCTCACTGCATCATGAAAGAGCATTGTTTTATATTTCTGGTAGCCTGGAGGAGAAGGAGGGTCAAAATTCATGATTAGAGTTTTGGTTTCTATTGAATTCATATTGCTTGCACACCATCATAAAGCTGGAAAAAAAACCCTGATCACTCAAACTATCCTAATTCAGAAGTCATCTATAACCAAAGTAGTTACTTGGTGTTATAGATAAAATGCTCAGATGCTAGTCATAATTGACCAGATCAGTGGTTCTCAACACTAGCTGCTGGAGTGGTATTCAAAATATTTAATAAAGGGTAAAAGGACTAGGCACTGATTAATTAGAGTGGAATCTGGCTAAATGCTGAATTAGGATTCTGAAGGACTCCTGCTAGGGGAGATGTTAATCCTTTACTTATTGATTGTGAAGAGAAAATTAGAGTTCTGGTTCTGTCTAAGGCTCAGCTATCCAATTATTGGGATATTTATCAATCACTCTCTCTCTCTTTCTTCTTTTCTTCTTTCCCTCCCTCCCTCCATCCTGATTTTTATATCTGGAATGATATGGCTATCTCAATATATTCTCATTCAACTACCAACCTTGCTTGTCTTATGTGCTAGACTTCTTTGGAGAATATCAGATCTAAAAGACAAAGTGGAAGAACAATCCAGTTCAATGGAAGAGGTTGTAAAAGCCAAAAAGATACTTGAGAGGAATATTCAAAAGTTGTGGGACACCTTGAAGAAGCCTAACGTGCGAATTCATAGAATACCAGAGCAAGAATCCCAAAATTGATGTACCCAAGTCTTAAGTTTCTCAATAAAGGAAAAAACTCCAAAAAAAATCCCAAAATGCCACACCTGAGAAAATTTTTCAAATTATCATAAAGAAAAACTTTCCTCATCTAAAGAAAGAGAGGCCCATCCAAATTCAAGAGGAGTTTCACACCACAAACAGATATGAGCAAAATAGAAACTTGCCACGACAAATAATAGTCAAAATACTCCACATTGAAGACAATGTGCTGAAAGCTTCAAGAGGAAAAAACAAGTCGCTTTTAAAGGCAAACCTATGAAAATAACAAGTCATTTTTCAATGGAAACAGTAAAAGCCAGGAGACCTTGGAGAGATGTCAACCCAGGCTGATAGACCTATCATGATTGAGGATGAAAGAAAAATTTTACATCATAAAGACAACTTGAAGCCTTACATGACCACCAAACCAGGCTTTCAAAAAAATGCTAGAAAAGATACTCAGGCTTGAAGAAAAGAACAAGCATATCCAAGAGGACAGAAGGGAAGTGTAATACCACCAAAACCAACAAGCCAAATAATACACTTATGAAAGCCATTAAACACAAAAAAGTCAGGAATCAAAAGTAATTTCTCCATTATAACCCTAAATGTCAATGGAATTAACTCACCAATCAAAAGACACAGGTTACGAACATGGATTAGAAATCACAACCCATCCATCTGTTGCCTTCAGGAAGCACATCTCACCACAAAAGATAGGAACATTCTAAAAGTAAAAGGCTGGTCAAAAATTCTTCAAGTTGGGGCTGGAGAGGTGGCTAAGGGGTTAAGCTTCTGCCTTACAGGCGGAAGGTCCTGAGTTCGGATCCTAGACCCCACGTATAGACGCTGAGCGGAAGCGGGGGTGGCCTGCGTTTCCGGTCCTGGTGGAGCCTGTGAATCCTGGGGCAGAGTAAACAAGGAGGAGATGGAGGCGTCCATCGTGGTTCTACGCGCGCACACACACACACACACAATTGAATAAATAATAAAAAAATGTTTAAAAAATTCTTCAAGCTAATGGAATGAGAAAACAAGCAGGTGTAGCAATTATGGTATCTGACAAAGTGGACTTCAAACTAAAGAAAATCCTAAGAGACACAGAAGGATACTACCTTTTAGTCACAGGTACAATTCACCAGGAAGAATTCTCAATATTGAACATATATGCACCTAACATGGGCTCATTCACATTCATTAAACATCTACTTAACAGATAGATTTGACTTTGCATTTTTATTCTACTTTGTGTTACCACATACTTCCTTTGTCTACCCCTTCATCATTGTATCTTATGATTTTGATGCTTTTGTCGTTTGAATGTAAAATTACCCTCCATGCGCACACACGTGTTCATATATTTGAACACCTGTTTCTCAGTTAGTTGTGTTATTGGGAAAGTTGTAGAACCTTCATGAAGTGGAACCTTTCTGAAAAAAATATGTCTCTGGGAAAAGGCCATGAGGTTTGATAGCCTGTCCTTCCTATTCTCTCTCTGCTTCTTGAATGTGGATGCAATATGACCTGTGGCATCCTTCTTCTGCTGCCATGCTTTCTCTACCTGTCATCATGTCTTCCCCATCATGATGGACTCTATTCCTTTGGAGTTGTAAGCCAAAATAAGCCTTCCCTCCTTTAAGCTGTTCTGGTCAGAATATTTTATCACAGCTATGACAAAGTAACTAAAACACATGCCCAAGTAAATTACAGACAACAAAACACTTGCCTACAAATACTTCAGCTTGTTTATCACTAATGAGATGTCATAATTTATTCAGAACCTTTTCACTGAAAACACTGAAAAAAATTCATGGTAATCCTCTCCATTCTCTGCCTCTAATATTCTTCTATCCCTTATTCTGTGATGCTCCCTGAGACTTGGTAAAAGGTGTTGTGTAGATATCCTGCTTAGGGCTGAGTATTCTGCTCCATATTTTAGCTTATTTATTTTATACTCTCTCTGTAAGTTATGTTTTGCAAATACTTTGTCCAAATGCAAGGTATGCTTATTCTTTTTTCTTATTTTTCAGTGTGTGCATGTATATAGCAGAGAAGACAACTTTGGGTATTATCACAGGAAGGTCATTTACTTTTAAGACAGGGTCTTTCCCTGACCTGAAGCTCACTAATTAGGCTAAGATAGCTAGCTGGCCAAGCCCCAGAGATCCTTTCTGCCTCCCCAAACACATGGCATCACACCTAGCATTTCTTAAACTTCTGATATTTTTATTTATCTGGAATGGTAGGTAAATATACATGTTACAGAGATCAGAGATAACTTTGAGATGCTAGTTCTCTCATTCTACCATGTGGGCTCTGGGTGTGTGCTCATGCACCTTTATCCACTGAGTCACTTCCTCAGCCCACACCTAATATTTTTTCAAATAGTATAACTTAAAGTATTTATTCATTTTTTAGTTTTTCTTATACTAATTTTGCAAACCCAATGAGTGGTTGTATCTGTCTCCCTCATTTTCCCCTCCCTATTTTTCTCTTTCCTTTCCTATTCTCCCTTCCCTTTTCCAATCCATTCCTCTCCCTCCACCTTCTCCCTCTTTCCTTATGTGGGCCCCAGGGTTCCCTTCAGGTTGTCTGCTACAGTAGGGACTTAAGTCTCTGGGACAGATTGAGTGCCCCTTCCTTGGATAGACCCACTGATAGGGACACTCCCTGTAGCAGTTATCCTGCGTGGTTGCTGATAAAACCATGACAAAACTGCTTAAGGGAACAAGGGGTTTATTCTCTTATGATAGTGCAGTTACAGCTTTCAGCAGGAGAGCATGCACCATTACCAAAGGGCTGAGGGAACTGACCACACCATCTCCACATAATGGCAGATAGGGACAATCCTTACTTGCCAGACTAGCATGTCTGGCCAAATATACACAAGGATGCCAATTTTTTCACAGTTCCTTCCAATTTTATTTACTTGACGGGGGACTAGTCTTACCCACAATGGTGTGGACCTTCCCCATCCACTAAACAATCTCCGGCAGGTTTGCTCTGGGCTTAACTCAACTATCAATTCTCTCCAAATGTGCCTAGAGCCCAAACCCTCAACCATAACGTTGACACCTGTATCTAACTATAACACCTGTCTAGCTGGCCCTAGTCCCTAAAGTTCCCACTAATTTTTTTTCTCCTGAATTCCTTGCTGGTCTATGGGGAAATGCTGATATGTCAGCCATTGTGCGGGTGTGGTGAGGATAAATTTCACTGCAGTGACTTTCTGGAAACAGCAGCTTGTCTTGAGTGAAATGACCTGGTTGACAATGGACCTCCCCACCTTTAGGCTCTTAATAATCTGCAGCAAGATTTCCTAAGCCTTAGGATGGGGAGAGTTTTGATTAGCCTGATTCCTGTTGAGGGTTTTAGGGCTGATACTGGTTGGTTGGTGTCATCTCTTACAGTTCTTCCATTGCACTAGGCTGCATCTTGTTTAGGAGTTGATATCTTTTCTTTGCTAAAGATAAAATGAGAGGTGTTTAGATGCAGGTTTGCTATCAGGTGTTTATGGTTAGTACTGAGACATTTGATCTTGTTTTGTGTCAGTTTTCTCCCTGTCCACTGTTGTTTAGACTGGTTTACAGTGTTGGGTGTGTGTTTCCTGTCATGGGGGGTGGTGGTTAGGGACTAGTAAGCAGTTGGTTGGTTACTTGGAGCTTAACCCCACTCCCTACTGTGTACTATTCCTGTTCTTCCCTCCCATTTACGTAAAAGCCTTTTTAAAAAACTGTTTACCCTTGTCCTTTGTTTCTACTCTTTTGGGGTCTTCTTCCCCTCCTCTCCTGTTTTGTGTTCCTTTGCATTGCTGTAAGAGTTTCTGTTTGTTTGACTATGTCAAACTCAGTCTTTAATACTAGGATCCCTCATAAGGAAGAATATACAGTATCTGTCTTTCTATGTCTGAGTTATTTCACTCAGTGTAATTTCTTCCAGTTCCATCCATTTACTGACAATTTCATTAATACATATTTCCTGAAAGCTAAATAGTATTTCATTGTACATATGTACCACATTTTCATTAACCATTCATCAACTGATGGACGTCTAGGTTGGTTCCATTTCTTTGCTGTGAAGAGAGAGATGCTATGAACATGGTTATATACATGTCCATTGTTCTTTGGGAACATTCCCAGGAGTGGTATATCTGGGTCATACGGTATTTCAATTTTTTAGATTGTTCTCTGAGGGAGTTGTATGAGATTACAATGCTATCATCAATGTATGAGGGTCTCCTTTTCCCTGTATCCACCCCAGCATATGCTATTGTTTGTGCTTTGGATCTTAGCCATTCTGACTGGAGTAAGATGATATCTCAGGGCCACACTAATATATTAAGTGAATTTTAGGGACATAGTTCATATCTTTGAATTTGCAAGGCTGGAAAGTTACTGATTGAGCCATTTCACCAGCCTTCTATTCATTTTCTTTGTGTTTTTCATAAAGTTGTATTTTTAATTTTAATGAAATTTAGTGCATCCATTTTTTATTATATGACACTCTTTTGTGTGTCCTCTTGATTTGCCTCTAGGTTATAAAGATACACTCCCGGTTTCTTCTAAATTTTTCCTTTAATTTTTATTTTTAATTATATTTACAATAAATTTATGCATTTTTGTCATCTGCTACCTACCCCTACCCCATCTCATCCCACTACACCTGTTTTCCCCTGAACCTATTTCTCTTCCTTTGTCATATCCACCTGTATGTGTGATCCACTAGGTTCCATCAGGGGACCTATACTAGTGAGTGTCCTGGCATCCGTAATAGTGCAAATGGTCCAGTAGAGGTTAAACTGTAAAGAGGCTCCACTTCCTTCCTGATCATCACCAATCTCATACCGTCTGTCAGGGTAGTATTGTATCTCATGGAATCTTCCCTGCCTATGGCAAATTGTTGATAGGCCAGATACTGCAGAGGTCCAGTGGAGGTAGACATCATAGAATTCAGTTCTTCGTACAGTAACCCTAGTATAAACAGAGACTAATGACTCTTATTATCTCTCCTCATCCTCCAGCTCTTACATTCTTTTTAAAAATTTTTCTTATTTTTACAAGCATATTGAGTAATTTTCCCTGTCCCTCTTTCTCCATTCCCTCCTTTATGTCCTTTCTTCTGGAAGGTTATCTCAGCCCTTGCTTTGGGGGTGGTTTATTTGTACTATTTGGGATCAAGTTGGTAAAAGTTGCTTTTACTTTGTACTTTGGTCACTTTGTGTTCTTCACATTTTTTCATCTTCTATTGATCAGCAATAATTCCTGGTTGAGTATTGAATGATTCTTTGCTCTATGGGTATAATGAAAAATTTGATTGCTTGTATTTTTATGATTAGGTATACAATATTTGCATGGCACCATGATTTGAGTAATTACATGATACCCAAATTTACATATTGAACTCTTAATTCTAATTCCCAAGGTGATTGTATGGGAAGTCATTAGGTCATTAGAATGCAATCCTCATGAATGAGAATCCCATTACTATAGCCCCTAAAAAATGGAATACCTTGGTATAAACCTTTATAATGAAAAATTAAAAACCCCAAAGAAAGAAATTACAGAAGACACCAGGAGGTGGAAAGATCTCCCATGCTTCTGGATCGGCAGAATCAATATAAAAATGACCATCCTACCAAAAGCAATATATAGATTCAAAATCCCCAGGCAATTCTTTAAAAAAATTGACCAATCTCAAAATTCATATGGAAGCACAAAAGGCCCAGGATAGCAAACACAATCCCAAGTAACAAAAACACTGCTGGAAGTATCACCATACCAAACCTTAATCTATACTACAAATCTATAGTAATAAAAACAGCCTGGCTCCGAAATAGACACATAGATCAATGGATAAGGGTTGAAGACCCAGATATAAGCCCACAAAATTACAGCCATTTGATCTTTGACAAAGGGGCTCAAAAAATGCAATGGAAATAGAAGAGCATTTTTAACAAATGGTGCTGGTAAAAATGGATGTCCACCCGATACTTGTCACCATGCACAAAAATTAATTCCAAATGGATCAAGGACCTCAATGTTAAGCCAGAGACTATAAAAACCCTATGTGACTCCCTCTTTCGCCCCACCCCCGCTCCGCCGGTCGGGACGCGTAGGCGAGATCCAGCCGGGCCTCAACGCGCGCTCTAGGACCCCAGGTCAGCCCACGGGGACCCGGCTCCGACTCCCGCCATCCAGCCGGAGCCGCGCGGGGGCCCAGGGAACGAGGAGCACCTCCCCCTGCGCCCGGGCCCGCCCCAGCTGCCCTCGGGTTAAATAGCTCCACGCCGACGCGCACAGCCTCCCTCTTTCGCCCCACCCCCCCTCCGCCGGTCGGGACGCGTAGGCGAGATCCAGCCGGGCCTCAACGCGCGCTCTAGGACCCCAGGTCAGCCCACGGGGACCCGGCTCCGACTCCCGCCATCCAGCCGGAGCCGCGCGGGGGCCCAGGGAACGAGGAGCACCTCCCCCTGCGCCCATCCTCCCTTTTCGCCCCACCCCGCTCCGCCAGTCAGGACACGCACGCGGTCCACCCGGGCCTCACCCCGCTCCCTAGGTAAGTCCCCGTTCAGGCCCCGCCCACCAGTACCCCAGGCCAAATAATTCAGTTTAGTGAAATTGAGAGATCTTAAGAGTTAAAATGACAATGCCAAAGTCAAAGTGCAAATCCATGAGAAGCAACACTCAAGTAAACAAATCTCCCACTGAAGAAATTAATCCCATAATGTTAGACTCCAAAAAGAACAAACCCGCGGAAAAAGGCCAAGAAAGCCTGACCCAGGATAACGACTTTCAAAATATGATCATTACCATGTTCAATACTATGAAAGAGGAAATCCGGGAGGAATTACATAATCGAATCAATCGCTTTGAAGAGGAACACAACAGACATCTGGAGGAGTTGAGAAAAACAGTGCAAGAAACAAAAAGTGGCATAGAACAGTTAAAACAAACTCAAGCAGAGTTTAAAACTGAGCTAAAAGACAAGTTATCTTCAACCCAGAACGCCACAGAGAGTCTTATCAACAGAACTAATGAAGCAGAAAACAGAATTTCAGACCTTGAAGATAAAGTGGGAGTACTAGCCAGCTCAATGGAAGAGGTTGTTAAAGCCAAAAAGATACTTGAGAGAAATATCCAAGAGATATGGGACACCCTGAAGAAGCCTAACATGCGTATTCATGGAATACCGGAGCAAGAATCTCAAAATACCACCCCTGAGGAAATTTTTCAAACGATCATCAAGGAAAACTTTCCTCATCTAAAGAAAGAGAGGCCCATTCATATACAAGAGGCATTCCGCACCCCAAACAGATACGACCAAACTAGAAGCACACCGCGGCAAATAATAGTTAAAACACTCCACATTCAAGATAAAGAACTGGTGCTGAGAGCTTCAAGGGAGAAAAAACAAGTCACTTTTAAAGGCAAACCTATTAAAATAACAAATGACTTCTCAGTCGAAACAGTAAAAGCAAGAAGAGCTTGGAGAGACATACTTCAAGTATTGAATGAGCAAAAATGTCAACCCAGGCTGATTTACCCTGCAAAACTATCAGTCATGATCGAGGGAGAAAGAAAAATTTTCCAGCACAAAGACAACTTTAAGGGATACATGGCCACCAAACCAGGCCTTCAAAAACTGCTAGAAATGATACTCAAGCGTGAAGAAAAAAACAGGCATATCCAGGAGAACAGAAGGCAAATATAACACCATTAAAAGCGAAGCAATATACTTATAAAAGCTACTAAACATAATAAATGTCTGGAATTAACAATAGTTTCTCCATTATAACACTAAATGTTAATGGACTTAATTCACCGATCAAGAGACACAGATTACAAACTTGGATTAAAAATCACAATCCATCAATCTGCTGCCTGCAGGAAACCCATCTCACCACAAAAGATAGGCACGCTCTAAAAATAAAAGGCTGGTCAACAATTCTACAAGCAAATGGAAGCAGAAAACAGGCAGGGGTAGCCATTATGCTATCAGACAAAGTGGATTTCAAACCAAAAAAAATTATAAGAGACACGGATGGATACTACATTTTAGTCAGAGGTACAATTCACCAGGAAGACTTCACAATACTGAACATATATGCACCCAATACGGGCCCCTCCACATTCATTAAGAAAACCCTACAGCGTCTAAAGCAAGAAATCAACCCCCAAACGATAATTCTTGGGGACTTCAACACCGCCCTCTCTACATGGGATAGATCAACAGGTCAAAAGCTTAACAGAGACACTTTGGAACTTAATCAAACCCTGAAAGAAATGGACCTCACAGATCTCTATCGAACTTTTCACCCACGCACCAAAGAATACACATTTTTCTCAGCAGCACACGGAACTTTCTCCAAAATAGATCACATATTGGGCCACAAAATGAATCTACACATGTACAAGAAAGTTGAAATTCTAACCTGTGCCCTATCAGACCATCACGGCCTAAAGCTGGACATCCACAACACATCAAACAAGAGAAAATACACTAACTCCTGGAAACTTAACACTATGATGCTGAATGAGAACTGGATCAGGAAGAAATTAAAAAGGAAATTCAAGATTTCCTGAAAGTGAATGATAACGAAAATACAACTTACCAAAATCTCTGGGACACAATGAAAGCTGTTCTAAGAGGTAAGTTCATAGCTCTTAATGCCCACATCAAAAAAATGGAAACATCAGAAATAAACAACTTAACAATGCAGCTTAAAGCTTTAGAGAAACTAGAGCAATCTGATCCCAAAAGCAGTAGAAGAGAAGAGATTAGCAAAATAAGGGGAGAAATATCTGAAATCGAGACTAAGAAAACGATAGAAAAAATCAACAAATCGAAAAGCTGGTTCTTTGAAAAAATCAACAAGATTGATACACCCCTAGCTAAACTAACCAAAAGCAAGAGAGAGAAAACCCAAATTAACAAAATTAGAAATGAACATGGAGTTATCACTACGGATACCCAAGAAATCCAGAGAATTATAACATCATATTTCAAAAACTTATACTCTGTGAAGTTTGACAACACAAAAGAGATGGATGAATTTCTAAGTAAACACAACTTACCTAAATTGAATCAGGAAGTTGTGAATTACTTAAATAGTCCTATAACATATAAGGAAATTGAGGAAGTAATCTCGAATCTTCCCACCAAAAAATGTCCTGGACCAGATGGATTCAGCACAGAGTTCTACAAGACATTTAAGGAGTTAATAACACCAATACTCCTTAAACTGTTCCATCAAATAGCAAAGGAAGGAACACTACCAAATTCCTTCTATGAAGCTAATATCGTTTTAATCCCAAAACCTAATAAAGATTCACTTAAAAAAGAAAACTATAGGCCGATCTCCCTGATGAACACAGATGCAAAGATTCTCAACAAAGTCTTAGCAAATCGGATTCAAAAACATATTAAAAAGATCATTCATGGGGACCAAGTAGGCTTCATCCCCGGCACACAAGGTTGGTTCAACATACGCAAATCAATAAATGTAATTCATCATGTAAACCAGTCCAAAGTCCAAGACCACATGATACTCTCGATAGATGCAGAAAAAGCTTTTGACAAGATCCAACAGCCTTTTATGATCAAAACGCTAGAGACAGTAGGAATGGAAGGAACTTTTATCAATATAATAAAAGCTGTATACAACAAGCCCACAGCAAGGATTATGCTCAATGGGGAACAATTGGAAGCATTCCCACTTCGATCAGGAACAAGACAAGGCTGTCCACTCTCACCACTTCTATTCAATATTGTACTTGAAGTCTTAGCCGAAGCCATAAGACAAGAAAGGGACATAAGAGGGATTCAAATTGGCAAGGAAGAAGTCAAACTATCTCTATTTGCGGATGACATGATCTTATACCTGAGTGATCCCAAAAACTCCACCAGGAAGCTCCTGGAACTAATTGAGAAGTTCAGCAGGGTGGCAGGATACAAAATAAATGTGCAAAAATCAGAGGCCTTCCTATATGCCCAGAATGAAAGAAGTGAAAAAGCCTTGAGAGAAACCATGCCATTTACTATAACCCCTAAAAAAATGAAATACCTTGGTATAAACCTAACTAAGGAGGTAAAAGACCTTTACAATGAAAACTTTAAAACCCTAAAGAAAGAAATTGCAGAAGACACCAGAAGGTGGAAAGACCTCCCTTGTTCCTGGATTGGCAGAATCAACATTGTAAAAATGACCATCCTACCAAAGGCAATATACAGATTCAATGCTATACCAATCAAAATCCCAAAGCAATTCTTCAAAGAAGTTGACCAAACAATCTCAAAGTTCATATGGAGGCACAAAAGACCCAGGATAGCAAAAACAATCCTGAGTAACAAAAACACAGCTGGAGGTATTACCATACCAAACCTAAGTCTATACTACAAATCCATAGTTATAAAGACAGCCTGGTACTGGCTCCAAAATAGACACACAGATCAATGGATAAGGATTGAAGACCCAGATATAAGCCCACAAAGTTACAGCCATTTGGTCTTTGACAAAGGGGCCCAAAGAATCCAATGGAAAAAGAACAGCATCTTCAACAAATGGTGTTGGCAAAACTGGATCTCCACATGCAGAAGATTAAAGCTGGACCCGTACTTGTCACCATGTACAAGACTTAATTCCAAATGGATCAAGGACCTTGATATCAGGCCAGAGACTTTAAAAGCCATAGTTGAAAGGATAGGGAACTCCCTCGAGCTGATTGGGCTAGGCCAACACTTCCTAAACAGACATCCAATGGCACAGTCACTGATACCAACTCTCAACAGTTGGGATCTTGTGAAATTAAAGAGCTTCTGTTCAGATAAAGAGATTGTCGCACGAGCTCAAAGGCAACCCACAGAATGGGAGAAAATCTTCACTAACCACATATCTGACAGAGCTCTACTGTCCAGAGTGCACAAAGAACTTAGAAAATTAAACTCCAAGGAAAACACTGGCCCAATTAAAAAATGGGCCCTGGAACTTCAAAGAAACTTTACCAGGGATGAAATTAAAATGTCTAACAATTATCTTAAAAAATGCTCCACTTCCTTCGCCATCAGGGAAATGCAAATCAAAACTTCCCTGAGATATCATCTCACCCCGGTCAGGATGGCAAAAATCCACAGTACAAACAACGACAAATGCTGGAGAGGATGTGGGGAGAGGGGAACTCTCCTACATTGTTGGTGGGAATGCAGGCTCATACAGCCACTCTGGCGAGCCGTCTGGAGATTCTTAAAGAAATTAAAGATTGAAATGCCATATGACCCTGCTATCCCACTTTTGGGAATAACCCCCCAAGCAGCAGAGGTTCGCCTCGATAGCACAAGCTCGACCATGTTCATAGCAGCACTGTTTACAATAGCAAAGTCATGGAATCAACCTAAATGTCCAACAGTTGACGAGTGGATAAGGAAACTGTGGTACATCTATACAATGGAGTACTACTCAGCCATCAAAATGATGAATTACTGGAATTTGCTGGGAAATGGATGTCATTAGAAAGAATTATATTAAGTGAAGTATCCCAAACCCAGAAATTAAGCGCCGTATGTACTCCCTAATAGGTGGCTCCTAGTACCAAACTCGCCCAGCCCACATTGGGACACTCAAAAGTAAACCTATGTAACACAGTAATTGCAAGGATTATGAACAAGAGAGATGGGTTAGGAGGGCCACACCAGAAACAAGGAGAGAGGAGACCATGTTACAGCAGAGAAATAAGCCTCCATCAAGGTCTGCAAGTAAGTAATGAGAAACCTGGTTAAGTTCACAGACGTTCTTTCCTGATCTCACCAGAAGGGGAGGGCATATAGTCTAGCAGATAAAAAGTAATCATTGTGCAAATGGGTAATGGACCCCGCCCTCAGTGAGGTTTCCTACTCTCATTACATCTACCCTTGAATGTGCTATTACAACAAGACTCCAGTTTAACAGCTTTTTGTCTCTGGCCAGGGGGTGACATACAGTGCCCAGCAGAATGGAGTGAAGGGAATTGCAGGAGCAGAAAAAACTGCAAAAGAAAATCAACAAACCACAATCCAGAACTTCAGAGACTCTATATCAATCACATAGAACTAGGACAGCCTAATCTCTCCCCATCCTGGAGCTCAGGGACATTTGCGGAAGAGGGGGCGGTAAGATTGTAAGAGCAAAAGGATGGGAGGAGCAACGATTTGCAAGATTCTCAACAATAGTTGGGGCCAAAGCAATCATAATGGAACTTTGCATGCCCTGCGCAATGTCCAGCGCACTGTTGCCCTCATAAAGTCTAGCATCTGTTAAGGGCACCGAGACCCCTGGAGGCAAGGGATTGACAGCCATAGTAGTAATCTTATGATTAAGGGGAACAAGAGAAAGGGCTTATGGAAATGCCACTGGGTCCTTATATGTCATCGGAGAGGAGGACCCAGTGGAGAGTTAGGCGCACACAATAAAGGACTCTCTGGGAATTGGGGGGGAGACACTGGGGGAAGGGGAGGGGGGAGGGAGGGAACTGGTAAAAAATTTTAAAATGTATAATTAAATTTTTAATAAAAAAAAAAAAAAAAAAAAAACCCTATGTGAAAGGGTAAGGAACTCCCTCGAGCTGATTGGGCTAGGCCAACAGTTCCTAAATAGAAATCCAATAGCACAGTCACTAGAACCAACACTCAACAAATGGAATTATGAAATTAAAGAGCTTCTGTTCAGATAAAGAGATTGTAAACTGAGCAAGAAGACAACCCACAGAATGGGAGAAAATATTCAGTTACCACATATCTGATAGAGCTCTGTTATCCAGAGTGCACAAAGAACTTAAAAATCTAAAAACTTATTTTCTGGGTGTCATGTACATGTTATTTTTCAAAATTATTATTTTTCTATTGAATTAAATATACTGTTTTTGGATAAAAAATCTAAACACCAAGGAGATAAACGGCTCAATTAAAAAAATGAGCCTGGAAACTCAAAAGAAACTTTCCAGAGATGATGAATTGAAATGTCTAAACAAATATCTTAAAAAATGCTCCACATCCTTAGCCATCAGGGAAATGCAAATCAAAACTTCCTTGAGATAATCATCTCACCCCCAGTCAGGATGGCAAAATCCACAATACCAACAATACCAAATGCTGGAGAGGAGGTGGAGAGAAAGTCTCATAGTTAGGCACAGGTGTGCAACTTGACTGTTGAGGGTTTGAGCTCTGGGCACGTTTGTGGAGAGTACTAGTTAAGCCCAGAACAAACCTGAAGGACATTGTCTAGCTGATGAGGAAGGGCCAGCCTATGGTGGGTGGGATTAAGCCCTGGAATAAATCACAGAGAGCTGGTTGACAGAGTCAGCATCGTTCTGTACACTTGGCCAGACATGCTGGTCTGGCAAGTAAGGGATTGTCCGTCTCTCAGCATTATGTGGTTGGTGATGGTGTGGTCAGTTCCCTCTGCCCTGGTGTTGGTGCATACTCTCCCATCAAACTGGACTGAAAACTGTAACCAGGAAAATCGTAAGAAAAGAAGAAACCCGTCGTTTCCTTAAGCCATCTGATGATCATTTATCAGCAACTATGCAGATGAACTGTAACTGAAGGGAACTCTCACACATTGCTGGTGGGGGAATGCAGGCTTATACAACCTTCTGGTGATCAGTTTTGGCAATTTTTTAAAAAGCTAAAGATTGAAATACCATAGACCCTGCTATTCCACTTCTGGGAATATCCTCCATAAAACAAAAAGTCACCTCAATGGCACAAGCACAACCAATGTTCATAGCAGCACTGTTTACAACAGCAAAGTCATGGAATCAACCCAAATGCCCAATAGTTTACGAGTGGATAAGGAAAATGTGGTACTTTTATACAGTGGAATACTACTCAAAACCATCAATAAAGATGAATTAATGAAATTTTCCAGAAAGTGGATGAAATTAGAAAAAATTATATGAGTGACGTATCCCAGACACAGAAAATTAGATACCATATATAAGACTCTTTAATAGGTGGAGATCCTAATACCTAACCCCACTTAATGACATATTCAAGATAAATCTCTGTAATACCTACAGTAATTGCAAAGTTTAGAAACAAGAGGGAAGGGAAAGGAGGGCCTCCTCCCAGAAAAAAAAGGAGAGAGGGGATCATGCTGCAATAGAGAAAATAGGTCACCGTCAAGTATTGTTTTTAAGGTAGCAAAACATCTGGTGAAGCTCACTCTTATTTCCCTACCTGGTCACTTGCTATTGGACAGGTTTGATCTCACCAATCAGTTAGGGGTATAGGGACTGGCAGATAGATGGTATATCCTGCAATTGGGACATTGACCCTTCCCTCACTGTGGTGTTTCTATTCCTATTCATTTACCTTTGAGTCTTCTCTATAGTAAGATCTTCATTTAAACAAGTCTTTTATCTTTGGTTAGTAAGTGACCGTCAATACCAATCAGGATGGAGCCAAGGGGCGTGCAGGAAAAGCAAAACTGAAATCAACAATAAACCATAATCCAGAACACCAAAGACTGTATGGACATTAATCAACTGGAACCAAAACCAGCCAAATTCTCCCCATCCTAAGCTCAGAGAAACTTACAGAAGAGGGGATGGCAAGATTGTAAAACCTAAAGATGGGGAGGACCAACAATATGCAAGATACTCCACACAAGTCAAGGCTGCAACAACCATAATTGGACTTCGAATGACCTGCACAATGACTGACATGTCATCAACTCCCCAAAGCATGGATCACAGGCAGGGGGATCCTTAGAGGCAAGGGAGTAACAGTCAAATAGTGTTTCCCATACTACAGGGAGCCCAAGAGAGGGCTCCCAGCTGTGCCACTGAGTCCTTACACCTCACTAGGGTGGAGAACTCAGAGGGAAGTTTGGCATTCACACAAAAGGATGCTCCAGGGGATGGGAGGGAGGAAGGGGAAGGCATTGGGAAAAGGGGAGGGAAGGGTGAAAAGAAGGGAAAAGGGGGTGAAGAGGGCTAGGGGGACTGAGGAGAGATGGAGGGAAGGAAAGACTGAGGTACCTTGAGCTTGTATGATTGGGGGGAAAAAAGTAAAAGAAAAAATAAGATGGACCAATAAGTCTTGTTCATTCTTTCCACCCCAAGGACACAGAGAAAAGAAGATACCATCTGTGAATAAAAAAATCCAACATCATTGGACAGCTGATCAAGATTTGGTGCATTTTTCTTCATATTTGGACAAATAGAAGTTAATTTGGAATATAATTTCAATTGTTTGCTAGTATAAGAAATTCTATTGATTCTTTATGTTGACATTATACTATATGATGTTTCCAGCTCAGAATGTGAACTTCTTAGGTCATGTAGTTGATTTAAACTTCTTAGAACTTTATATGTAAAAATTACACCATCCATAGATGGAGATAATTGTAGCTATTCCTTTTTGATATTATGTCTTTTATCTTCTATGCTTGTGTTATTGGGATATTTCACACATGCTTTCATAATCCGTGTCTTAAGTCTTTCATGCATATCCACTTTTCTGTTACCAGTCTGGCTTAGTTTTATATTTCTGTGGTATTGATACATGATTCAAACCATTTAGAAGAGCAAGAGTTGGTTACTCCAGATTGTGATTTGGGGTTACAGTGTATCATCATGGCAAGAAACTGTGGGAACTGGACATAATCATATCCACATGGAAAAACTGAGAGAGGTGCATATTTTCTAGCTAGCCACTCTATCCAAACCAATGAGTTCTCTCTCTTCCTCTATCCACCTGCCCAGATAATGGTACCTACCCACCCTAAGATGGGTCTTCACATACATTAGATAATCTCCTATAGGTATGTTTAAGGCTTGCATAGTTGAATAATTCCTCCTAGGTGTGCCTAAAGGTTCAGTTCACAATTATCAAAAAGATGACTGTAGTTAAATGTCACAGTTAGTACTGACAGGATCTAAAAATCACCTAGAAGACAAGCCTCTTGTCATATCTGTGAGGGGTTATGTAGATTAGATTAGACCCATGGGTGCCTGTTGAGAGTTTTGGTCATGCTAATTGCCATGAAAAGACCTGTGTTGAAATCCTGCTCTATATTAAAAAATGACACTAAATTAAGCAACATAGAATTCATTCTATTCTACTTCCTGAGGGTGGATGTGATGTGAGTGACTGCTTCAGGCTCTTGCCACCTTAACTTTCCTGCCATGTTGTATTGTGCCCTTGAACTGTGAGCCAGAAGAAATCTCATTTAGGTTGCTTTTGTCAGAGCATTTTATTACAACAGGGAAAGATATTAAGACATCTGTCAAAATCTGACTTAAAATATATGAAAACATTAAATGTTTATCATTATGTATAGGACTAAAATGAATTTCTATAGTTCTTTATCAAGTTGATAAAGGTCCCCTTCTATTCCTAGTTTGCTTAGAATTTTAATCATTAATGAATACTATTAATAATTATGTCCTGCATCCAAGAACTCACTTCAATGAAACTTATTCTCACAAGACTTGTACTATGGCTGAAATATCAACTTCCCCCCTCCATAGACTAGAGAGGCTCTCAGGAGAAATAATTACAGACATTGGTAACCTCAAGGGTTAGGATTAGACATGTGAAGGGGAGCACCTCTATCAGTGGGTCTACCCAAGGAAGGGCCACTTGATCTGCCACAGAGGCTTGAGTCCTATTGAGCAGACAATCCAAGGGAATCCTGGGGCCCACTGAAGGAGACAGACAGGAAGATGACAGGAGCAGTAGGATGGATTGGTGAAGGGGGGGGCAGGGTGAAAGGATTGGGGGTGATGGGGAAGGGGAGATGGAGGGAGGGTAAGGACAACCACTCATTGTGCTTTTAAACTAGAAAAAATGAAAATAAAAATAATTATGTCAAAAGTTTCTTCGCCTTTGATATGATTTATCAGATTTGACACTTTGTACTGCAATCTTTGCATGTGCATGTATATATATTCGTATGTGCATGTATGTATGTGTTTGCATGTATGAGGGGAACACGTGTGAGTACATGTGGAAGACTGAAGTTGACATCAGGTAATTTTTTGCCTCATTTTGTTATTAAGGCAGGGTCTGTCAGTTGAACCTAGAGTTTGCCAATTAGCTAGGCTACCTACTCATCCTGCTTGGGGATTCGCTGCTTTTTGCTTCTGAATGTTGAAATTACAGGTAGCTGTCATGCCTGTCAGCTTATACATGTGTTCTAGGTATCCTAACCAGTCCTCACACTTATAGGGAAAACACCTTCTCACATAATTCATCTTCCTAGCATGCTTTGACTCCTATTATGATCAATTATATTAGCTTTTTCTAAATATCATATGAACATCATAGTCCTTGGATAAACTGACTCTTCTGGGAATATATTCTTTTTAATGTATTGTTAAAGTTCTAGCTGCTAATACTGTAGTAAGCATGTTCATAGCGTGCTTATGAAAGATACTAACTTGTAATTTTTTCTTTTACATCTTGTCGGATTTTTGTTGGAGTTATGCCAGCATCACAGAGTGACCTGAAATTTATTGTCTCCTTTGTTTGTTGTTATCTTATTGGTGTTGTTTATCCCACAAATGTTTAGAAGCAGTAATGGCTTAGTATTTTTGCCAGGAGTAAATCTTAATAATTTATTGCTGTCCTGGTGTCAGAGAACAATGCCTGGTACAGCAGACTTGTCCAAATACCAGTGGAAAATGAGAATATAGACACTAGACAGGAACAGATATCTTAATATTATTTGCTTAAACCTTTTGACCCCAAGTCTGTGCCTTTCTACATTTTTTACATGTCATTTGCTATCTTCCCTCTTTATAACAATCTCCTTAAATATCACCTTCCTAGCTTTATATCTTTGAGAGGTACTACAATTTAAACACACAGAGCTAAAGGATCTAAGTTAGCTCTCATGATATAGAGAGACTATGTCTTTCTGGGCCTGGGTTATCTCATATTTAATTTTTCCAACTCCATCAATTTACCTGAAAATTCCATAATTTCATTTTTCTTTGCACATGAATAAAATTTCATTGTGTATAAGAGCCACACATATTAATTAGTAATCAGTTGATGGACAGGTAGTCTGTTTCCATTTTTCCCACATTCAAGCCAACACTTGTCATTTGTAGCTTTAATGATGGTATTTCAGACTGGTGTAAGAGGTACCCTCAAAATAGTTTTAATATACATCTCCTTAACATAAGCATACTCAATGCATTTTAAGTGTTTACTAGGCATTTGCATTTCTTTGTTGGAGCTAAAATTTATAGAAACACGAACTTACAAAAGCAAGAGAGTAAAAAGAATGTGACCATAAGCCTTTCTCTGATCCAGGAGAAGTGACTGTAATTTGGAAGGGAATGACCTGTTGCTTACCATGCATGTAGTATTCTGCTTGCAATGGTAAGTGCAAACAAGAAGCATGGTAGATAGCCTGCCGGACACTTGTGAGTCAAAAAGAACATCTATCATCATAATGTAGAATCAAAGGAATTAAAAATGCAGAATTGTTCATTCTAACCCTCAGGCAAAAATTATCCCTACCATCTCTCATCTCTGCTAAATCCTGTATTAAACTAGTTAACTGTCATACCAGCAAGAGTTTGGGACGGTTTCCTATAAGATGTTAACGATTGATAAAGCAAATTATTTTATCCTTCTTTGCAACTAAGTGGCGTGGCCCCTTAAATCTTAGGCGATACTAGGCAGGAGAAAAGCTCAGGATGGAGTGAAGGGCATTGCAGGAGCAGCAAAACTGCAAAAGAAAATCAACAAACCACAATTCAGAACTTCAGAGACTCTATATCAACCACCTAGAACTAAGCCAGCCTAATCTCTCCCCTCCTGAAGCTCAGGGACATTTGCGGAAGAGGGGCGGTAAGACTGTAAGAGCAAAAGGATGGGAGGAGCAATGATTTGCAAGGTACTCCACACAAGTTAGGGCCGAAGCAATCATAATTGGACTTTGCATGCCCTGAGCAATGTCCACACTATTGACCTCACAAAGTCTAGCATCTGCTAAATGCACCAAGATCCTGGAGGCAAGGGATTGGCAGCCACAGCAGTGTTCCTATACTTAAGGGGAGCACGGGAAAGGGTTCAAGGAATGGCCACTGGGTCCTTGTACGTCATCCGAGAGGAGGGCTCAGAGGAGAATCAGGCATGCACAAGAAAGGACTCTCTGGGAATGGGGCAGGAGGAACTGGGGGATAGAGAGGGAGGGTGAGGGGAGGGGGAGCAGGAGGTACGGGGGGAGGAGGAGGGAGGGAGGGAACTGGTGTACCTATTAAGTTTGTATGAGCTGACATAATAATAAAAATGTAAAAAAAGAAAAGAAAAGAAAAAAAAGAAGAGAACAAAAGGCAAAATTGGGAGTTTCCCTACTCTTTTTAAAATCGGGCTATGGGTAGAGTTTAAAAGGAATATTCCTATGCCTGAATCCAGCTGTAATAATTTTGAGTTGGACCAGATTCTTGAGGACTTCCCAGGGAGACCTTAGGAAGTCTGGTAAAACTCACAAACCTGTCGTGATGGTGACCAGTTTTATAATTCCAACAAGGTGCTGGAGAGTTCTAAGGATACATAGTAAGACCCTGTGTCAGAAAAACAAAATAAACAAAAAGCCACAAAACCATTCCTAAGAAGAAAATGTGTCTTCCGTTCCTGTGTGAGCTCCATCTTGGGATATCATGGTCTCCAGAAAGCACATATTAAAGTCCCGTGGTCTGTTCCGGAAAAAAAAAAAAAGAAAAGCTCAGGGAAGCTAAATGGAAATGAATAGCTGTGTTTTTCTTTAAATAATTTAGTAGATTAGCAGATGATTCGGTCAGTGTCCTAATACAGTTTCTTTTCTCTAACTGTCCTCATACAATAGAAGAGTTCATGTTGGGTCTTAATATTATACATTATCAATACATTATGGTCCCAATTACCAATTTGACACACACACTACCACCATCACTACCACCACCACCACATCAATATCTGTTGCCCAACCACAGAAAATCTGATATAATTGGTCTGGGCATTAGGATGTGAAAAAGAAAAGCGCTTCAAATAATTCTACAAGGCAGAACTGCCTGAGATTCACTGTCCAGTGATCAATAGATACCACAAAATAGTACACACAATGTATGAGAGCACCATGATATTTCTCTATACTGAATTTTCCCTAATCACATAATAATATATTTCTGTCACTCCCATCTTAAAAACAGAAACCTCTATTTTTCCCTCCAGTGATGACTTTCCTTCTTATTTTTCCTTTTATAGTTTAACTCCTAGAAAGATTGCCTGTATTATCAGCCATCCATTTCTTTCTTCTGACATTCTTTAAAATACACTCTAATAAGGTGTTCAGATTCCTCTCGTATCCAAAACTGTTCTTGCAAAGTTCTCCAGAAGCATTCACCTTACAAATGTGAGGATTGCTTCTCAGCTTTCATCTTATCAGCATACTTTTTTCATAGGTGATCACTCCCTTCTCCTCCTCGCATTCTCTCTGGCTACAAAATATTGATATTGTCATAACTCTAAGAACATTTTCTCTAGTTTTTCTTTTCTAGTTTTTCTTTGCTTCCTGACATCTACATATTGGATTATGCAGAAGTTAGTCCTAGTATAGTTTCTTTTTCTCTAACTTTCCTCATTCTATAGAAGAGCTCATGTTAGCTCTTGATAGTATACATTATCAATACATCATGGTCCCAATTATCTATTTGACACATTTTGATCTGAGATAGACATTTACAGTTAAGCACATACAAAACTCAGTTCCTCAGCTTCTCTAAATCTGATCCTAATGTATATCAGCATATGATGGATTTTTATTTATTTTATGAAAGTCTAAAATTTGGGGCTTATACTTAGCTCCAACATACCAGAAAATGATTTAAACACTATTCTCAAAATAGATCAGAAGCTAAATCTTTTCACCATGTTCACTCTGCCATCCTGTCCCCATCCCTCTTCTTTTTACATGGAATATTCCAATGACTTTCTAGCTGGTGTGCTTGCTTCTGCTTTGATTTATGTGTTTTTTTTCCAGACTTATGCTATTAATACATAAGTCACACGATATTATTTACTGAAATTTGCTCAAGAGTTCATGTCTCTCAGAATTAAAACCAACATATTGTTGATGTTCCAGGAAGTGCTTAGGCAATACTAATACATGCAAGCCATATGAAAACAGTGGGATACACACCACCACACAACACACACACACACACACAACACACCACACACACACACATACACACACACACAACACAGAAATATGAGGTGGACTGCTTGGAAAGAAGAAAGTTTTCAGTGACAGAAAGTGAAGGGATTGGATTGGATAAACTGAGAAGAAATGACTTAATTATATACATGTTTGTAACTGTAAAAGAATAAGAAAGAATTAAATCTAACATTCTGACAATGATATTCAAAGTCTTGAAGGATCTAGCCTGATTTCCTCAAAAGCACCATATCCCTACAAACATCATCCTTCTCCATCTTTTCCACACTTACAGCTGCCCATGCTGTTGTTTGATTTGCCAAACACTGTAGAGCCTTTCTACTGCTGTTCCTTCTATTTGAAACAACACATTTTTTTTCCAGATATCTGCATGACTTAATCTCTTGGCCTCTTGAAATGTTCCATCTCTGAGGAGATGGCTCAGTGGTTAAAGCCTTTGCCTTACAAATGAAAGGAGCTGAGCGCAGATCCCTAAATCTAAAATAAAAAAAATGCCAGACAGATATGATGGGGGTCTGTAATTCTGGGCTTTGGAAGGCAGGGACTGGGAAAACCCAGAGCAAAACAATGAGGAGATAAAGCAATCCAGTATGACTTTGATGTCAACCTTAGGGCTCCACAGG
>JALPQD010000889.1:343597-359144 GCA_023101885.1 Typhlomys cinereus
CCCTTCTCTTCCCTTCTCAGGGGAGGGAAGCGGCGAGCCTGGCCAAAGGGAACCGTGCTTCCCACAATGTGTGCGAAAATCAGAACCCTGAAGAACCAGGACTCACTGGATCCCAAGGACGCCATGTGGACGGCATGGATGCATCCAGACATACTTGGGAGCGCCAAGGAACAAGGAGCCGGTACCGCTCTGCTCTCTGTCCCTGGCTCTCCTCCGTGCTCAAGTCTTTCTGCTCCAGGTGGAGCCTCCAAGTCGACTTCTTCCGCCTCTCCCTTCTCACACACACTAAACTCCAGGTCCCAAGCCTCGCGGGGCTGCGACAGGGACAATTGAGTCCCGCAGAATTTCCAAGGGTTTCTCCCCGGCTTTCCTGGGCCCAGCCCAAAGCCACCTCTCTGCCATCAGCTGCTTGGTGGGAGTTGCGGGGCAGACTCATCCTTCTCCCGAGCCCCCCACTCCCAGCCTGCTGAGGCGGTCCGCGGGGCCTGCTCTGGATCTCTGGCGCAACGGTGCGGGGAGACAACCCGAACTCCACGGTCCCCACCCCTTCCCCCGCCCCCTGGCAAAGAAAGGGACCTACTGCTGCTCACTCACTCAGGCACTACCCGAACCTCAGCCTGGTTGCTAAGGACGCTGCGCGCGCCGCGCCGGCATTCCACACAGGGGCTCTCAAGTCCCGGGGAGCAGACTTGAGCCCCTGGCGACCCGTCAGTCCAATTGCACCCGCCTCTTCGGTTCCCAAAGAAGAAATGCCACGCGCTGCGCGGGTCTCCTGGGAAAGCCGCCGCCTGCTGATTCCGCCCACCTGCAGCCCGGACCTGCTGATTCCGCCCCCTGCAGCCACCACTCGCCCTCACTCACTCACTCACTACTCACCCATCCACCGACTGATCGACAGACCTCTCTGCAGCACTGAGCCTCCCTCCCGCAGAGGCCCTGGCGGATGCCAAGCGGCCCCGCTGCGGCGCGCTGCTCTTCCCCAACCAAGTCCAGGGCTTCCTGGGAAAAGGCAGTCCCCGCTCTCGTGCCATCCTCGTGCTGCCGCTGCCAAAGTCTGGAACCCTTCCACTTGGGAGTCAACCCACACGGTGCGGATATCCTGTTACCTCCTCAGCACCAGGGGGACGGTTTCAGCCAAAAGCCTTCAAACACTCCAAAAATGAGCTCGCTCCTTAGGAAACTCACCCAGGAAGGAACAGGACATCTTGGACTCGTGTGCACCGGCAGAAAGATGAGTGATATCACTGCCCGCTGTGCGGAACCCTAAGACAGAGATCGTCTTAGAGGATCAAATCCCCGACACTTGACAACTTCCAAAGAAAAAGAAGTGGATGTGCATCGTCCTCACAACCCTCTTCCTTCCTTCCATGAGGCGGTTCTAAGTCCGAGTGTCTGCCTCACAAGCTGTACAGTGACCAAAGTTCAAAATGGGAATAATATTGTTCTACACTAGGAAGGGAAAAGGAAGTTGAGTAAACTACTCTCTCCGACTGCAATACAGCAATCCTCTGGATCTACAGAATCCATAGAGAGGGAAAGTAAGAAATTCCTACAGGTGGAAGATGTTGCCAACTCTCCCTCCCCTTCCTATCATTCTTTCGACTCAGAAAGAGGGGAAATCGCTTGGAAATCCATCGCAATTCAGTACTCGAAAAAGTTGAAGTCGGGTCTACACAGAACTGTTATCAAGCAGTCCAACAGATATTTTTAAGAAATCGGTTTTCAAGGGGGAAGAAGGAAGTGATTCCCAAAAAAGAAACCTTGAAAGCAGTGGTTCAATTGTAGTTTTCAAAGTCTAGATGAAAATAGTCCAGTTGGAGAAAGGGCTGGGGGCTTCATCAGTTCACATAGAGGAAAGCGAACCGATGCAGTTGCTTCCATATGGGCAGAGGCAGAGGAGTTATTCTGTCTCTTATCAAGTCCTGTACTGGAAATGGTAGCTCTCAACAGGTCAAAAAATATGCTCTCTCTCTCTCTCCCTCTCTCTCTCCCTCCCTCCCCTCCCTCTCTAGGTATGTATGCCTGTGCTTGCGTGTGTGACTACGTGTGTGTGTGTGTGTGTGTGTGTGTGTGTGTGTTTGGAGTGTAGCAATAAGGAATGCAGTCCTTGTAAAATTCTCCTAGAAAAGAAATTAGGGGAAGGGTCAGATGGCTCAGGGATTAAGTGTCTGCCTCCCAAGCAGAAGGACCTGAGATCGGGTGCCAGAATATTCTTCAAATGCTTGTTGGAAATGGCAGCTAACCTTCCTGGAAGGCAAGCTCGAGAAACATCAGAGAAAAGCCAAAAAGGAGGTAGAGCAATCCTGCAGGCTGATTCCAGAGGTCACCCTCAGAGCTCCAGAGTGGCATGCCAAATAAATAAATACCTATGTAAAGAAAAAGGTTTTCCAAAAGCATCACGTTACTCACTTACACACCTACTGTGTAAAAGATAATCATACGCAAAATACACAAATGTACGCCATGCAAATCACTTTATGGAATAGGTCAGGAAAATTCTTTGATTCGGAACAACATGTCCAGACGACCAGAGTGGGCGAGGTCTCAGCCTTCCATTGCAACTTGCTCAACCTGTGTGGTCAAGGCACCCCAGAAGTTCAGATGTCAACTAGCTCCTGGACTTCTTTATTTTTATTTTCTCTTATTTTATTTATTTTCGTTTTGTATCTCACATCCTCCGACTGACCTAGGATGTGAGATAGACACTGTGTCCGGGAGCTGAGCCTGTCGTGTTCTGGGATCGTGCCAGGCAGAAGAGAAGAGAAAAGAACTGACCGAGCGCTGAGTGCGTGTTCAGGTGTGCCCTGCCCCTAATCTCACCACGGAGCTGGGGAATCCCGCCAGGGTGGGGCCTGCAGGGGCTTCCGCCAAGGGAGTGAGGGCTCCGCCCACAGGCACTTGCAGGAAGACCCCCGAGAGAGGCACATCGCGGCGTCCCCTGTCCCGAGAGCCCAGGCTTCACAGACTGCTGAATCCCAAGGCCCCTTTCTCTGCGAGCAAGAGCACGCGGGAGAGACTGCGGGACAGTCGGAATCGCGAGTGCAGTGCGTGCACTCAGCCTTGTGTTTCTTCCTTGAGGTCCGCCCCAGCAAGCGAGCCTAGCAAGTGCCCACCCGGTGCCAGGTGCGTGAGTGCGAGAGACTGCGTGTGTGAAGAGGCCAGCTGCTGTTGGGGCCTCTGCCTGAGCGAGAGACCTGAGTGGACATGGCCTCGCTTCCCACGCAAGGGTGCTGGTCTCCGAGAGACACCCTGCGGCTCCTGGAAGCCATAGAGAACAATGTGGCAGCTGACGATCGGCGAGGATTCCAGAAGACCCAGGCCGAGCTGGACTGGGACAGAGTAGCTTTTGGAAAGTTCTCGGGGGACATGTGCAGACTGAGGTGGCTGGAGATTTCGCACAAGCTGAGGAAGTCGCGCACCCTGTCGGCGCTGGTGCGGGAAGCCAAGCGCCGCGCGCAACGCCTCCCCAAGGCTCAGGCGCCCAAGAAGCACCCCGACTTCCCCAAAAGGCCCCTGACCGCCTACCTACGCTTCTACAGGGAGCAGAGGGCCCAGTACTCTCGGCTGTACCCTGACCTCAACAACCCGCAGCTCAGCAGACTGCTGAGCGAGAAGTACAAGCAGCTCCCGGAGCACGTGAGGCAGCAGTACGTGCGCGCCTTCCACGAGGAGAAAGAGCTCTACGAGGAGAAACTGGCTCGATTCAAGGAAGACCACCCTGACCCGGCCCGGCATTCCAAGACATCCCTGGTGCCCGCGCGTCGCCCAGCCCAAGGCTCCCAGGAGCCGCCCCCGGGAAAGGTGACAGCCCTCCAGGCCCCCGCACCGACCAGCCTCTCCGGGACACCCCTCCAGCTCCACGGGGGAACGCTGCGGCTGCGGGGAGAACCCGAGAAACCCCCCATGAATGGATACCACAAGTTTCACCGAGATTGCTGGGCCAGCGAGGAGCTGAGGCATCTGCCCCCGAGGGAGCGCAGGGTGGAGATCGGCAGACGCTGGCAGCGACTCCCGCGGAGCCTGAAGCAGCTTCACGAGAGGCAGGCGGAGGAGCTGCGCGCGCGCTACAGGCTGAGCCTGGACCGCTGGCTCAAGAGCCTGTCGCCCGAGGAATATGCTTCCTACAGAGACGCGCAGGCCGCCATGGGCAAGGGAAAGGTGTGGGCCGCCCTGGCAGGCCGCTTCCTCACCTGCGGAGCCCCACCTGCGCGGGAGGATGGGCCCTCCTCTGCAGGCAAGGGGTCCTGGGGGAAGGAGGAAGCTCGGGTCCCTCCTTCCCCGCAAGGGGCCTTCTGCCTCAGCCCCTCTGGCTCCTCCGCAGAAAATCGGATGGCCCCTGGGCAAGAGGACCCGGGAAGCGACTCTTCGGGCTCCTGCAGCCCAGCTGAAGCAAGAGGAGGGCCTCGCCTCTCTTCCTCCGGGGAATCCTCGGACCTGGACTGGTTCTGAGCCCCTTCTCCTTCCCAGTCATCCATGCAAACCCAGGCCAGGCTCTTCTCAGGGAGGGAAGCGGCGAGCCTGGCCAAAGGGAACCGTGCTTCCCACAATGTGTGCGAAAATCAGAACCCTGAAGAACCAGGACTCATTGGATCCCAAGGACGCCATGTGGACGGCATGGATGCATCCAGACATACTTGGGAGCGCCAAGGAACAAGGAGCCGGTACCGCTCTGCTCTCTGTCCCTGGCTCTCCTCCGTGCTCAAGTGGACTTTCTGCTCCAGGTGGAGCCTCCAAGTCGACTTCTTCCGCCTCTCCCTTCTCACACACACTAAACTCCAGGTCCCAAGCCTCGCGGGGCTGCGACAGGGACAATTGAGTCCCGCAGAATTTCCAAGGGTTTCTCCCCGGCTTTCCTGGGCCCAGCCCAAAGCCACCTCTCTGCCATCAGCTGCTTGGTGGGAGTTGCGGGGCAGACTCATCCTTCTCCCGAGCCCCCCCCTCCCAGCCTGCTGAGGCGGTCCGCGGGGCCTGCTCTGGATCTCTGGCGCAACGGTGCGGGGAGACAAACCCGAACTCCACGGTCCCCACCCCTTCCCCCGCCCCCTGGCAAAGAAAGGGACCTATTGGTGCTCACTCACTCAGGCGCTCCCGGAACCTCAGCCCGGTTGCTATGGACGCTGCGCTCGCCGCGCCGGCATTCCACACAGGGGCTCTCAAGTCCCGGGGAGCAGACTTGAGCCCCTGGCGACCCGTCAGTCCAATTGCGCCCGCTCTACCTCGCAGCCGCCGCCCGCCTCTTCGGTTCCCAAAGAAGAAATGCCACGCGCTGCGCGGGTCTCCTGGGAAAGCCGCCGCCTGCTGATTCCGCCCGCCTGCAGCCCGGACCGACGGTCGCCCTGCACTCACTCACTCACTGACTCACCCATCCACCGACTGAACGACAGACCTCTCTGCAGCACTGAGCCTCCCTCCCGCAGAGGCCCTGGCGGATGCCAAGCGGCCCCGCTGCGGCGCGCTGCTCTTCCCCAACCAAGTCCAGGGCTTCCTGGGAAAAGGCAGTCCCCGCTCTCGTGCAATCCTCGTGCTGCCGCTGCCAAAGTCTGGAACCCTTCCACTTGGGAGTCAACCCACACGGTGCGGATATCCTGTTACCTCCTCAGCACCAGGGGGACGGTTTCAGCCAAAAGCCTTCAAACACTCCAAAAATGAGCTCGCTCCTTAGGAAACTCACCCAGGGAAGGAACAGGACATCTTGGACTCGTGTGCACCGGCAGAAAGATGAGTGATATCACTGCCCGCTGTGCGGAACCCTAAGACAGAGATCGTCTTAGAGGATCAAATCCCCGACACTTGACAACTTCCAAAGAAAAAGAAGTGGATGTGCATCGTCCTCACAACCCTCTTCCTTCCTTCCATGAGGCGGTTCTAAGTCCGAGTGTCTGCCTCACAAGCTGTACAGTGACCAAAGTTCAAAATGGGAATAATATTGTTCTACACTAGGAAGGGAAAAGGAAGTTGAGTAAACTACTCTCTCCGACTGCAATACAGCAATCCTCTGGATCTACAGAATCCATAGAGAGGGAAAGTAAGAAATTCCTACAGGTGGAAGATGTTGCCAACTCTCCCTCCCCTTCCTATCATTCTTTCGACTCAGAAAGAGGGGAAATCGCTTGGAAATCCATCGCAATTCAGTACTCGAAAAAGTTGAAGTCGGGTCTACACAGAACTGTTATCAAGCAGTCCAACAGATATTTTTAAGAAATCGGTTTTCAAGGGGGAAGAAGGAAGTGATTCCCAAAAAAGAAACCTTGAAAGCAGTGGTTCAATTGTAGTTTTCAAAGTCTAGATGAAAATAGTCCAGTTGGAGAAAGGGCTGGGGGCTTCATCAGTTCACATAGAGGAAAGCGAACCGATGCAGTTGCTTCCATATGGGCAGAGGCAGAGGAGTTATTCTGTCTCTTATCAAGTCCTGTACTGGAAATGGTAGCTCTCAACAGGTCAAAAAATATGCTCTCTCTCTCTCTCTCTCTCTCTCTCTCTCTCTCTCTCTCTCTCTCTCCCTCTCTCTCTCCCTCCATCCCCCTCCCTCTCTAGGTATGTATGCCTGTGCTTGCGTGTGTGACTACGTGTGTGTGCTTGCGTGTGTGACTACGTGTGTGTGTGTGTGTGTGGTGTGTGTGTGTGTGTGTGTGTTTGGAGTGTAGCAATAAGGAATGCAGTCCTTGTAAAATTCTCCTTGAAAAGAAATTAGGGGAGGGGCTGGAGAGGTGGCTCAGGGGTTAAGCCTCCGCTTTGCAGGCAGAAGGTCCTGAGTTCGGATCCCAGATCCCACGTATAGATGCCAGGCGGAAGCGGGGGCGGCCTGTGCTTCTGGTCCTAGTAGGGCGGAGCCTGTGAATCCCGGGGCAGAATGAGATGGAGGCGTCCATGGTGGTTCGCGAATTCGTCCGTGGTTCTACACATACACAGACACACACACACAGACATACACACACGTGCACACATACACACGCACATGCGCACAGTTGAATAAATAATAATAATAAAAAAATTAAAAAAAAAAAAAGAAATTAGGGGAAGGGTCAGATGGCTCAGGGATTAAGTGTCTGCCTCCCAAGCAGAAGGACCTGAGATCGGGTGCCAGAATATTCTTCAAATGCTTGTTGGAAATGGCAGCTAACCTTCCTGGAAGGCAAGCTCGAGAAACATCAGAGAAAAGCCAAAAAGGAGGTAGAGCAATCCTGCAGGCTGATTCCAGAGGTCACCCTCAGAGCTCCAGAGTGGCATGCCAAATAAATAAATACCTATGTAAAGAAAAGGTTTTCCAAAAGCATCACGTTACTCACTTACACACCTACTGTGTAAAAGATAATCATACGCAAAATACACAAATGTACGCCATGCAAATCACTTTATGGAATAGGTCAGGAAAATTCTTTGATTCGGAACAACATGTCCAGACGACCAGAGTGGGCGAGGTCTCAGCCTTCCATTGCAACTTGCTCAACCTGTGTGGTCAAGGCACCCCAGAAGTTCAGATGTCAACTAGCTCCTGGACTTCTTTATTTTTATTTTCTCTTATTTTATTTATTTTCGTTTTGTATCTCACATCCTCCGACTGACCTAGGATGTGAGATAGACACTGTGTCCGGGAGCTGAGCCTGTCGTGTTCTGGGATCGTGCCAGGCAGAAGAGAAGAGAAAAGAACTGACCGAGCGCTGAGTGCGTGTTCAGGTGTGCCCTGCCCCTAATCTCACCACGGAGCTGGGGAATCCCGCCAGGGTGGGGCCTGCAGGGGCTTCCGCCAAGGGAGTGAGGGCTCCGCCCACAGGCACTTGCAGGAAGACCCCCGAGAGAGGCACATCGCGGCGTCCCCTGTCCCGAGAGCCCAGGCTTCACAGACTGCTGAATCCCAAGGCCCCTTTCTCTGCGAGCAAGAGCACGCGGGAGAGACTGCGGGACAGTCGGAATCGCGAGTGCAGTGCGTGCACTCAGCCTTGTGTTTCTTCCTTGAGGTCCGCCCCAGCAAGCGAGCCTAGCAAGTGCCCACCCGGTGCCAGGTGCGTGAGTGCGAGAGACTGCGTGTGTGAAGAGGCCAGCTGCTGTTGGGGCCTCTGCCTGAGCGAGAGACCTGAGTGGACATGGCCTCGCTTCCCACGCAAGGGTGCTGGTCTCCGAGAGACACCCTGCGGCTCCTGGAAGCCATAGAGAACAATGTGGCAGCTGACGATCGGCGAGGATTCCAGAAGACCCAGGCCGAGCTGGACTGGGACAGAGTAGCTTTTGGAAAGTTCTCGGGGGACATGTGCAGACTGAGGTGGCTGGAGATTTCGCACAAGCTGAGGAAGTCGCGCACCCTGTCGGCGCTGGTGCGGGAAGCCAAGCGCCGCGCGCAACGCCTCCCCAAGGCTCAGGCGCCCAAGAAGCACCCCGACTTCCCCAAAAGGCCCCTGACCGCCTACCTACGCTTCTACAGGGAGCAGAGGGCCCAGTACTCTCGGCTGTACCCTGACCTCAACAACCCGCAGCTCAGCAGACTGCTGAGCGAGAAGTACAAGCAGCTCCCGGAGCACGTGAGGCAGCAGTACGTGCGCGCCTTCCACGAGGAGAAAGAGCTCTACGAGGAGAAACTGGCTCGATTCAAGGAAGACCACCCTGACCCGGCCCGGCATTCCAAGACATCCCTGGTGCCCGCGCGTCGCCCAGCCCAAGGCTCCCAGGAGCCGCCCCCGGGAAAGGTGACAGCCCTCCAGGCCCCCGCACCGACCAGCCTCTCCGGGACACCCCTCCAGCTCCACGGGGGAACGCTGCGGCTGCGGGGAGAACCCGAGAAACCCCCCATGAATGGATACCACAAGTTTCACCGAGATTGCTGGGCCAGCGAGGAGCTGAGGCATCTGCCCCCGAGGGAGCGCAGGGTGGAGATCGGCAGACGCTGGCAGCGACTCCCGCGGAGCCTGAAGCAGCTTCACGAGAGGCAGGCGGAGGAGCTGCGCGCGCGCTACAGGCTGAGCCTGGACCGCTGGCTCAAGAGCCTGTCGCCCGAGGAATATGCTTCCTACAGAGACGCGCAGGCCGCCATGGGCAAGGGAAAGGTGTGGGCCGCCCTGGCAGGCCGCTTCCTCACCTGCGGAGCCCCACCTGCGCGGGAGGATGGGCCCTCCTCTGCAGGCAAGGGGTCCTGGGGGAAGGAGGAAGCTCGGGTCCCTCCTTCCCCGCAAGGGGCCTTCTGCCTCAGCCCCTCTGGCTCCTCCGCAGAAAATCGGATGGCCCCTGGGCAAGAGGACCCGGGAAGCGACTCTTCGGGCTCCTGCAGCCCAGCTGAAGCAAGAGGAGGGCCTCGCCTCTCTTCCTCCGGGGAATCCTCGGACCTGGACTGGTTCTGAGCCCCTTCTCCTTCCCAGTCATCCATGCAAACCCAGGCCAGGCTCTTCTCAGGGAGGGAAGCGGCGAGCCTGGCCAAAGGGAACCGTGCTTCCCACAATGTGTGCGAAAATCAGAACCCTGAAGAACCAGGACTCATTGGATCCCAAGGACGCCATGTGGACGGCATGGATGCATCCAGACATACTTGGGAGCGCCAAGGAACAAGGAGCCGGTACCGCTCTGCTCTCTGTCCCTGGCTCTCCTCCGTGCTCAAGTGGACTTTCTGCTCCAGGTGGAGCCTCCAAGTCGACTTCTTCCGCCTCTCCCTTCTCACACACACTAAACTCCAGGTCCCAAGCCTCGCGGGGCTGCGACAGGGACAATTGAGTCCCGCAGAATTTCCAAGGGTTTCTCCCCGGCTTTCCTGGGCCCAGCCCAAAGCCACCTCTCTGCCATCAGCTGCTTGGTGGGAGTTGCGGGGCAGACTCATCCTTCTCCCGAGCCCCCCCCTCCCAGCCTGCTGAGGCGGTCCGCGGGGCCTGCTCTGGATCTCTGGCGCAACGGTGCGGGGAGACAAACCCGAACTCCACGGTCCCCACCCCTTCCCCCGCCCCCTGGCAAAGAAAGGGACCTATTGGTGCTCACTCACTCAGGCGCTCCCGGAACCTCAGCCCGGTTGCTATGGACGCTGCGCGCGCCGCGCCGGCATTCCACACAGGGGCTCTCAAGTCCCGGGGAGCAGACTTGAGCCCCTGGCGACCCGTCAGTCCAATTGCGCCCGCTCTACCTCGCAGCCGCCGCCCGCCTCTTCGTTTCCCAAAGAAGAAATGCCACGCGCTTTGTCGGTCTCCTTGAAGCCCGCCGCCTGCTGATTCCTCCCGCCTGCAGACCGCCCTGACCAACTGTCACGCCCTGCACTCACTCACTCACTGACTCACCCATCCACCGACTGAACGACAGACCTCTCTGCAGCACTGAGCCTCCCTCCCGCAGAGGCCCTGGAGATGCCACGCGTCCCGCTGCGGCGCGCTTTCTTCCCCAAACATTCCAGGGCTTCCTGGGAAAAGGCAGTCCCCGCTCTCGTGCAATCCTCGTGCTGCCACTGCCAAAGTCCTGGGAACCCTTCCACTTTGGAGTCAACCCACAAGGTGCGGATATCCTGTTACCTCCTCAGCACCAGGGGGACGGTTTCAGCCAAAAGCCTTCAAACACTCCAAAAATGAGCTCGCTCCTTAGGAAACTCCCAGGGAAGGAACAGGACATCTCCGTGGTTCGTGGGGGGGCTGCGTGGCGTCGTCCTTGGGTTCGCGGGGTTTGGCTTCCCGGCCGCCCCTGCGGTGGGGGTTTTGGCCGGCCTGTCTTGGTGCGGGGCGCTGGTGTGCCTCTCTCTGTCCTTCGCTGCCGCCGCTTTGCGCTGCGTTGGGGTGGGGCTGCGGGGTGGGGGTGTTTCCCGCGGTTGGGCCCCGGCGTGTTGTGTGCCTTGTGTGGTGGCCCGTTGGCCTTTCTTGGGCGTTCCCCGGTGGGCTCTTGTCTTGTCGGGGGCGTTTCGCCCCGTTCCCTCCCTGCGTGTTCGGCCCTCCGGTGCCGGCCCGGCCTTTGGCTGTGGCGGCGCCCGCTGCGTGCTCTTGGTGGGGCTCCGCCGCGCTGTCGCGGCTTCCCTGCCTTGCCCTTCCCGCCCCCGCGTGCTGTGCTGTTCCCTTTTTTTGCGGGGGGTTTCGTGCGTGTTGTCCCGGTCCGTGCCCCGTTCCCTGGGCCGCCTTTCTTGTTTCCTGGCCGGCCCCGGCCGTGGCGCCTCTTTGGCTGCTCCGCCTTTGGCTTCCGCCTTTCGCGGGCCGTCCCGCCTTCCGGTGGGTGTTGCCTTTTTTTCCTTTTTTTGCTCGCCCGGGGGCCCTGTTGGCCCTCTGCCTTGTCTGCCCCCCCGTTGCGTGGGGTTTCGCTGTTCTCCTCGTTCCGCTCTTTTTCGTCTGGTTTTCGGGGCCCGGGTGGGCGGCGGCCGCCGCCCGTGCTTCCCCCCCCGCCCTTGGCCCGTCGTGGTTCCTTGTGTTTTCCCCGTTCGCTGCCCCTGTGTTGGGCCGGGTGGGTGTCTCGTTCCTCGCTGGCCGGCGCCTGCGTTGCTCTTCTGGGGCGTCGCGGCGTCTTGTTTTTTCCGTTTTGGTCTGGCCCTGGTTCGTTCGGTCCCCCTCTGTTTTTTTTTTTTTTTTTTTTTTTTTTTTTTTTTTTTTTTTCGGCTTGTTGTGTGTTGGTGTGTGCTCGTTTGTGTGTGCTGTGTGGTTGTGTGTTGTGGTGTTGGCGTGTCGCCTCCGGCTGGTTTGTCCTTTTGCCCCGCCTGCGGGGCCGGGCGCCTGGCTGGGGCTCGTGTTGTTCCGCGCCGGCTGCGGCTTGGGTGCGCTCTTTTCCCTTGTGTTGGGCCCTGGCTTCCTTTGGCCGGCCGTGCGCCCTCGCTGCCCCGCCGGCTGTCGCGCCTTGCGGTGCTTCGCGGTCTCGCGTGCGTGGTGCCTCCTCCTCTCTGTCCCGCCCCCGGTTTTTCCCGCTGTTTCTCTCCCTTGGTCCCGTCTCTGCCCTCCCCCCTTTCGTGCCTCTTTCTGTCTCGGTCGGCCCTTTTTTTGCTTGGCCCCTGTGCGCCGCGTGGGGTGTCTCGTTCTTGCTTGTCCTGTTGTGGTCCGGCCGCGTTGCTGTCTCGTTGCTTTTTTTCTTTTTCTTTTTTTCTTTCTTTTCTTTGTTTTGTCTTTCTTGCTTGCTCGGCTTTGTGCGCTCGCCTGGTGGCGTGCGTTTGGTTTGGGCTGTGCGGCTCCGCGCCGGCCCCGCCCGCCGCGGTGGTGGTGTTCGGTGTGTGTCCTTCCCGCGGGGGGGGGGCCTGCGGGTTGGGTGGGGGTTGCCGGGCGCGTGCGGGTGCCGGCTTGCGGCGGCCGGCCGCGCGCGCGGCCTGGGGGTTGTGCGGCGCGGTTCGCTTGTGCCTCCGGTTTTTGGCGCGCGCGGGGCGGCGGGGGCGTGGCCCTGGCGTGCGTGGTGCTCGCTTTGTGGTTTTTTTGCGGTGCGCCGGCCGTCGCGTGCGGTTGCGGTGGTGCGTGTGCGCGCTGGTTGTTGGGTGCGCGGCGTGTGTGGGGGTTGTGCGGCGCGCGGTGGCCTGTGTTCGCCCGGGTGTGGTTGGCGCTGGGTTGGCCGCTTCGCGCCCTGTGGCGTGGCGGGCGGCTTCGCCGCCGGGCGTGGCTGGGCCGCGTCGTTTGGCCGTTTGTGGCCTGTGGCGCGGTGGTGGCGCTTTTGCCCGTGCGGGCCGTGGCTGTGGGGGTGGGGCGCCGGGGGGCGTCGGTCGGCCGCCGCGGCTTCCCGGTGCGTCTCGTTTTCCCGGGGCCGCGGGCGTCTTGTTGTGCTCCCCCGCGTGCGCGCTGGGGCGTCCCGCGTGGCGCGTGCGGGCGCGTGTGGGTTCGGGCGGCGCCCGGTTGCGGCGCGCCCTGGTGCTTCCGGCCGCTGCGGGGTTCGCCTTGGTGGGGTGCGCCGGTCGGCGGGGGCCCGGTGCCGCTGGGCGCCGTTGGGCCTTTGTCGGGGGCCGTGGGGTGGGCGCCCCGGCGCGGCCCCTGCCTGGCTCCCCCCGTTTCGCTTGTGGGGCGGCGCGTGCGGCTTGGCGGGGCGGCGGGGTGGCCTGGCGGGTGGCGGGCTCGGGGTGCGCGTTGCGCGGCGGGGCGGCGTGGGGGTCCGGTGGTGGCGTGTCCGCGTGGGGGGCCTCTGTTTCCGCGCGGCGGGGCGGGCCGGGCCGCCGGTGTGTGGGGTGGCGGGGTTTCGGGCGCCTGCGGGGCGGCTGGGTTGGGGCCGGGGTTGGGGGCTCGGCGGCCACGCTGGGTCCCGCTACCCCGCAAGCGGGCCTTTATGCCCAGCCCCTCATGGCTCCTCCAGCAGAAATCGGATGGCCCCTGGGCAAGCGGACCCCGGAAGGACTCTTCGGGCTCCTGCAGCCCGAGTGAAGCAAGGGAGGGCCTCGCCTCTCTTCTCCGGGGAACCTCTGACCTGGACTGGTTCTGAGCCCCTCTCCTTCCCAGTTCATCCATGCAAAACCAGGCCAGGCTCTTCTCCAGGGAGGGACGGCGATCCTGGCCAAAGGGAACCTGTGCTTCCCACAATGTGTGCGAAACATCAGAACCCTGAAGAAACCCATGGACTCTTGGATCCCAAGGACGCCACTGTGGACGGTCCTGGATGCATCCACACATCTGGGAGCGCCTTAAGAACAAGGCCGCCGTACCGCCTCGCTCTTCTGTCCCTGGCTTCTCCGTGCTCAACAGTGACTTTATGCTCCAGGTTGGAGCCTCCAAGTCGACTTCTTCCGCCTCTCCCTCTCTCACACACATAAATCTCAGCGGTCCCAAAGGCCTCGCGGGGCTGCTGGACCAGGGACAATTGAGTCCCGCAGAATTTCCAAGGGTTTCTCCCCGGCTTTCCTGGGCCCATGCCCAAGCCACTCTCTGCCATCAGCTGCTTGGTGGGAGTTGCGCGGGGGCAGATCAAACTTCTCCCGGGGCCCCCCCCCCAGCCTGCTGAGGTCGGTCCGCGGGGCCTGCTCTGGATCTCTGGCGCAACGGTGCGGGGAGACAAAACCCGAAACTCCACGGTCCCACCCCTTCCCCGCCCCCTGGCAAAGAAAGGGGACCTATTGTTGCTCACTCACTCAGGCGCTCCGGATCCTCAGCCCGGTTGCTATGACGCTGCGCGCGCGCGCCGGCATTCCACACAGGGGCTCTCAAGTCCCGGGGAGGCAGACTTGAGCCCCTGGCGACCGTCAGTCCCTTGCGCCCGCTCTACCTCGCAGCGCCGCCCGCCTCTTCGGGTTCCCAAAGAAGAAATGCCACGCGCTGCGCGGGTCTCCTGGGAAAGCCGCGCCTGTGATTCCGCCCGCCTGCAGCCCGGACCGACGGTCGCCCCTGCACTCACTCACTCACTGACTCACCCATCACCGACTCTGAAACGACCGACCTCTCGCAGCACTGAGGCCTCCCTCCCGCAGAGGCCCTGGCGGATGCCAAGCGGCCCCGCTGCGGCGCGCTGCTCTTTCCCCAACCAAGTCCAGGGCTTCCTGGGAAAAGGCAGTCCCCGCTCTCGTGCAATCCTCGTGCTGCCGCTGCCAAGTCTGGAACCCTTCACTGGGAGTCAACCCACACGTGTGCGGATTATCGTTACCTCCTCAGCACCAGGGGGGACGGTTTCAGCCAAAAGCCTTCAAACACTCCAAAAAATGAGCTCGCTCTTAGGAAACTCACCCAGGGAAGGGAACAGGACATCTTGGACTCGTGTGCACCGGCAAGGAAAGAAAGAGAGTGATATCACTGCCCGCTGTGCGGAACCCTAAGACAGAGATCGTCTTAGAGGATCAAATCCCGACACTTGACAACTTCCAAAGAAAAGAAAGTGGATGTGCTTCGTCCTCCACAACCCTCTTCCTTCCTTCCATGAGGTGGTTCTAAGTCCAGAGTGTCTGCCTCACAAGCTGTACAGTGACCAAAGTTCAAAATGGGAATAATTTGTTCTACACTAGGAAGGGAAAAGAAGTGAGTTAAACTACTCTCCGACTGCAATACAGCAATCCTCTGGATCTACAGAATCATAGAGGAGGGAAAGTAAGAAATTCCTACAGGTGGAAGATGTTTGCCAACTCTCCCTCCCCTTCCTATCCTTCTTTCGACTCAGAAAGAGGGGAAATCGCTTGGACATCCATCGCAAATTCAGAGTACTCGAAAAAAGTTTGAAGTCGGGTCTACACAGAACTGTTATCAAGCAGTCCAACAGATATTTTTAAGAAATCGGTTTCAAGGGGGAGAAAGGAGTGATTCCCAAAAAAGAACCTTGAAAGCAGTGGTTAAATTGTAGTTTTCAAGTCTAGATGACAAATAGTCCAGTTGGAGAAAGGGCTGGGGGCTCATCAGTTCACATAGCGAGAAAAGCGAACCGATGCAGTTGCTTCCATAGGGCAGAGGCCAGAGAGTTATTCTGTCTCTTATCAAGTCCTGTACTGGAAATGGTTAGCTCTCAACAGCGTAAAAATATGCTCCTCTCTCTCTTCCTCTCTCTCTCTCCCTCCTCCCCCTCCCTCTCTAGGTATGTATGCCTGTGCTTGCGTGTGTGACTCCTGTGTGGTGTGGTGTATGTGTGTGTGTGTGTGTGTGGGTGGAGTTGTAGCACATAAGGAATGCAGCCTTGTAAAATTCTCCTAGAAAAGAAATTAGGGGAATGGTGAGGTGGCTCAGGGATAGTGTCT
>JALPQD010000889.1:359169-384811 GCA_023101885.1 Typhlomys cinereus
CGCCTCCCAAGCAGAAGGACCTGAGATCGGGTGCCAGAATATTCTTCAAATGCTTGTTGGAAATGGCAGCTAACCTTCCTGGAAGGCAAGCTCGAGAAACATCAGAGAAAAGCCAAAAAGGAGGTAGAGCAATCCTGCAGGCTGATTCCAGAGGTCACCCTCAGAGCTCCAGAGTGGCATGCCAAAGAAATAAATACCTATGTAAAGAAAAAGGTTTTCCAAAAGCATCACGTTACTCACTTACACACCTACTGTGTAAAAGATAATCATACGCAAAATACACAAATGTACGCCATGCAAATCACTTTATGGAATAGGTCAGGAAAATTCTTTGATTCGGAACAACATGTCCAGACGACCAGAGTGGGCGAGGTCTCAGCCTTCCATTGCAACTTGCTCAACCTGTGTGGTCAAGGCACCCCAGAAGTTCAGATGTCAACTAGCTCCTGGACTTCTTTATTTTTATTTTCTCTTATTTTATTTATTTTCGTTTTGTATCTCACATCCCCCGACTGACCTAGGATGTGAGATAGACACTGTGTCCGGGAGCTGAGCCTGTCGTGTTCTGGGATCGTGCCAGGCAGAAGAGAAAAGAACTGACCGAGCGCTGAGTGCATGTTCAGGTGTGCCCTGCCCCTAATCTCACCACGGAGCTGGGGAATCCAGCCAGGTGTGGGCCTGCAGGGCTTCCGCCAATGGAGTGAGGGCTCTGCCCACAGGCACTTGCAGGAAGACCGCCGAGAGGGCACATCGCGGCGTCCCCTGTCCCGAGAGCCCAGGCTTCACAGACTGCTGAATCCCAAGGCCCCTTTCTCTGCGAGCAAGAGCACGCGGGAGAGACTGCGGGACAGTCGGAATCGCGAGTGCAGTGCGTGCACTCAGCCTGTGTATTTCTTCCTTGAGGTCCGCCCCAGCAAGCGAGCCTAGCAAGTGCCCCACCCGGTGCCAGGTGCGTGAGTGCGTGAGACTGCGTGTGTGAAGAGGCCAGCTGCTGTTGGGGCCTCTGCCTGAGCGAGAGACCTGAGTGGACATGGCCTCGCTTCCCACGCAAGGGTGCTGGTCTCCGAGAGGACACCCTGCGGCTCCTGGAAGCCATAGAGAACAATGTGGCAGCCGACGATCGGCGAGGATTCAAGAAGACCCAGGCCGAGCTGGACTGGGACAGAGTAGCTTTTGGAAAGTTTCTCGGGGGACATGTGCAGACTGAGGTGGCTGGAGATTTCGCGCCAGCTGAGGAAGTCGCGCACCCTGTCGGCGCTGGTGCGGGAAGCCAAGCGCCGCGCGCAACGCCTCCCCAAGGCTCAGGCGCCCAAGAAGCACCCCGACTTCCCCAAAGGCCCCTGACCGCCTACCTGCGCTTCTACAGGGAGCAGAGGGCCCAGTACTCTCGGCTGTACCCTGACCTCAACAACCCGCAGCTCAGCAGACTGCTGAGCGAGAAGTACAAGCAGCTCCCAGGAGCACGTGAGGCAGCAGTACGTGCGCGCCTTCCACGAGGAGAAAAGAGCTCTACGAGGAGAAACTGGCTCGATTCAAGGAAGACCACCCTGACCCGGCCCGGCATTCCAAGACATCCCTGGTGCCGCGCGTCGCCCAGCCCAAGGCTCCCAGGAGCCGCCCCCGGGAAAGGTGACAGCCCTCCAGGCCCCCGCACCGACCAGCCTCTCCGGGACACCCCTCCAGCTCCACGGGGGAACGCTGCGGCTGCGGGGAGAACCCGAGAAACCCCCCATGAATGGATACCACAAGTTTCACCGAGATTGCTGGGCCAGCGAGGAGCTGAGGCATCTGCCCCCGAGGGAGCGCAGGGTGGAGATCGGCAGACGCTGGCAGCGACTCCCGCGGAGCCTGAAGCAGCTTCACGAGAGGCAGGCGGAGGAGCTGCGCGCGCGCTACAGGCTGAGCCTGGACCGCTGGCTCAAGAGCCTGTCGCCCGAGGAATATGCTTCCTACAGAGACGCGCAGGCCGCCATGGGCAAGGGAAAGGTGTGGGCCGCCCTGGCAGGCCGCTTCCTCACCTGCGGAGCCCCACCTGCGCGGGAGGATGGGCCCTCCTCTGCAGGCAAGGGGTCCTGGGGGAAGGAGGAAGCTCGGGTCCCTCCTTCCCCGCAAGGGGCCTTCTGCCTCAGCCCCTCTGGCTCCTGCGCAGAAAATCGATGGCCCCTGGCAAGAGGACCCGGGAAGCGACTCTTCGGGCTCCAGCAGCCCAGCTGAAGCAAGAGGGGTGCCTCGCCTCTCTCCTCCGGGGAATCCTCGGACCTGGACTGTTCTGAGCCCCTTCTCCTTCCCAGTCATCCATTGCAAAACCAGGCCAGGCTCTTCTCAGGAGGGAAGCGGCGAGCCTGGCCAAAGGGAACCGTGCTTCCCACAATGTGTGCGAAAATCAGAACCCTGAAGAACCAGGACTCACTGGATCCCAAGGACGCCATGTGGACGGCATGGATGCATCCAGACATACTTGGGAGCGCCAAGGAACAAGGAGCCGGTACCGCTCTGCTCTCTGTCCTGGCTCTCCTCCGTGCTCAAGTGGACTTTCTGCTCCAGGTGGAGCCTCCAAGTCGACTTCTTCGCCTCTCCCTTCTCACACACACTAAACTCCAGGTCCCAAGCCTCGCGGGGCTGCGACAGGGACAATTGAGTCCCGCAGAATTTCCAAGGGTTTCTCCCCGGCTTTCCTGGGCCCAGCCCAAAGCCACCTCTCTGCCATCAGCTGCTTGGTGGGAGTTGCGGGGCAGACTCATCCTTCTCCCGAGCCCCCCACTCCCAGCCTGCTGAGGCGGTCCGCGGGGCCTGCTCTGGATCTCTGGCGCAACGGTGCGGGGAGACGAACCCGAACTCCACGGTCCCCACCCCTTCCCCCGCCCCCTGGCAAAGAAAGGGACCTACTGGTGCTCACTCACTCAGGCGCTCCCCGAACCTCAGCCCGGTTGCTAAGGACGCTGCGCGCGCCGCGCCGGCATCCACACAGGGGCTCTCAAGTCCCGGGGAGCAGAACTTGAGCCCCTGGCGACCCGTCAGTCCAATTGCGCCCGCTCTACCTAGCAGCCGCCGCCCGCCTCTTCGGTTCCCAAAGAAGAAATGCCACGCTCTGCGCGGGTCTCCTGGAAAGCCGCCGCCTGCTGATTCCGCCCGCCTGCAGCCCGGACCGAAGGTCGCCCTGCACTCACTCACTCACTCACTCACTCACTCACTCACTCACTCACTCACCCATCCACCGACTGATCGACAGACCTCTCTGCAGCACTGAGCCTCCCTCCCGCAGAGGCCCTGGCGGATGCCAAGCGGCCCCGCTGCGGCGCTGCTCTTCCCCAACCAAGTCCAGGGCTTCCTGGGAAAAGGCAGTCCCCGCTCTCGTGCCATCCTCGTGCTGCCGCTGGCAAAGTCTGGAACCCTTCCACTTCGGAGTCAACCCACACGGTGCGGATATCCTGTTACCTCCTCAGCACCAGGGGGACGGTTTCAGCCGAAAGCCTTCAAACACTCCAAAAATGAGCTCGCTCCTTAGGAAACTCGCCCAGGGAAGGAACAGGACATCTTGGACTCGTGTGCACCGGCAGAAAGATGAGTGATATCACTGCCCGCTGTGCGGAACCCTAAGACAGAGATCGTCTTAGAGGATCAAATCCCCGACACTTGACAACTTCCAAAGAAAAAGAAGTGGATGTGCATCGTCCTCACAACCCTCTTCCTTCCTTCCATGAGGCGGTTCTAAGTCCGAGTGTCTGCCTCACAAGCTGTACAGTGACCAAAGTTCAAAATGGGAATAATATTGTTCTACACTAGGAAGGGAAAAGGAGGTTGAGTAAATTACTCTCTCGACTGCAATACAGCAATCCTCTGGATCTACAGAATCCATAGAGAGGGAAAGTAAGAAATTCCTACAGGTGGAAGATGTTGCCAACTCTCCCTCCCCTTCCTATCTCTTTCGACTCAGAAAGAGGGGAAATTGCTTGGAAATCCATCGCAATTCAGTACTCGAAAAAGTTGAAGTCAAGAAAGGTCAAGGATTAAAAAATTCCCATGAAATCGCTGTCTTCCAATCAAATCTTCCATTGCTCACACGTATAATTTCAGCACTCGGGGAGGTGAGCCAGGATTACTAGTAATTTGAACTGAAGCCAGCCTGGCCTCTGGAGACCGTGTCTCAGAAAATTAGCCAAACACATCACTACGTGGGCGAGTGTTAAAATGTAACTTTAGTTATTTATCTATTTACGTTTCGATCAATTTATGTATCCATCTATTTACCTATCTATCTATCTATCTATCTATCTATCTATCTATCTATCAATCAATTTCTCTACTCATTTACTCTACGCACGCTCTTATTTCACTACAGTGACGATGAGAATACCACCTTCCCCACACAGGAACCAGTAAAATTTATCCCAAAGTAATTCGGTACAAAACCCAAACAGGTCTGTTTCAGAATTCGAGAACCAATAAAAAAAGGGGAAAACCTTTTCCTAAGTTTTGAAGTCCTATTTGAAAAGAGAAAATCCCAATCCCGTCATTGGCTGCACAATCCAGCCGCCCCCCTCCCACTGGAGATGCCGTGGCGACCGTCGCCTGGGTTCTGCTGCACACGTGGATTTGGCTGGCTGTTTAGCTGGTGTCCATTCTTTCACGGTAGGCATCCAGCTGTGCATCCAGCTCCCCCGCCGAGAGCTGCTGTTTGGAATTGGCGCCGGTGCCTCGGCCTCTTCCCCGCCGCTGCCAGCTGCCCTCGGAGAGTCCCTCTGGGAGCACCGCCACCACTGCCAAAATGCTCCCGAGCCGCCTCTGCTTCCGCTTTGTGTGGGTCTCGGCTGTGCGTCCGATCTGTGACGTCACGAGCCTGGATGTTATAGGGCGGCCACGCAGCAGGGACCCGTTGTATTGCCTCATGGCCTCCAGGGCGTCTGCCTTCTCGCTCAAAGTGCTAGGATTCCGGTCCCTAAGCTTCGTCCACACCGATCGTAAGTTGCACGGCTGCCTCCCTGAGCGTTCCGAATTCAGCGAAGACTTCCTGAACGTCGGCGCCCGACAGCCCGAAGTGCAGGTTGGACAGCAGAAGTCTGCCGCCGGTCTCCAGGCGGCGCCGCCCCCGAAGCCGCTGCCGAAGAGGTCGTGCTGCCACTTGTCGGGCAGCCGCTTCGGCCCGCTGTAGGGCGCCGGCCCGATTACTGCCGCCGCCCGCGACGCCGCGGGCCAGGGCCGGCCGGTTCCGCATGGGCCCGCCGCGCTGGCCGCCCTGCCAAGCGGCCCTGCCGCGTCCCCGGCCCGCGCCGCGGCCGCCGCGCTGGCTCCGGTTCAGCTTTGATGATGTGTCCAGAGACATATCCATCTTGGAGGCCATGGCGGGCGCGCGATCGGGGTCTCGGCTCTCAAATGTAATTTGAGAAAACTTTTGGACTATCCCCGTGTTCCCTAGCCTCTCCTTCCTTTGCCAATCGTGTTTATAACTTCAGAGGAAGAAGACAGAACAAAAGGAAGTTTCCGTGAAGAGGAAACACGAGGCTTGCAGAGTCGCGAAAGACACACGTTCTACGATCCCTCAACTCGGGGTCAAGAAATGTCAAGGATTAATAGATTCCCGAGATCGCTGTCTTCAAAGCAAACCTTCCACCGCTCACGCTTCCGAATTCGGCACTCAGGGAGGTGAGGCAGGATTGGATACGTGCTTGGGTCACGTGTGTGGAAAAGGAGGTTCTACCCCCAACGCTCCAGAAAGATCTCTGCTGAGCTAAGAATTTCAAAGATCCAGGAAGCCCAAAATACAGAGAAAGACCCTCTTCGATCTATCTCCCTGAAGGGAAGAAGCAAAGAAAGTTTTCCTGATGCCTCTACCCGTGTGCACAGGAGGACGACTTTCCAGTACCTGGATGAGTTCTGCCGGGTGCTCTGGCCTCCTAGCTCCTAGCGATCCAGGCCGCAGTCTGAGGCTGCACTGCACTGGATGGCGCCTGAAGCTTCTCTCACACCTCTGTCTTCCGGTGTCTCCCCCTTGGCAACTTCCACTCTCCAATCAGATCGGAGTCTGGATCAATCCGCCTCCTCCCATTATCCTATCATTCCCACGCCTGATTGACCGCACCTACTCACCATCCTGCTAAACGAGATTGGAATGTAGCTTTGTTCCAGGTGACTGACTGAGGCTTGAAAGATGAAGAGAAGATGTCATGTGGAAAGCAAGGACTTGCTCGCACATTGACTGACACCATTTTGCTAATCTTATGGAGAACTCTCCTTGTGATTTACGTGTCACAAGAGCGGGCCTGCCTCTCGTGGTAGACATTCCGTGACTCAAGTGTTGGAACCATGGGATTCGGTATAAACTGTGAAAAGGTTGAGAGACTATTCCTGTGTTCCTGAAGCCTCTCCTTCCTTTGCCAATCGTGTTTAACTTCAGAGAAAGAGGCAGTAAGGAAGTTTCCGTGAAAATGAACACGAGGCTTACAGAGTCATGAAACACGGTTTCTATGATCCCTCAACTCGGGGTCAAGAAAGGTCAAGGATTAAAACATTCCCATGAAATCGCTGTCTTCCAATCAAATCTTCCATCGCTCACACGTATAATTTCAGCACTCGGGGAGGTGAGCCAGGATTACTATGAATTGAACCGAAGCCAGCCTGGCCTCTGGAGACCCTGTCTCAGAAAATTAGCCAAACACTCACTACGTGGGCGAGTGTTAAAATGTAACTTTATTTATTTATCTATTTACGTATCATCGATTTATGTATCCATCTATTTACGTATCTATCTATCTATCTATCTATCATCTATCTATCTATCAATCAATCAATCAATCAATTTATCTACTCATTTATTCTACGCACGCTCTTATTTCACTACAGTAACGATGAGAATACCACCTTCCCCACAACAGGAACCAGTAAAATTATCCCCGAAGTAATTCGGCACAAAACCAAAACGGGTCTGTTTCAGAATTTGAGAACCCAAGCAAAAAAGGGGAAAACCTTTCCTAAGTTCTTAAGTCCTATTTGAAAAGAGAAAACCCCAAATCCCGTCATTGGCTGCACAGTCCAGCCGCCCCCCCCCCACTGGAGATGCCGGGGGCGACCGACGCCTGGGTTCTGCTGCACACGTGGATTTGCTGGCTGTTTAGCTGGTGTCCATGCTTTCACGGTAGGCATCCAGCTGTGCATCCAGCTCCTCCGCCGAGAGCTGCTGTTTGGAATTGGCGCCGGTGCCTCGGCCTCTTCCCCGCCGCTGCCAGCTGCCTCGGCGAGTCCCTCTGGGAGCACCGCCACCACTGCCAAATGCTCCCGAGCCGCCTCTGCTCCGCTTTGTGTGGGTCTCCGCTGTGCGTCGATCTGTGACGTCACGAGCTGGATGTTCATAGGGCGGCCACGCAGAGGGACCCCCGTATGTATTGCCTCCTGGCCTCCAGGCGTCTGCCTTCCGCTCAAAGTGCAGGAATGCCGTCCCTAAGCTTCGCCCACACCGATCGTAGTGCACGGCCGCCTCCCTGAGCGTTCCGAATTCAGCGAAGACTTCCTGAACGTCGGCGCCCGACAGCCCGAAGTGCAGGTTGGACAGCAGAAGTCTGCCGCCGGTCTCCAGGCCGGCTCCGCCCCCGAAGCCGCTGCCGAAGAGGTCGTGCTGCCACTTGTCGGGCAGCCGCTTCGGCCCGCTGTAGGGCGCCGGCCGATTCCTGACGCCGCGGGCGAGGGCCGGCCGGTTCCGCATGGGCCCGCCGCCGCGGCCGCCCTGCCAAGCGGCCCTGCCGCGTCCCGGCCCGCGCCGCGGCCGCCGCGCTGGCTCCGGTTCAGCTTGATGATGTCGTCCAGAGACATATCCATCTTGGAGGCCATGGCGGGCGCGCGATCGGGGTCTCGGCTCTCAATGTAATTGAGAAAACTTTCGGAATATCCCCGTGTTCCCCTAGCCTCTCCTTCCTTTGCCAATCGTGTTTATAACTTCAGAGGAAGAAGACAAACAAAAGGAAGTTTCCGTGAAGAGGAACACGAGGCTTACAGAGTCGCGAAAGACACACGTTCTACGATCTCAACTCGGGGTCAAGAAATGTCAAGGTTAATAGATTCCCACGAGATCGCTGTCTTCAAAGCAAACCTTCCACCGCTCACGCTTCCGAATTCAGCACTCAGGGAGGTGAGGCAGGATTGGATACGTGCTTGGGTCACGTGTGTGGAAAAGGAGGTCCTACCCCCAACGCTCCAGAAAGATCTCTGCTGAGCTAAGAAATTTCAAAGATCCAGGAAAGCCCAAACTACAGAGAAAGACCCTCTTCGATCTATCTCCCGAGCCCCCCACTCCCAGCCTGCTGAGGCGGTCCGCGGGGCCTGCTCTGGATCTCTGGCGCAACGGTGCGGGGAGACGAACCCGAACTCCACGGTCCCCACCCCTTCCCCCCCCTGGCAAAGAAAGGGACCTACTGGTGCTCACTCACTCAGGCGCTCCCCGAACCTCAGCCCGGTTGCTAAGGAAGCTGGGCGCGCCGCGCTGGCATTCACACAGGGGCTCTCAAGTCCCGGGGAGCAGACTTGAGCCCCTGGCGACCCGTCAGTCCAATTGCGCCCGCTCTACCTCGCAGGCGCCGCCCGCCTCTTCGGTTCCCAAAGAAGAAATGCCACGCTCTGCGCGGGTCTCCTGGGAAAGCCGCCGCCTGCTGATTCCGCCCGCCTGCAGCCCGGACCGAAGGTCGCCCTGCACTCACTCACTCACTCACTCACTCACTCACCCATCCACCAACTGATCGACAGACCTCTCTGCAGCACTGAGCCTCCCTCCCGCAGAGGCCCTGGCGGATGCCAAGCGGCCCCGCTGCGGCGCGCTGCTCTTCCCCAACCAAGTCCAGGGCTTCCTGGGAAAAGGCAGTCCCCGCTCTCGTGCCATCCTCGTGCTGCCGCCAGCAAAGTCTGGAACCCTTCCACTTCGGAGCCAACCCACACGGTGCGGATATCCTCTTACCTCCTCAGCACCAGGGGGACGGTTTCAGCCGAAAGCCTTCAAATACTCCAAAAATGAGCTCGCTCCTTAGGAAACTCGCCCAGGGAAGGAACAGGACATCTTGGACTCGTGTGCACCGACAGAAAGATGAGTGATATCACTGCCCGCTGTGCGGAACCCTAAGACAGAGATCGTCTTAGAGGATCAAATCCCCGNAATTCCCATGAAATCGCTGTCTTCCAATCAAATCTTCCATCGCTCACACATATAATTTCAACACTCGGGGAGGTGAGCCAGGATTACTATGAATTCGAACCGAAGCCAGCCTGGCCTCTGGAGACCCTGTCTCAGAAAATGAGCCAAACACATCACTACGTGGGCGAGTGTTAAAATGTAACGTTATTTATTTATCTATTTACGTATCTATCGATTTATGTATCCATCTATTTACGTATCTATCTATCTATCTATCTATCTATCTATCTATCTATCTATCAATCAATCTATTTATCTACTCATTTATTCTACGCACGCTCTTATTTCACTACAGTAAAGATGAGAATACCACCTTCCCCACAACAGGAACCAGTAAAATTTATCCCCAAAGTCATTCGGCACAAAACCAAAACGGGTCTGTTTCAGAATTTGAGAACCCAAGAAAAAAAGGGGAAAAACCTTTCCTAAGTTTTGAAGTCCTATTTGAAAAGAGAAAACCCCAAATCCCGTCATTGGCTGCACAGTCCAGCCGCCCCCCTCCCAGTGCAGATGCCGGTGGCGACCGACGCCTGGGTTCTGCTGCACACGTGGATTTGCTGGCTGTTTAGCTGGTGTCCATGCTTTCACGGTAGGCATCCAGCTGTGCATCCAGCTCCTCCGCCGAGAGCTGCTGTTTGGAATTGGCGCCGGTGCCTCGGCCTCTTCCCCGCCGCTGCCAGCTGCCTCGGCGAGTCCCCCTGGGAGCACCGCCACCACTGCCAAATGCTCCTGAGCCGCCTCTGCTCCCGCTTTGTGTGGGTCTCCGCTGTGCGTCGATCTGTGACGTCACGAGCTGGATGTTCATAGGGCGGCCACGCAGAGGGACCCCGTTGTATTGCCTCATGGCCTCCAGGGCGTCTGCCTTCCGCTCAAAGTGCAGGAATGCCGTCCCTAAGCTTCGCCCCCACCGATCTTAGTGCACGGCTGCCTCCCTGAGCGTTCCGAATTCAGCGAACACTTCCTGAACATCGGCGCCCGACAGCCCGAAGTGCAGGTTGGACAGCAGAAGTCTGCCGCCGGTCTCCAGGTCGGCTCCGCCCCCGAAGCCGCTGCCGAAGAGGTTGTACTGCCACTTGTCGGGCAGCCACTTCGGCCCGCTGTAGGGCGCCGGCCGATTCCTGCCGCCGCCCGCGACGCCGCGGGCGAGGGCCGGCCGTTTCCGCATGGGCCCGCCGCCGCGGCCGCCCTGCCAAGCGGCCCTGCCGCGTCCCTGGCCCGCTCCGCGGCAGCCGTGCTGGCTCCGGTTCAGCTTGATGATGTCGTCCAGAGACATATCCATCTTGGAGGCCATGGCGGGCGCGCGATCGGGGTCTCGGCTCTCCAATGTAATTGAGAAACTTTCGGAATATCCCGTGTTCACCTAGCCTCTCCTTCCTTTGCCAATCGTGTTTATAACTTCAGAGGAAGAAGACAGAACGGAAGGAAATTTCCGGCCGCTTCAGTCTTTCCTGCGTGAAAGGTGGGTGGAGCCGCCCGGCGCGTCGTTAAATAAAAACCTCATGCTATTGCAGCGAGAAGGGTCTTGGTTTTTCTCTCGGTGGCCTCATTCCTGACTGAAAGACAGGGGTCTTTCATTTTGGGGGCTCATCCGGGATTTGAGACCCCGGAGAGATTGCCCCAACACCGGCCTCGGAGGTATGTGAGCGCTCCTGTCTGTGTTTACTTGTGCTTTGTTTAAGTCTGTGTCTGTTTGTGTTTGATACTGTGTCTGTTTGTTTCCTCTTATGAGGTTTGGGGCGGTCAGTAACTGCGAGACAGACGTGTTCATATCGCAGAGACCGTGAGGGTCCCAGGGGACGCTCTGGACTCTCTGTAGGGGAAAGGACAGAAGTGTCCGTTCCCCATCTGGTTTTGTTTAATCTGCTGTCCGTAGTTTGTCTAATCTGCAGTCTGTAGTTTGTCTGATCTGCAGTCTGCAGTATTTGTGTCTTGTCTATCTTGTCTTGAATCACTAAGAGGATATTAGGAAAAGAACCCAAAATCTGAGTGTTGAGTTAGAAAATTTTGCCTGTGATGATAAAGAGTTACTTCAATGTCTAACTTGATTGGTTACTTGGATTTCTTATAATATGTGGGTTTTATGTTTCAAAATAACAAGCTGTGGCCACTATAATTTCAATTGCGCGCTTATGATCACATTTTGGTTTTTGACTCTGTTTTACTATTTGGCATGCTCAATTTAAATGCACGTGCACACTTAGGAATAAATCATTTGATAATGTAAAAGGCCTGAGTACGTACTGACCAAAATATCTTGTTTTATCTTGAAGCTCCACAAAAAGTGGCATTGTGTTTTTACCTAGGATCTGGTAACATCACTTTGTAGTTCCTTTAAAAGTTTGTTTTCCCATGGAGTAATACCAACATATCTAACAGCCAGAAAGGGAAAACTGATTTCTGAAAAATTCATTGGAATTCCTTCATTCTCCTGATATGTACGAGTTCCCTTTCTTGGGACAAATCTGCTTTCTAATTCCCTGTTCCCAGGTGTACTCCTGTGTTCTGCTATACAATGATTTTTAAGATAAGGTCTACTGCCTCTTTTAAAGGATATTTCTTACAGGATAACTAATGTAAAAACAGCAGGAAACCATCAAATAGAAAGAAATATATATGTATAGTACGTAGAGGTAAAGAAGGTTTTGGGATGAGATATGTTACTTAGAAAGTTAAAGTATGTGCAGGAGGTTTATGAGTTGGTTACTTAAAAAGAATGTTAAAGTATGTTGTGAAGGTTTGTGGGATGTAGAGTTATGAGAAGACTGAAAATAAGAGATGATGGTTAAAGAAAATATTATTTGTTATGTTTCTTCCATGTTATAAAACAAAAGATATTGAGCCTCAGAAATTAGAAATTAAGAATTAAGCTTCATGTATCAAATGTATTTCAGTTGTCTGTTTAAAGCAGAAAATTGGTTACTTCTAAAATCCCAACTTCTCAAGGACAGTAGGAATCTTACCAGTGGGGTCATAAATGAGAGGTCTGAGACCAGGGCCCTTCTTGCCCTCAGGGAGGTGGCCAGCAGAAGCTGAGGCCCCGCCTCAGCTGCAGCTTGGAACAGACTCAAGGCCAACTAGGGAGTTTCTCTAAATCTTGGACTTTACGGTAAAAGAGACTGTGCTAAACCAACCTCTGCTCACCTTTTGGAGCAGGCCTCTCTTGGAGGGGGCGGAAAAGGGCACCTGCAAAATGGGGGAGGGAATGTTTTAACCTCTGTATGAATGTGTGAGTGAGTGTCGGCCTGAGGTGGGAAACCTGTAACACCTCTGGCTCGAGTTTGTAGTCCCACGGTGAGATCCCTAAGATCTCTTAAAGCCACGGGATTCGATTGGGCCAGTTCTGCGTTTCCATGGTGATAACATACGGTCTAGGGTGGGATCGGATTAGAATCCGATCGCAAGTCACGAAACCGCTGAACCCACTATGGCCAAGTTATCACCCATGACTCTGCAAAGAGTGTGGCCAGACTGGTACTTGAATGATCTCTCCTGGAGGGATTCCCAACCTTTGTCTGTCTGCATCGTGTGGTGGGGATCAATGTGACTCTAGCTCTTGGTCTACGTAGTACAGTGGGGATCAATGTAACTTTAGCTTTTGTTAGTCAACGGAAGGGAATTCCTAAAAATGTTTGCCCTGAAGGAAAGTGTTTCAAGTCTGAGACAATGACTATGCTGTTTAAATAGCATAGGGAATACAGGAAGCTTCAGGCATGTGTGGACCATGGACTCGCCCCTTTAGTGTCATCGGGTGGGGCTCTGGTGGCGTTGGGTGGAGTGCTGGCCTCCCCGGACCACACCACGGGCAGTGTCAGTGGATGTCTTTGCTGACAACACTGTGTATAGTGATTATCAGAACTCTGCTAAGCCACGCGTCCTTTTCTCAAGTCCAGGTTCACTAATTGAAGCCAAAAGAGAGAGATTTCCCCTTCCTATGTCCAGGGACTATCTAGAAATTGTGAATGCTTAGTTCTACCAACCTAAAAGAGGGTCAAGTCATAGCATATTCTCAGACATGCCCTGTATACATCTTAAACAAGAGATGATCCCAGGAAGATCTTTAAGTTATACTACCATCCAACTAGACAAACAAATGCCAGAAAGTTGAGAGACTATAGAGCTGGACCAAAAGTACCAGCAAGTAACTCAGGAAAAGCTTTGCCTCCCAATGCCCTCAAGACTAAGGTGAAACAGACAGGAATTTCATTTAGCTTCCATGTCAGCCAAAGTTCTTATCTGTCAGAAGTAAACTCTCATGTGGAGGACAACAGGGTTTTCATCTGTTGAGGGAAATAGGTCCCCATCTGGAGGATAGCATCCTCATCTGTAAGGGAGAGGTTGGCACCATCAGGAAGCTTTCATTTCTGTCTTGGAGGTAGAATCCTTTGTTTCTGTTTGTCCTAGGACTTTAAAAATAGTACAAGTGACCTAGGACTTAGTATAAAAAAAGAAAAGAAAGAGAAAGAACCAGAAAGCAAAGAAATCAGAACTTGACATTTGCCTTAGGGGATAGGTTAAACAGGCACCCCAAGCAGATAAACCCAGGACCCCTCCCGACAGGGGAAAGGTGGAAAAAGATGCTTCGCATATGACCAGACTGGGCGCTTTGAGACTGTTGTGAGAACAGAAAGCTTTCATGTGGCCTATGTCCCAACTAAGGGAATTTCCACTGGAGGAAGATTGCCCCCTGAACCTCAGGGCCCAGGGGTCGAGCGAGTTCTCTGGTGGAGACCAATGTAATGGCCTGAAGCTCTTAGCTTCCCTCCGATGGGAAAAAGGAGTTTGCCACTGATATCCAGCAAAAGAAAGCCCAAAAGTGCCAGGTTGAGCATCTCGTGAGAACCTTGGGTTTAACGTGCAAATGGGAAGCCTCTTTGTTTCTATGATAATAGACAAGGGAGCACAAAATTCTAGTGCTCAACTTCCTTCCTAGGCTTTTGTCAACTTTTGATTTTACTAAAATGTTTAAGATCAGGAAAATGACAGGCTCATTGCACTCACAAAGTAACTACTGAGATTCCTTATATGCTTAATAGTGATGCTTTTTAGGCATTCCTTTGTTTACATGCCTGAGTGCCCGAATATTCAAGGTTTAGGCTTAATAGAATAAAATAGTTTAGCACTGTTATAAAGTCATCCACATGGCTCTGGTTTTAGATGCACCAAAGATATTAAAAGAGAAAATCATGGATTACAGAAAATGCCAGATAGCATGTAACAAAAGTCTGCAGTTTAAAGACCCTAAATGCTGCATCCTTATCCAACCATTCTGATGGATAAGATTCCAACCTGATAAGATATTATTTCAAGGAAACATTTTCTGGAGAAAAGACATGGCTTTATTTAGGAGAAATAAACATAAAAATTGTCAGGTCTTGGTGTTTCTTCCCAGTTCAGGCCTAAAGCCTGTTCCCTGGGGAAGGTCACTGTAACCCCATGGGCAGGTGCTAGGAATTTCTTGGTATGTCACAATGATGCCCAGGGACAGGTGCTAAACATTCTTTCCTAGGTAAGTTACATTTTGCCCCGGGCTGGCGTGAGCCCCCAGGCCAAGCCCGCCTAGACCCCTTCTGCCCCTGCCGCACCCCTCTCCACCCTGGCCACAGGGGTTTGGGCTCCGTGGTTGTTGACCTCCTCTACTAGAGAGATTAAGAAAACTGGAGTGGTGTTTGACGCCAGCTTGTTCCTGCTGCTTTCCTTGACAGTATTCAGCATCGTGAGTGTGACGGCCTACATTGCCTTGGCCCTGCTCTCTGTGACTATCAGCTTTAGAAGGGTATGATCCAAGCAATCCAGAAATCAGATAAAGGCCACCCATTCAGGGAATATTTGGAATCTAATGTTGCTAGATCCGAGGAATTGATTCTGCTCTCAGTCATGTGAACTGCACCATAAAAGAACTCAAGTGCCTTTTCTTAGTTGATGATTTAGTTGATCCTCTGAAGTTTGCAGTGTTAATATGGGTGTTTACTTATGTTGGTGCCTTGCTCAATGGTCTGACACCACTGATTTTAGCTGATTTCACTCATCAGTATTCCTGTTATTTATGACTGACATCCCAAGTGCAGATAGATCATTACCTAGGACTTGCAAGCAAGAATGTTAAAGATGCTATGCCTAAAATCCAAGCAAAATTCCTGGATTGAAGCACAAAGCAGAAAAATAAAAAGATGCTATCATAGGAAAAATTATTCTTTTAATAATTATATTGCTTAAGCCCATGCTGGGACTTATAAAATGTTGGGGACACGTACAGTTAATTGTAAAATATGTTTCTTTCTGAAAACAAAAAGAGCTCAATCCTTCTCTGTATATTAAAAAAAAATGCAGTCTCTGTTACAAGTATGTGGGCTCAGCCTCTTGGCTATCTGGTGCAGCATTATAGACTGGCTAGATTTGCAAATACTGAGAGAATATTTCTGTTAAGTGCCATTATCCTCAAGCAATGGGATAGGTTCTTGGAAAAAATGTCCTTCCTAAAAGTAAAGCTGTCACAGATTTTTCAGAATAAAAAAGGAGGATAATTTAGATTGCTCTGTACAAAGAATCAGTTCGCATTGTTTTGGACAGGTTTTAAAATATGATCTACAGTAGCCAGAGGAAAAAGGTCTCCTTGGCTTTTACACCTTGTAAATGTGTTCTTTTACTAACTCCTGCTTGCTTGTACCACAGCAAGACTGCTGAGCTTGTTCGGTTTATCTCATGTGCCTTCCCAATTACAATGATCTGGTCCTTCTATAGATTCTGGAGACTCAATTTGCCTGTGTTTTGTCTCTTTTAGACCAACCTTGAGGTAATAAAGCCATCTATCAAAGACCTCTAGACCAACCCAGCATTTCATAGATGAGAATGTCAGACTGCTCTTATTTCCTTCACCCCGATTCAGCAGGAAGCAGCCAGATCGAATCATCGCCCTTTATTCCCAGAGCAGTCTGAATTCTCAAATAGGTTTATGGGAAGTGAGGCAGGATTAGAGCAGCTATGCTGGGATGGGTCTCTCAAGGTTTTTGGAATTCTGAAGAGACGTCCCCTACTGCTGGAATCACCTGGAAGGAACACCCCTGCTGAAAAACTGACTCCAATTCTCCCAGAAATTTACCACGAGAACTGTGACTAACACTCCATGATTGGAGTGTGCCTATAGAAAAGGGGGGAATGTTGGACCCTGAGACCCTCGCCCTAAAATTCACAAAGCAGGCTGGTTCAAGCCCACAGTATAGCCCTTGCTTGTAGTCATTCAGGCATCCATTGTTTATAGCCATCCAAGCATCCATTGTTAGTCATTGCTTAAAACTATGTACAGCCTTGAGCTTTTTACAGGTATTTCCCCACCCCTTAAGACCTCCAGCCCTTCAGTTCTGGAAAAGCAAGTTTGCCCAAAGGGGAATTCCATCAATGAAGGTCACCCAGAATGAACAGCCTGCGGTTAAGCAGGTGGACTGGAACGATCACCAAGAGCCAACTCCACCCGAGCTCTTGCCGACCAATGACTGTAAAGGTCATAGAAAATTCCTCAGTTAAGGAACCCCACCCACCCCAAGACCCCTTAAAAACCCCTTGCCCGAGTTGCTCGGGGCCGCTTCAGTCTTTCCTGCGAGAAAGGTTCCTGGAGCCGCCCGGCGCGTCGTTAAATAAAAACCTCATGCTATTGCAGCGAAAAAAAAAAAAAAAAAAAAAAAAAAAGAACGGAAGGAAGTTTCCGAGAAGATGAACACGAGGCTTACAGAGTCCCGAAAGACACACGTTCTACGATCTCTCAACACGGGTTCAAGAAATGTCAAGGATTAATAGATTCCCACGAGATCGCTGTCTTCCAAGCAAATCTTCCACCGCTCACGCTTCCGAATTCAGCACTCAGGGAGGTGAGGCAGGATTGGATACGTGCTTGGGTCACGTGTGTGGAAAAGGAGGTTCTACCCACAACGCTCCAGAAAGATCTCTGCTGAGCTAAGAAATTTCAAAGATCCAGGAAAGCCCAAACTACAGAGAAAGACCCTCTTCGATCTATCTCCCCGAAGGGAAGAAGTCAAGAAAGTTTTCCTGATGCCTCTACCCGTGTGCACAGGAGGACGACTTTCCAGTACCTGGATGAGTTCTGCCGGGTGCTCTGGCCTCCTAGCTCCTAGCGATCCAGGCCGCAGTCTGAGGCTGCACTGCACTGGATGGCGCCTGAAGCTTCTCTCACACCTCTGTCTTCCGGTGTCTCCCCCTCGGCAACTTCCACTCTCCAATCAGATCGGAGTCTGGATCAATCCGCCTCCTCCCATTATCCTATCATCCCACGCCTGATTGAACGCACCTACTCACCATCCTGCTAAACGAGATTGGAATGTAGCTTTGTTCCGGGTGACTGACTGAGGCTTGAAAGATGAAGAGAAGATGTCGTGTGGAAAGCAAGGACTTGCTCACACATTGACTGACACCATTTTGCTAATCTTATGGAGAACTCTCCTTGTGATTTACGTGTCACAAGAGCGGGCCTGCCTCTCTGTGGTAGACATTCCGTGTCTCAAGTGTTGGAACCATGGCGGATTCGGTATAAACTGTGAAAAGGTTGAGAGACTATTCCTGTGTTCCTGAAGCCTCTCCTTCCTTTGCCAACCGTGTTTCTAACTTCAGAGAAAGAGGGCAGTAAAAAAGGAAGTTTCCGTGAAAATGAACATGAGGCTTACAGAGTCATGACGAACACAGTTTCTATGATCCCTCCACTCGGGGTCAAGAAAGGTCAAGGATTAAAAAATTCCCATGAAATCGCTGTCTTCCAATCAAATCTTCCATCGCTCACACGTATAATTTCAGCACTCGGGGAGGTGAGCCAGGATTACTATGAATTCGAACCGAAGCCAGCCTGGCCTCTGGAGACCCTGTCTCAGAAAATTAGCCAAACACATCACTACGTGGGCGAGTGTTAAAATGTAACTTTATTTATTTATCTATTTACGTATCTATCGATTTATGTATCCATCTATTTACGTATCTATCTATCTATCTATCTATCTATCTATCTATCTATCTATCTATCAATCAATCAATTTATCTACTCATTTATTCTACGCACGCTCTTATTTCACTACAGTAACGATGAGAATACCACCTTCCCCACAACAGGAACCAGTAAAATTTATCCCCAAAGTCATTCGGCACAAAACCAAAACGGGTCTGTTTCAGAATTTGAGAACCCAAGAAAAAAAGGGGAAAAACCTTTCCTAAGTTTTGAAGTCCTATTTGAAAAGAGAAAACCCCAAATCCCGTCATTGGCTGCACAGTCCAGCCGCCCCCCTCCCACTGGAGATGCCGGTGGCGACCGACGCCTGGGTTCTGCTGCACACGTGGATTTGCTGGCTGTTTAGCTGGTGTCCATGCTTTCACGGTAGGCGTCCAGCTGTGCATCCAGCTCCTCCGCCGAGAGCTGCTGTTTGGAATTGGCGCCGGTGCCTCGGCCTCTTCCCCGCCGCTGCCAGCTGCCTCGGCGAGTCCCTCTGGGAGCACCGCCACCACTGCCAAATGCTCCCGAGCCGCCTCTGCTCCCGCTTTGTGTGGGTCTCCGCTGTGCGTCGATCTGTGACGTCACGAGCTGGATGTTCATAGGGCGGCCACGCAGAGGGACCCCGTTGTATTGCCTCATGGCCTCCAGGGCGTCTGCCTTCCGCTCAAAGTGCAGGAATGCCGTCCCTAAGCTTCGCCCACACCGATCGTAGTGCACGGCTGCCTCCCTGAGCGTTCCGAATTCAGCGAAGACTTCCTGAACGTCGGCGCCCGACAGCCCGAAGTGCAGGTTGGACAGCAGAAGTCTGCCGCCGGTCTCCAGGCCGGCTCCGCCCCCGAAGCCGCTGCCGAAGAGGTCGTGCTGCCACTTGTCGGGCAGCCGCTTCGGCCCGCTGTAGGGCGCCGGCCGATTCCTGCCGCCGCCCGCGACGCCGCGGGCGAGGGCCGGCCGGTTCCGCATGGGCCCGCCGCCGCGGCCGCCCTGCCAAGCGGCCCTGCCGCGTCCCCGGCCCGCGCCGCGGCCGCCGCGCTGGCTCCGGTTCAGCTTGATGATGTCGTCCAGAGACATATCCATCTTGGAGGCCATGGCGGGCGCGCGATCGGGGTCTCGGCTCTCCAATGTAATTTGAGAAAACTTTCGGAATATCCCCGTGTTCCCCTAGCCTCTCCTTCCTTTGCCAATCGTGTTTACAACTTCAGAGGAAGAAGACAGAACGGAAGGAAGTTTCCGTGAAGATGAACACGAGGCTTACAGAGTCCCGAAAGACACACGTTCTACGATCTCTCAACTCGGGGTCAAGAAATGTCAAGGATTAATAGATTCCCACGAGATCGCTGTCTTCCAAGCAAATCTTCCACCGCTCACGCTTCCGAATTCAGCACTCAGGGAGGTGAGGCAGGATTGGATTCGTGCTTGGGTCACGTGTGTGGAAAAGGAGGTCCTACCCCCAACGCTCCAGAAAGATCTCTGCTGAGCTAAGAAATTTCAAAGATCCAGGAAAGCCCAAACTACAGAGAAAGACCCTCTTCGATCTATCTCCCCGAAGGGAAGAAGCCAAGAAAGTTTTCCTGATGCCTCTACCCGTGTGCACAGGAGGACGACTTTCCAGTACCTGGATGAGTTCTGCCGGGTGCTCTGGCCTCCTAGCTCCTAGCGATCCAGGCCGCAGTCTGAGGCTGCACTGCACTGGATGGCGCCTGAAGCTTCTCTCACACCTCTGTCTTCCGGTGTCTCCCCCTCGGCAACTTCCACTCTCCAATCAGATCGGAGTCTGGATCAATCCGCCTCCTCCCATTATCCTATCATCCCCACGCCTGATTGACCGCACCTACTCACCATCCTGCTACACGAGATTGGAATGTAGCTTTGTTCCGGGTGACTGACTGAGGCTTGAAAGATGAAGAGAAGATGTCGTGTGGAAAGCAAGGACTTGCTCACACATTGACTGACACCATTTTGCTAATCTTATGGAGAACTCTCCTTGTGATTTACGTGTCACAAGAGCGGGCCTGCCTCTCTGTGGTAGACATTCCGTGTCTCAAGTGTTGGAACCATGGCGGATTCGGTATAAACTGTGAAAAGGTTGAGAGACTATTCCTGTGTTCCTGAAGCCTCTCCTTCCTTTGCCAACCGTGTTTATAACTTCAGAGAAAGAGGGCAGTAAAAAAGGAAGTTTCCGTGAAAATGAACATGAGGCTTACAGAGTCATGACGAACACAGTTTCTATGATCCCTCAACTCGGGGTCAAGAAAGGTCAAGGATTAAAACATTCCCATGAAATCGCTGTCTTCCAATCAAATCTTCCATCGCTCACACGTATAATTTCAGCACTCGGGGAGGTGAGCCAGGATTACTATGAATTCCAACCGAAGCCAGCCTGGCCTCTGGAGACCCTGTCTCAGAAAATTAGCCAAACACATCACTACGTGGGCGAGTGTTAAAATGTAACTTTATTTATTTATCTATTTACGTATCTATCGATTTATGTATCCATCTATTTACGTATCTATCTATCTATCTATCTATCTATCAATCAATCAATTTATCTACTCATTTATTCTACGCACGCTCTTATTTCACTACAGTAACGATGAGAATACCACCTTCCCCACAACAGGAACCAGTAAAATTTATCCCCAAAGTCATTCGGCACAAAACCAAAACGGGTCTGTTTCAGAATTTGAGAACCCAAGAAAAAAGGGGAAAAACCTTTCCTAAGTTTTGAAGTCCTATTTGAAAAGAGAAAACCCCAAATCCCGTCATTGGCTGCACAGTCCAGCCGCCCCCCTCCCACTGGAGATGCCGGTGGCGACCGACGCCTGGGTTCTGCTGCACACGTGGATTTGCTGGCTGTTTAGCTGGTGTCCATGCTTTCACGGTAGGCGTCCAGCTGTGCATCCAGCTCCTCCGCCGAGAGCTGCTGTTTGGAATTGGCGCCGGTGCCTCGGCCTCTTCCCCGCCGCTGCCAGCTGCCTCGGCGAGTCCCTCTGGGAGCACCGCCACCACTGCCAAATGCTCCCGAGCCGCCTCTGCTCCCGCTTTGTGTGGGTCTCCGCTGTGCGTCGATCTGTGACGTCACGAGCTGGATGTTCATAGGGCGGCCACGCAGAGGGACCCCGTTGTATTGCCTCATGGCCTCCAGGGCGTCTGCCTTCCGCTCAAAGTGCAGGAATGCCGTCCCTAAGCTTCGCCCACACCGATCGTAGTGCACGGCTGCCTCCCTGAGCGTTCCGAATTCAGCGAAGACTTCCTGAACGTCGGCGCCCGACAGCCCGAAGTGCAGGTTGGACAGCAGAAGTCTGCCGCCGGTCTCCAGGCCGGCTCCGCCCCCGAAGCCGCTGCCGAAGAGGTCGTGCTGCCACTTGTCGGGCAGCCGCTTCGGCCCGCTGTAGGGCGCCGGCCGATTCCTGCCGCCGCCCGCGACGCCGCGGGCGAGGGCCGGCCGGTTCCGCATGGGCCCGCCGCCGCGGCCGCCCTGCCAAGCGGCCCTGCCGCGTCCCCACCCGCGCCGCGGCCGCCGCGCTGGCTCCGGTTCAGCTTGATGATGTCGTCCAGAGACATATCCATCTTGGAGGCCATGGCGGGCGCGCGATCGGGGTCTCGGCTCTCAAATGTAATTTGAGAAAACTTTCGCAATATCCCCGTGTTCCCCTAGCCTCTCCTTCCTTTGCCAATCGTGTTTATAACTTCAGAGGAAGAAGACAGAACGGAAGGAAGTTTCCGTGAAGATGAACACGAGGCTTACAGAGTCCCGAAAGGCACATATTCTACGATCTCTCAACTCGGGTTCAAGAAATGTCAAGTATTAATAGATTCCCACGAGATCGCTGTCTTCCAAGCAAATCTCCCTCATTCACGCTTCCGATTTCAGCACTCAGGGAGGTGAGGCAGGATTGATTACGTGCTTGGGTCACGTGTGTGGAAAAGGAGGTCCTACCCCCAACGCTCCAGAAAGATCTCTGCTGAGCTAAGAAATTTCAAAGATCCAGGAAAGCCCAAACTACAGAGAAAGACCCTCTTCGATCTATCTCCCCGAAGGGAAGAAGCCAAGAAAGTTTTCCTGATGCCTCTACCCGTGTGCACAGGAGGACGACTTTCCAGTACCTGGATGAGTTCTGCCGGGTGCTCTGGCCTCCTAGCTCCTAGCGATCCAGGCCGCAGTCTGAGGCTGCACTGCATGGATGGCGTCTGAAGCTTCTCTCACACCTCTGTCTTCTGGTGTCTCCCCTGGCAACTTCCACTCTCCAATCAGATCGGAGTCTGGATCAATCCACCTCCTCCCATTATCCTATCATCCCCGCGCCCGATTGACCGCACCTACTCACCATCCTGCTAAACGAGATTGGAATGTAGCTTTGTTCTGGGTGACTGACTGAGGCTTGAAAGATGAAGAGAAGATGTCGTGTGGAAAGCAAGGACTCGCTCACACATTGACTGACACCATTTTGCTAATCTTATGGAGAACTCTCCTTGTGATTTACGTGTCACAAGAGCGGGCCTGCCTCTCTGTGGTAGACATTCCGTGTCTCAAGTGTTGGAACCATGGCGGATTCGGCATAAACTGTGAAAAGGTTGAGAGACTATTCCTGTGTTCCTGAAGCCTCTCCTTCCTTTGCCAACCGTGTTTCTAACTTCAGAGAACGAGGGCGGTAAAAAAGGAAGTTTCCGTGAAAATGTACATGAGGCTTACAGAGTCATGACGAACAAAGTTTCTATGATCCCTCAACTCGGGGTCAAGAAAGGTCAAGGATTAAAACATTCCCATGAAATCGCTGTCTTCCAATCAAATCTTCCATCGCTCTAATAAATCCGATCGATACGTAAATAGATAATAAATAAAGTTACATTTTAACAATCGCCCACGTAGTGATGTGTTTGGCTAATTTTCTGAGACAGGGTCTCAGAGGCCGGGCTGGCTTCGGTTCAAATTCATAGTAATCCTGGCTCACCTCCCCGAGTGCTGAAATTATACGTGTGAGCGATGGAAGATTTGATTGGAAGACGAGCGATTCATGGGAATTTTTTAATCCTGACCTTTTTTACCCGAGTTGAGGGATCATGAAACTGCGTTCGCAGACTCTGTAAGCCTCATGTTCATTTCACGGAAACTTCCTTTTTACTGTCCTCTTTCCGAAGTTATAACACGGTTGGCAAAGGAAGGAGAGGCTTCGGGAACACAGGAATAGTCTCTCAACCTTTCACAGTTTATACCGAATCCACCATGTTTCCAACACTTGAGTCACGGAATGTCTACCACAGAGAGCAGGCCGCTCTGTGACACGTAAATCACAAGGAGAGTTCTCCATAAGATTAGCAAAATGGTGTCAGTCAATGTGTGAGCAAGTCCTTGCTTTTCACAGACATCTTCTCTTCATTTTCAAGCCTCAGTCAGTCACCCGGAACAAAGCCACATTCCAATCTCTTTAGCAGGATGGTGAGTAGGTGCGGTCAATCAGGCGTGGGGGATGATAGGAATAATGGGAGGAGCGGATTGATCCAGACTCCGATCTGATTGGAGAGTGGAAGTTGCGAGGGGGAGACACCGGAAGACAGAGGTGTGAGAGAAGCTTCAGGCGCCATCCAGTGCAGTGCAGCCTCAACTGGGGCCTGGATCGCTAGGAGCTAGGAGGCCAGAGCACCCGGCAGAACTCATCCAGGTACTGGAAAGTCGTCCTCCTGTGCAACGGGAAGAGGCATCAGGAAAACTTTCTTGGCTTCTTCCCTTCGGGAGATAGATCAAAGAGGGTCTTTCTCTGTAGTTTGGGCTTTCCTGGATCTTTGAAATTTCTTAGCTCAGCAGAGACTTTCTGGAGCGTTGGGGTAGAACCTCCTTTTCCACACACTGACCCAAGCACGTATCCAATCCTGCCTCACCTCCCGAGTGCTGAATTCGGAAGCGTGAGCGGTGAAGATTTGCTTTGAAAACAGCGATCTCTGAAATCTATAATCCTTGACATTTCTTGACCCCGAGTTGAGAGATCGTAGAACGTGTGTCTTTCGGGACCTGTAAGCCTCGTGCTCTCACGGAACTTCCTTTTGTTTGTCTTCTTCTCTGAAGTTATAAACACGATTGGCAAAGGAAGGAGAGGCTAGGGGAACACGGGGATATTCCGAAGTTTTCCTCAAATTACATTTGGAGAGCCGAGACCCCGATCGTGCGCCCGCCAATCCCCAAATGGATATGTCTCTGGACGACACATCAAGCTAACCGGAGCCAGCGCGGGCCGCCGCGGGCGGGGACGCGGCAGGGCCGCTTGGCAGGGCGGCCGGCGGCAGCGGGCCCAGGCGGAACCGGGCCGGCCCTGCCCGCGGCGTCGCGGGCGGTGGCAGGAAGTGCCGGCGCCCTACAGCGGGCCGAAACGGCTGCCCGACAAGTGGCAGCAGACCTCTTCGGCAGCGGCTTCCGGGGCGGAGCGGCCTGGAGGCCGCGGCAGACTCTTGCTGTCCAACCTGCACTTCGGGCTGTCGGGCCCGACGTTCAGGAAGTCTTCGCTGAATTCGGAACGCTCAGGGAGGCAGCCGTGCACTACGTCGATGTGGGGAAGCTTAGGGACGGCATTCCTGCACTTTGAGCGAAGGCGACGCCCTGGGGCCATGAGGCAATACAACGGGTCCCTCGCGGGCCGCCCTATGAACATCCAGCTCGTGACGTCACAATCGACGCACAGCGGAGACCCACACAAAGCGGAAGCAGAGGCGGCTCGGGAGCATTGGCAGTGGTGGCGGTGCTCCCAGAGGGACTCGCCGAGCAGCTGGCAGCGGCGGGGAGGGCCGAGCACCGCGCCTTTCCAAACAGCAGCTCTCGGCGGAGGAGCTGGATGCACAGTGGATGCCTACGTGAAAGCATGGAACCAGCTAAACAGCCAGCAAATCCACGTGTGCGCAGAACCCAGGCGTCGGTCGCCACCGGCATCTCCAGTGGGAGGGGGGGGCTGGACTGGCAGCCAATGACGGGATTGGGGTTTTCTCTTTCAAATAGGACTTAAAACTTAGGAAAGGTTTTTCCCCTTTTTTCTTGGGTTCTCAAATTCTGAAACAGACCCGTTTTGGTTGTTGTCCGATTACTTTGGGGATAAATTTACTGGGTTCCTGTTTGGGGGAAGGTGGTATTCTCACGTTACTGTAGTGAAATAAGAGCGTGCGTAGAATAAATGAGTAGATAAATGAGATGATTGATAGATAGATAGATAGATAGAGATAGATACGTAATAGATGGATACATAAACGATAGATACGTAATAGATAATAAATAAAGTTACATTTTAACACTCGCCCACGTAGTGAGGTGTTTGGCTAATTTCTGAGACAGGGTCTCCAGAGGCCAGGCTGGCTTCGGTTCAAATTCATAGTAATCCTGGCTCACCTCCCCGAGTGCTGAAATTATACGTGTGAGCGATGGCAGATTTGATTGGAAGACAGCGATTTCATGGGAATTTTTTAATCCTTGACCTTTCTTGACCCCGAGTTGAGGATCATAGAAACCGTGTTCG
>JALPQD010000889.1:387838-399102 GCA_023101885.1 Typhlomys cinereus
AAGAGAAACCCCAAATCCGTCATTGGCTGCACAGTCCACCGCCCGCCCCCCCCCCCCACTGGAGATGCCGGGGGCGACCGACGCCTGGGTTCTGCTGCACACGTGGATTTGCTGGCTGTTTAGCTGGTGTCCATGCTTTCACGGTAGGCATCCAGCTGTGCATCCAGCTCCTCCGCCGAGAGCTGCTGTTTGGAATTGGCGCCGGTGCCTCGGCCTCTTCCCCGCCGCTGCCAGCTGCCTCGGCGAGTCCCTCTGGGAGCACCGCCACCACTGCCAAATGCTCCCGAGCCGCCTCTGCTTCCCGCTTTGTGTGGGTCTCCGATGTGCCGTCGAATCTGTGACGTCACGCGCTGGATGTTCATAGGGCGGCCACGAAGAGAGGACCCCGTTGTATTGCCTCATGCCTCCAGGGCGTCTTGCCTTCCGCTCAAAGTTGCAGGAATGCCGTCCCTAAGCTTCGCCCACACCGATAGTAGTGCACGGCCGCCTCCCTGAGCGTTCCGAATTCAGCGAAGACTTCCTGAACGTCGGCGCCCCGACAGCCCGAAGTGCAGGGTTGGACAGCCAGAAGTCTGCCGCCGGTCTCCAGGCAGGCTCCGCCCACGAAGCCGCTGCCGAAGAGGTCGTGCTGCCACTTGTCGGGCAGCCGCTTAGGCCCGCTGTAGGGCGACGGCCGATTCTGCCGCCGCCCGCGACGCCGCGGGCGAGGGCCGGCCGGTTCCGAATGGGCCCGCCGCCGCGGCCGCCCCTGCCAAGCGGCCCATGCCGCGTCCCCGGCCCGCGCCGCGGCCGCCGCGCTGGCTCCGGTTCAGCTTGATGATGTCGTCCAGAGACATATCCATCTTGGAGGCCATGGCGGGCGCGCGATCGGGGTCTCGGCTCTCAAATGTAATTTGAGAACACTTTCGGAATATCCCCGTGTTCCCCTAGCCTCTCCTTCCTCTGCCAATCGTGTTTATAACTTCAGAGGAAGAAGACACAACAAAAGGAAGTTTCCGTGAAGAGGAACACGAGGCTTACAGAGTCGCGAAAGACACACGTTCTACGATCCCTCAACTTGGGGGTCAAGAAATGTCAAGGGTTAATAGATTCCCACGAGATCGCTGTCTTCAAAGCAAACCTTCCACCGCTCACGCTTCCGAATTCAGCACTCAGGGAGGTGAGGCAGGATTGGATACGTGCTTGGGTCACGTGTGTGGAAAAGGAGGTTCTACCCCCACGCTCCAGAAAGATCTCTGCTGCGCTAAGAAGTTTCAAAGATCCAGGAATGCCCAAACGACAGAGAAAGACCCTCTTCGATCTATCTCCCTGAAGGGAAGAAGCAAAGAAAGTTTTCCTGATGCCTCTACCCGTGTGCATGAGTTCTGCCGGGTGCTCTGGCCTCCTAGCTCCTAGCGATCCAGGCCGCAGTCTGAGGCTGCACTGCACTGGATGGCGCCTGAAGCTTCTCTCACACCTCTGTCTTCCGGTGTCTCCCCCTTGGCAACTTCCACTCTCCAATCAGATGGGAGTCTGGATAAATCCGCCTCCTCCCATTATCCTATCATCCCCACGCCTGATTGACCGCACCTCGCAGCAACCATCCTGCCTAAACGAGATTGGAATGTAGCTTTGTTCCAGGTGACTGACTGAGGCTTGAAAGATGAAGAGAAGATGTCATGTGGAAGCAAGGACTTGCTCGCACATTGACTGACACCATTTTGCTAATCTTATGGAGAACTCTCCTTGTGATTTACGTGTCACAAGAGCGGGCCTGCCTCTCCGTGGTAGACATTCCGTGACTCAAGTGTTGGAACCATTGTGGATTCGTATAAACTGTGAAAGGTTGAGAGACTATTCCTGTGTTCCTGAAGCCTCTCCTTCCTTTGCCAATCGTGTTATAACTTCAGAGAAAGAGGACAGTAAGAAAGGCAGTTTCCGTGAAAATGAACACGAGGCTTACAGAGTCATGACGAACACGGTTTCTATGATCCCTCAACTCGGGGTCAAGAAAGGTCAAGGATTAAAAAATTCCCATGAAATCGCTGTCTTCCAATCAAATCTGCCATCGCTCACACGTATAATTTCAGCACTCGGGGAGGTGAGCCAGGATTACTATGAATTTGAACCGAAGCCAGCCTGGCCTCTGGAGACCCTGTCTCAGAAAATTAGCCAAACACATCACTACGTGGGCGAGTGTTAAAATGTAACTTTATTTATTTATCTATTTACGTATCTGTCGATTTATGTATCCATCTATTTACGTATCTATCTATCTATCTATCTATCTATCTATCTATCTATCAATCTATCAATCAATCAATCAATCAATCAATTTTCTACTCATTTATTCTACGCACGCTCTTATTTCACTACAGTAACGATGAGAATACCACCTTCCCCACAACAGGAACCAGTAAAATTTATCATCCCCGAAGTAATTCGGTACAAAACCAAAACGGGTCTGTTTCAGAATTTGAGAACCCAAGCAAAAAAGGGGAAAACCTTTCCTAAGTTCTTAAGTCCTATTGAAAAGAGAAAACCCCAATCCCGTCATTGGCTGCACAGTCCAGCCGCCCGCCCGCCCCCCCTCCCACTGGAGATGCCGGGGGCGACCGACGCCTGGGTTCTGCTGCACACGTGGATTTGCTGGCTGTTAGCTGGTGTCCATGCTTTCACGGTAGGCATCCAGCTGTGCATCCAGCTCCTCCGCCGAGAGCTGCTGTTTGGAATTGGCGCCGGTGCCTCGGCCTCTTCCCGCCGCTGCCAGCTGCCTCGGCGAGTCCCTCTGGGAGCACCGCCACCACTGCCAAATGCTCCCGAGCCGCTCTGCTTCCGCTTTGTGTGGGTCTCCGCTGTGCGTCGATCTGTGACGTCACGAGCTGGATGTTCATAGGGCGGCCACGCAGAGGGACCCCGTTGTATTGCCTCATGGCCTCCAGGCGTCTGCCTTCCGCTCAAAGTGCAGGAATGCCGTCCCTAAGCTTCGCCCACACCGATCGTAGTGCACGGCCGCCTCCCTGAGCGTTCCGAATCAGCGAAGACTTCCTGACGTCGGCGCCCGACAGCCCGAAGTGCAGGTTGGACAGCAGAAGTCTGCCGCGGTCTCCAGGCCGGCTCCGCCCCGAAGCCGCTGCCGAAGAGGTCGTGCTGCCACTTGTCGGGCAGCGCTTCGGCCCGCTGTAGGCGCCGGCAGATTCCTGCCGCCGCCGCGACGCCGCGGGCGATGGCCGGCCGGTTCCGCATGGCCCGCCGCCGCGGCCGCCTGCCAAGCGGCCCTGCCGCGTCCCCGGCCCGCGCAGCGGCCGCCGCGCTGGCTCCGGTTCAGCTTGATATGTCGTCCAGAGACTATCCCATCTTGGAGGCCATGGCGGGCGCGCGATCGGGGGGTCTCGGCTCTCAATGTAATTTGAGAACACTTTCCGAATATCCCCATGTTCCCCCTAGCCTCTCCTTCCTCTGCCAATCGTGTTTATAATTCAGAGGAAGAAGACACAACAAAAGGAAGTTTCCGTGAAGAGGAACACGAGGCTTACAGAGTTCGCGAAAGACACACGTTCTACGATCCCTCAACTCGGGGTCAAGAAATGTCAAGGGTTAATAGATTCCCACGAGATCGCTGTCTTCAAAGCAAACCTTCCACCGCTCACGCTTCCGAATTCAGCACTCGGGAGGTGAGGCAGGATTGGATACGTGCTTGGGTCACGTGTGTGGAAAGGAGGTTCTACCCCCAACGCTCCAGAAAGATCTCTGCTGCGCTAAGGAAGTTTCAAAATGATCCAGGTAATGCCCAAACGACCAGAGAACGACCCCTCTTCGATCTCTCTCCTGAATGGAAGAAGCAAAGAAAGTTTTCCTGATGCCGCTACCGTGTGCACAGGAGGACGACTTTCCAGTACCTGGATGAGTTCTGCGGGTGCTCTGGCCTCCTAGCTCCTAGCGATCCAGGCCGCAGTCTGAGGCTGCACTGCACTGGATGCGCCTGAAGCTTCCTCACACCTCCTGTCTCCTGGTGTCTCCCCCTTGGCAACTTCCACTCTCCAATCAGATGGGAGTCTGGATAAATCCGCCTCCTCCCATTATCCTATCATCCCACGCCTGATTGACCGCACCTACGCAGCACCATCCTGCTAAACGAGATTGGAATGTAGCTTTGTTCCAGGTGACTGATGAGGCTTGAAAAGATGAAGGAGAAGACTGTCATGTGGAAAGCAAGGACTTGCTCGCACATTGACTGACACCATTTTTGCTAATCTTATGGAGAACTCTCCTTGTGATTTACGTGTCACAAGAGCGGGCCCTGCCCTCTCCGTGGTAGACATTCCGTGAATCAAGTGTTGGAACCATTGTGGATTCGGTATAAACTGTGAAAAGGTTGAGAGACTATTCCTGTGTCCTGAAGCCTCTCACTTCCTTTGCCAATCGTGTTTTATAACTTCAGAGAAGAGGTGACAGAAGAAAAGCAGTTTCCGTGAAATGAAACACGAGGCTTACAAGCTTGGACGAACACGGTTCCTATGATCCCTCAACTCGGGGTCAAGAAAGGTCAAGGATTTAAAAATTCCCATGAAATCGCTGTCTTCCAATCAAATCTGCCATCGCTCACACGTATAATTTCAGCACTCGGGAGGTGAGCCAGGATTACTATGAATTGACACCGAAGCCAGCCTGGCCTCTGGAGACCCGTCTCAGAAAATTAGCCAAACACATCACTACGTGGGCGAGTGTTAAAATGTAACTTTATTTATTTATCTATTTACGTATCTGTCGATTTATGTATCCATCATTTACGTACTATCTATCTATCTATATATCTATCTATCTATCAATCTATCAATCATCAATCAATCAATCAATTTATCTACTCATTCTACGCACGCTCTTATTTCACTACAGTAACGATGAGAATACCACCTTCCCCACAACAGGAACCAGTAAAATTTATCATCCCCGAAGTAATTCGGTACAAAACCAAAAACGGGTCTGTTTCAGAATTTGAGAACCCAAGAAAAAAGGGGAAAACCCTTTCCTAAGTTCTTAAGTCCTATTTGAAAAGAGAAAACCCCAAATCCCGTCATTGGCTGCACAGTCCAGCCGCCCGCCCGCCCCCCCCTCCCACTGGAGATGCCGGGGGCGACCGACGCCTGGGTTCTGCTGCACACGTGGATTTGCTGGCTGTTAGCTGGTGCCATGCTTTCACGGTAGGCATCCAGCTGTGCATCCAGCTCCTCCGCCGAGAGCTGCTGTTTGGAATTGGCGCCGGTGCCTCGGCCTCTTCCCCGCCGCTGCCAGCTGCCTCGGCGAGTCCCTCTGGGAGCACCGCCACCACTGCCAAATGCTCCCGAGCCGCCTCTGCTTCCGCTTGTGTGGTCTCCGCTGTGCGTCGATTGTGACGTCACGAGCTGGATGTTCATAGGGCGGCCACGCAGAGGGACCCCGTTGTATTGCCTCATGGCCTCCAGGGCGTCTGCCTTCCGCTCAAAGTGCAGGAATGCCGTCCCTAAGCTTCGCCCACACCGATCGTAGAAAGAAAAAAACCCGCGCCGCAAGGACGCGACGCACCCGAAGCCGCGGCACGAAGAGGTTGGTGGCGGCCAGACGTGGCGGGCAGCCGAGGCGGCCCGCGGGAGGGCGACTCCGAAGAGTCAGGCCCTCCGGCCCGCCCGCCGCGGCGACGCCGCGGGCAGGGACCGGCAGGCACAGCAGGGCGCCCCGCCGCCGCGCGGCCCGCCCCTGCAGGCGCGCGGCACGCGGCCCAGGCCTCCGCCGCCGGGGGGGGGGAGGGGGGGGGGGCGACCCGCGCCGGGCGCCCGGGCAGCGGAAGGGAGGCCAGACAGAAGGCCAGCGGGGAGGACCGGGCGGGCGCGCGAGCGGGGGCGCGGCTCTCAAAGGGAATGTGGAGAAAACACGGCGGAAGACCAGGGGGCCCCGAAGCAGCTCCGGGCCGCGCCAAAGGCGGGGGAGAACGGCGGAGAGAAGACACAACAAAGGAAGTTGCCCGGGAAAGAGGAACGAGTCGGACAGAGTCCGAAACGAGAAGCACGGGAGAAGAGCGCGCCAACGCGGGCAAGAAAGGCAAGGGTGAAGAGATGCCCACGAGAGCGAGGCGCAAAGCCAAAACAGGCCCCCGAACGCGGCCGGAGGCAGCACGCAGGGAGGTGAGCAGGATTGACACGCGGGCGGGGGCAAGTGTGTGGAAAAGGAGGGGGCGACCCACAACGGCAAGAAAGACCGCGGCGGGCGCGAAGAAGGGGGCAAAGCAAGGAAGGCCAAACGACAGAGAGAAAGACAACCCCGAGGCGAGCGAGCGCCCGGAAGGGAAGAACAAAGAAAGGGGGCCCGGAGGAAGCGACCCGGGGGCACAGAGGACGACGGGCCAGGACCGGGAGGAGGGCGGCGGCCGGGGGCTGCTGGCAGCCGAGCGCAGAGCGAGCCAGCGCAGGCGAGGCGGAACGGACAACTGGAGGCGCCTGAAGCGGGCGCTCACAGACCGACGGGGCGTCAGGGGGCGCCAGCGCCCCCGTGGCAACATGCCACGAGCCAAGCAAGGGCGGGGAAGCCGCCCAGCCCAGGAGCCGGCCAGCCCCAACGCCTGAATGGACCGCACCGACGAGCAGCACCAGACGGCAAAGAGGGAGGGGAAGGGAAGCGTGGGCCAGGGGGACCCGACGGAGGCGGGAAAGAGGAGAGAAATGGTCAGGGGGGGAAAGCAGGCGGCTGCGCACAGGGCTGACACAGTGGGCTAGCTTAGGGAGAACGAGCCGGGGAGGGACGGGGCACAAGAGCGGGCAGCAGCGCCGGGGGAGACGGCAGGACGCAAGGGGGGGAACCAAGGGGGGAAGGCGGGAGAACGGGGAAAAGGGGAGAGACTAGCCGGGGGGCCGAAGCCGGCCGGCAGTGGCCAAGCGGGGGGAGAAGCAAGAAAGAGGACAGGGAGAAAGGCAGGGGCCGGGAAAAGGAACACGAGCGACAGAGTCAGGACGAACACGGGGGCTAGGAGCCCGCAACCGGGGGCAAGAAAGGCAAGGAGAAAAAAGGCCAGGAAAGCGCGGGCGGCCAGCAAAGCGGCAAGCCGAGGCACACGAGAATGGCCGCAAGAACGGGGAGGAGCCAGGACGGACGAGAAGGGGAACCGGAAGCCACCGGACCGGCCGGGGAACCGGTCGGCAGAAAGGACCAAACACAGCACGAAGGGGGAGGGGGGTGAAAACGGTAAAGTAGGTAGGGAGCGATGGGAACGGAGGCGGGCGAGGGGGGAGCCACGAGGGAAGGGATCGAGCGAGCGAGCAGGCAAGCAATCAGCAAGCAGCAAGCAAGGGAGCGAAGCCAGGGGAGGCGACTCGGGCGCGCGGAGGCACGACGAACGAGAAAAGACACCGGTGCCCCACACAGGAGAACAAGGAAAAGAGCAGCCACGAGAAAGGCGGGACAAAACCAAAACGGGCCGGGGGCAGAAAGGGGAGAACCCAAGCAAAAAGGGGAAAAACACCGGGCCGGAAGTGCGTACAAGGGGACCGAGGGGAAAGAAAAACCCGAACCACAAATCCCAGGCAGGGCGGCACAGGCCAGCCCGCCACGCGCCGCCCCCCCCAAGCCAACTGGAGAGGCCGGGGGCGACCGACGCCGGGGGGGAGTGGCGGCACAACGGGAGGCTGTCTGGGGGGAGCGGGGGCCGAGGGCCGGGCACGGGAAGGCGCCAGCGGCGGAATCCAGCGCCAAACGAGAGCGGCGGGGGCGGAAGGGGGCGCCGGTGGCCAGGAAGCCCGGGACACGGCGGGCGGCCACCCCCAGCGCCGAAAGGGCCAGACCGGCCGCGCGGTCCACCGGGGGAGCAACCGAAACCACGGCCAAGGGCCCCACCGCCGCGCGGCGGCCGCGGGTGGGGCGCCTCAGCCCACGGGGCCGGAGGGGGGAACGGCACGGCAGCGCGGCAGGGGCAGGGAGGGCGGCGACGGACAGCAGAGGGAGCCCGCCGGGGAGAGCCGGAGGCACAGCCGGGCGGAGGCAAGGTCAGCGAACAAAACAACGTGCAAGGAAGGCGCGGGCCCGAAGCGCGCCCACGGGAAACGAGCGGAGGGCACGGCCGACGGCACGGAGCCGGCCAGAAGGGAAGGGAAAAGCCGGAACGGCGGCGCCCCCCCGACAGCCAGAAGGTCAGGGGGACACAGAAGTCGGACGCCGGGCCGCCAGGCCGATCCGCCCCAAACCGAGGCCGAAAGGGCGGCGGGCCACGGGGCGGGCAGCCGCGGCGGCACGAGGGAGGCCCAGGCAGAGGCCGGCCACCGGCCGAGCGACACCGCGACGCCGGGCGGGAGAGGGCAGGCCGGGGGCCGAGGGCCCGCAGCAGCGGCACCCCCGCGCCCTGCCAAGCGGCCCGGCCGCGGCCCCCCGGGCCAGCGCCGCGGGCCGAAGAGAGGGATCCGGTGCAGACGGGAGGAGGGCGGCCAGAGACAGAGCAAGCGGGAGGCCAGGGCGGGCGGCCCCGCACGCGGGGTGCGCGGCGCTCAAGGTAAGTTGAAACAGGGTCGGAAGAGCCCAGGGGCCCCTAGCCTCAGCGCCGCGCAGCGGCAGCGGGGGGGAACGGCGGAGAAGAAGAACAACAAAAGGAAGGGGGCCGGGAAGAGGAACACGAGGCGACAAGGCCGAAAGACACACGTCGAACGAACGCCCCGCAGTCGGGGGCAAGAAAGGCCAAAAGGGGGAATAAGGCCCACGGAGCGCGGGGCGTAAAAGCAAACCGGCCACCTCACCACGCGGCCCCGCAGGGGACAGCCGCAGGGAGGGGAGGCAGGATGGGAGGAGACGGAGGGGGGGCACGGGGGTGGAAGGAGGTGAGAACCCCAACGCGCCAGAAAGAGCGCGGAGGCGCGAGAGAAGGGCAAAGAGCCCAGGAATGCCCAACGACAGAGAAAGACCCGCGGGCGAAGCCGAGCCGCCCGGAAGGGAAAGAAGAAAAGAAAGGGGGCCCGGATCGCGACCCGGGGGCAAGGAGGACGACGTGGCCAGGAACGGGAGGAGGGCGGCAGGGGCGCGGGCAGACGAGCGCCGAGCGAGACAGGCCGCAGGCTGAGGCGGCACGGCACGGGGAGGGCGGCAGGAAGCGGCGCGCACCGCGGGAGGCGGGGCCGCCCCAAGGGGCAACTGCCGCGCCAATCAATGGGAGGCGGGAGAAGCCCAGCCACGCACAGGACCGAGCGCCCCACGAAGGAGGGACCGGCGGGGGGCCGACGCAGAAGACATCCGCGGAGGACGGGATGGGATTGGAGCGGGGGTGCGGCGAGGGACACAGACGGCAGAGCCGGGAAAGAGGAAGAAAGAGGGCAGGGGGAAAGCAAGACGGCCGCACAGGGACTACACCATGGGGCGAAGCGGAGGGGAGAAACGCCAGGGGAGGGACGGGGCACAAGAGAGGGACGGCAGCGCGGAGACAAGGCCGGGACCGCAGGGGGGGACCAGGGGGGAGCGGAGAAACGGGGAAAAGGGTGAGAGACGAGGCCGTGGGGCCTGAAGCAGCGCCGGCCGGGCAAGAGGGGGGAGAAAAGGCAGAGAAGAGGACAGAAAAAGGCAGGGCGCCGGGAAAAGGACACGAGGCGTACAAGGCGGACGAACCGGGGGCGAGGAGCCCGCCAAAGCGGGGGCAAGAAAGGGGAAAGGAGGAAAAAGGGCCCAGGAAACGCGGGCGGCCAAGCAAAGCGGCGGCCAGCGCGCACACGAAGTGCAGCACGCGGGGAGGGGAGCCAGGAGGAAGAGGAATGTGAAACCGAAGCCAGCCGGGCCGCGGGAACCGGGCGAAAAAAGGAGCCAAACACAGCAACAACAGGGGCAGGGGGAAAGGACGGGAAGGGAGGGATGGAGCTAGTGACGGAGCGGAGAGAGGGAGCCAGCAGGACGAGAGGAGCGAGCGAGTCAAAGCGAGCAGCAAGCAAGCAAGGCAAGCAGGGGGACGCAGGGAGGGCGACGCACGCGCGGAGGGCACGAAAGAAAGAGAGAAGACCACGCCCCACAACAGAACCAGAAAAGGGAGCAGCGCCCCAGCCCCGAAGAAGGCGGACAAAACCAAAAGGCCGGGGGCAAAGGGAGAACCCAAGCAAAAGGGGAAAACCGGGCCCGAAGAGGGCGGAAGTCCTAGGGGAAAAGAGAAAACCCCAAGCACCGTCCAGTGGCGGCACAGGCAAGCAGCCGACACCCCCCCCCCCACCCCTCCCCACGGGAGATCCGGGGGCGACCGAGCCTGGGGGCGGGCGGCACACGGGGCATTTGCGGGCGGTTTAGCGGGGTCCAGGCGTGGCACGGGAGGCAGCCAGCTGGGGGCATCCAGCGGCCCCGCCGCGGAGAGCTGCGGTGGGAAGGGGCGCCGGGCCGCGGCCGCGCCCCGCCGCTGCCAGCGGCGCGCGAGGCCCGCGGGGAGCAACCGCCACCCGGCACAAAGGCGCCCAGAGCAGCGCTGGCGCCCGGGGGGGTGGCGCCCCGGGGCGGCGGCGGTGGACCGGCAAGAGCGGGAGGGGAAGGGCGGGCCACCAGGGACCCCGTGGGTATGGCTCATGGCCACTCCCAGGGCGTCGGCCGGCGCCGCGGCAAAGGGAAGGAAGGCAGGCACGAAGGAAGGCGCCCACCACCGATCGGAGGGCACGGACGACCCCGGAGCCTTCCGAAGGCAGGGAAGAAGCGGCCTGACGGCAGCGCCCGACGCCAGAAGGGCAGGGTGACAGCAAAGGTCGGCAGGCAGTCGCAAGGCCGGCGCCGCCCACGAAGCCGCGGCCGAAGGAGGGGGCGTGGCGCCACGTGTCGGGGCAGACCAGCGCGGGCCCGCCGGTAGGCGGACGGCCGAGGCCGGGGACGCAGCCCGCGAAGCAGGCGGGCGAGGGCCGCCGGTTCCGCATGGCCCAGCCCCCCGCGCGGCACCCCCCCAGCCCCGGCAACGGCCCTGCCGCGGCCCCGGCCCGAACGCGGCAGCCGCGCGGGCCGCCGGGGCAGCGGGAGGAGGTCGGCCAGAGACAGATCCTCTGGGAGGCCAGGGCGGCGCGCGAGCGGGTGGGGTGGGGGGGGGGGGCTCGCGCGCAATGGAGTGGAGAACACTTTCGGAAGAGCCCCGGGGTCCCCGAGACGCGCGGCCGCTGGCCTCTGCCAATCGGGTTGATAACGGCGGAGGAAGAACACAACAAAAAAGGAAAGGCCGTGAAGAGGACACGAGGCGACAGAGTCGCAAAGACACCGTTCTACGAGCCCTCAAGTCGGGTCGCAGAAATGTCAAGGGTTAATAGAGTCCCCACGAGATCGATGTCTGC
>JALPQD010000889.1:399127-412511 GCA_023101885.1 Typhlomys cinereus
CCAGGAGGTCTCGTGGTACTCTAAATGATATAATAGTTGAGAACTACAATCATTTCGGAAATATCCCCTGTGTTCGCTCGTAAAAACCCCTAAGCCTCTCCAATTATCCGCTGCCAATCGCATGTGTAAAAACTTCAGAAGGAAGAAGAACAACACGAGCAAAAGAGAAATTTCCCCCGGGAAGATGAACACAGAGGCATTGACAGAGTCGCGAGAAGACACACGGTCCAAACGATCCCAAATCACCGGGGATCAAAGGAAATGTCAAGGGATTAAATGAGATTCCGCGAGAAGAATCGACTCAGAAGTCTATCAGAAGCAAAACACTTCCCCACCACCTGCTTCACAAAAGAAAAGCTTCCTAATTACACAGAACAACTCAGGGAGATTAGAAGAAGCAGGATTAGGATACCGTAGCTTGGGTTCACGTGTGGTGCGAAAAAGGAGGATATCTCCTCCCAAACGCTCCAGAAAGATCTCTGCTGCGCTAAGAAGTGTCAAAGATCCAGAATGGCCCAAACGACAGAGAAAGAACCCCTTCGATCTATCTCCCTGAAGGGAAGAGCAAAGAAAGTTTTCCTGATGCCTCTACCGTGTGCACAGGAGGACGACTTCCAGAACCAGGATAGTTCGCCGGTGCCGGCTCGCCCTAGCTCCTAGCGATCCACCGCAGTTCTGAGGCTGCACGGCACTGATGAGCGCCTGAAGCTTCTCTCATCACCTCGTTCGTTTCCGGTGTCTCCCCCTTGGCAACTTCCACTCTCCAATCAAATGGGAGTCTGGAAATCACAGCCTCCTCCTCCTATCACAATCATCCCACGCCTGTTGACCGCACCTACGCACCACGCTACTAAACGAGATTGAAATGTAGCTTTGTTCCCAGGGAGACGTACTGAGAGGCTTGAAAGATGAAGAAGAAGATGTCATGTGGAAAGCAAGGACTTGCTCGCACATTGGACTGACATGACACCATTTTGGCTAATCTTAGGAGAACTCTCCTTGTGATTTACGTGTCACAAGACGCCTGCCTCTCCGTGGTACAGCCGTTTGACTCAAGTTTGTAAACCATTGTGGATTCGGTATAACTGTGAAAAGTTGGAGAGAACTATTCCTGTGTTCCTGAAGCCTCCTCCTTCGCCTTTGTCTGTTTATAACTTCAGAGAAAGAGGCAGTAAGAAAGGCAGTTTCCGTGAAAATGAACACGAGGCTTACAGAGTCATGACGAACAACGGTTTCTATGATCCCTCAACTCGGGTCAAGAAAGGTCAAGGATTAAAAAAATCCCCATGAAATCGCTGTCTTCCAATCAAATCTGCCATCGCTCACACGTATAAATTTCAGCACTCGGGGAGGGGAGCCAGGAATTATATGAATTTGAAACCGAAGCCAGCCTGGCCATCTGAGACCCTGTCTCAGAAAATTAGCCAAACACACAACACTACGGTGGGCGAGTTTTTAAAAGTAAACTGTATATTATTTATCTATTATACGGTATGCTGTCGATTTATGTATCCACTATTTACGTATCTACATCTATCTATCTATCTATCAATCTATCAAACAATCACATCAATCAATATCAATTACTCTGATTTATTACGCACGCTCTTATTTCACTACAGTAACGATGAGAAATACCACCTTCCCCACAACAGGAACCAGTAAAATTAATCATCCCCGAAGTAATTTCGGTACAAAACCAAAACGGGGTCTGTTCTCAGAATTTGAGAGAACCCAAGCAAAAAGGGAAAAACCTTTCCTAATTCTTAAGTGCAGTCTTGAGAAAGAGAAAACCACCAAATCCCGTCATTGGCTGCACAGTCCAGCCGCCCGCCACGCCCCCCCCCACTGGAGATTGCCGGGGGCGACGGACGCTGGTTCTGCTGCACACGTGGATTGCTGGCTGTTTAGTGGTGTCCATGCTTTCATCCGGTAGGCATCCAGCTGTGCATCCAGCCTCCTCCCCCCGAGAGCTGCTGTTTGGATTGGCGCCGGTGCCTCGGTCGGCTCTCTCCCCGCCGCTGCCAGCTGCTCGGCAGTGTCCCTCTGGGAGCAGCACCGCCACCACGCTCCAAATGCCCGAGCCGCTCTCTTCCGCCCATTTGTGTGGGTCTCCGCTGGCGTGCGATCTGTGACGCACGAGCTGTGTTCATAGCGGCGCCACGCAAGGGACCCCGTTGTATTGCCTCATGGCCTCCAGGGCGCCTGCCTCCGCTCAAAGTGCAGGAAGGCCGTCCTAAGCTTCGCCCACACCGATCGTAGTGCACGGCCGCCTCCCTGGAGCGTTCCGAATTCAGCGAAGACTTCCTGAACGTCGGCGGCCCGACAGCCCGAAGTGCAGGTTGGACAGCAGAAGTCTGCCGCCCGGTCTCCAGGCCGGCTCCGCCCCCGAAGCCTGCGAAGAGGTCGTCGCTGCCACTGTCGGGAGCCGCTTCGGCCCGCTGTAGGGCGCCGGCCGATTCCCTGCCGCCGCCCGCGACGCCGCGGGCGAGGGCCGGCCGGTTCCGCATGGGCCCGCCGCCGCGGCCCGCCCGGCCACGGGCCCCTGCGCGTCCCCCCCGGCCCGCGCCCGCGCCGCGGCGCCGCGCTGGCTCCGGTTCAGCTTGAATGAGTCGTCCAAGACATCCATCTTGGAGGCCAGCGGGCCGGGCCAGTCGGGGCGAGCTCGGTCGGCTCTCTCAATGTAATAGGAGAACACTTCGGAATATCCCCGTGTTCCCCTAGCCCTCCTTCCTCTGGGCCAATCGTGTTTATAACTTCAGAGAAGAGACACAACAAAAGGAAGTTTCCGTGAAGAGGAACACGAGGCTTACGAAGTCGCGAAAGACACACGTCTATCACGATCCCCAACGCGGGGCAAGAAATGTCAAGGGTTAATAGATTCCCACGAGATCGCGTCTTCAAAGCAAAAAGCAAACCTTCCACCGCTCACGCTTCCGAATTCAGCACTCAGGGAGGTTAAGGCATTATTGGATACGTTCTTGGGTCACGTGTGTGGAAAAGATAGGTTCTACCCCCAACTAGCCAACCTCCAGAACGATCTCTGCTGCGCTAAAAAGTTTCAAGATCCAGGAATGCCCAAACGACAGAGAAAGACCTCTTCGATCTATCTCCCTGAAGGGAAGAAGCAAAGAAAGTTTTCCTGATGCCTCTACCCGTGTGCACAGGAGGACGACTTTCCAGTACCTGGATGAGTTCTGCCGGGTGCTCTGGCCTCCTAGCTCCTAGCGATCCAGGCCGCAGTCTGAGGCTGCACTGCACTGGATGGCGCCTGAAGCTTCTCTCACACCTCTGTCTTCCGGTGTCTCCCCCTTGGCAACTTCCACTCTCCAATCAGATGGGAGTCTGGATAAATCCGCCTCCTCCCATTATCCTATCATCCCCACGCCTGATTGACCGCACCTACGCAGCACCATCCTGCTAAACGAGATTGGAATGTAGCTTTGTTCCAGGTGACTGACTGAGGCTTGAAAGATGAAGAGAAGATGTCATGTGGAAAGCAAGGACTTGCTCGCACATTGACTGACACCATTTTGCTAATCTTATGGAGAACTCTCCTTGTGATTTACGTGTCACAAGAGCGGGCCTGCCTCTCCGTGGTAGACATTCCGTGACTCAAGTGTTGGAACCATTGTGGATTCGGTATAAACTGTGAAAAGGTTGAGAGACTATTCCTGTGTTCCTGAAGCCTCTCCTTCCTTTGCCAATCGTGTTTATAACTTCAGAGAAAGAGGACAGTAAGAAAGGCAGTTTCCGTGAAAATGAACACGAGGCTTACAGAGTCATGACGAACACGGTTTCTATGATCCCTCAACTCGGGGTCAAGAAAGGTCAAGGATTAAAAAATTCCCATGAAATCGCTGTCTTCCAATCAAATCTGCCATCGCTCACACGTATAATTTCAGCACTCGGGGAGGTGAGCCAGGATTACTATGAATTTGAACCGAAGCCAGCCTGGCCTCTGGAGACCCTGTCTCAGAAAATTAGCCAAACACATCACTACGTGGGCGAGTGTTAAAATGTAACTTTATTTATTTATCTATTTACGTATCTGTCGATTTATGTATCCATCTATTTACGTATCTATCTATCTATCTATCTATCTATCTATCTATCAATCTATCAATCAATCAATCAATCAATTTATCTACTGATTTATTCTACGCACGCTCTTATTTCACTACAGTAACGATGAGAATACCACCTTCCCCACAACAGGAACCAGTAAAATTTATCATCCCCGAAGTAATTCGGTACAAAACCAAAACGGGTCTGTTTCAGAATTTGAGAACCCAAGCAAAAAAGGGGAAAACCTTTCCTAAGTTCTTAAGTCCTATTTGAAAAGAGAAAACCCCAAATCCCGTCATTGGCTGCACAGTCCAGCCGCCCGCCCGCCCCCCCCTCCCACTGGAGATGCCGGGGGCGACCGACGCCTGGGTTCTGCTGCACACGTGGATTTGCTGGCTGTTTAGCTGGTGTCCATGCTTTCACGGTAGGCATCCAGCTGTGCATCCAGCTCCTCCGCCGAGAGCTGCTGTTTGGAATTGGCGCCGGTGCCTCGGCCTCTTCCCCGCCGCTGCCAGCTGCCTCGGCGAGTCCCTCTGGGAGCACCGCCACCACTGCCAAATGCTCCCGAGCCGCCTCTGCTTCCGCTTTGTGTGGGTCTCCGCTGTGCGTCGATCTGTGACGTCACGAGCTGGATGTTCATAGGGCGGCCACGCAGAGGGACCCCGTTGTATTGCCTCATGGCCTCCAGGGCGTCTGCCTTCCGCTCAAAGTGCAGGAATGCCGTCCCTAAGCTTCGCCCACACCGATCGTAGTGCACGGCCGCCTCCCTGAGCGTTCCGAATTCAGCGAAGACTTCCTGAACGTCGGCGCCCGACAGCCCGAAGTGCAGGTTGGACAGCAGAAGTCTGCCGCCGGTCTCCAGGCCGGCTCCGCCCCCGAAGCCGCTGCCGAAGAGGTCGTGCTGCCACTTGTCGGGCAGCCGCTTCGGCCCGCTGTAGGGCGCCGGCCGATTCCTGCCGCCGCCCGCGACGCCGCGGGCGAGGGCCGGCCGGTTCCGCATGGGCCCGCCGCCGCGGCCGCCCTGCCAAGCGGCCCTGCCGCGTCCCCGGCCCGCGCCGCGGCCGCCGCGCTGGCTCCGGTTCAGCTTGATGATGTCGTCCAGAGACATATCCATCTTGGAGGCCATGGCGGGCGCGCGATCGGGGTCTCGGCTCTCAAATGTAATTTGAGAACACTTTCGGAATATCCCCGTGTTCCCCTAGCCTCTCCTTCCTCTGCCAATCGTGTTTATAACTTCAGAGGAAGAAGACACAACAAAAGGAAGTTTCCGTGAAGAGGAACACGAGGCTTACAGAGTCGCGAAAGACACACGTTCTACGATCCCTCAACTCGGGGTCAAGAAATGTCAAGGGTTAATAGATTCCCACGAGATCGCTGTCTTCAAAGCAAACCTTCCACCGCTCACGCTTCCGAATTCAGCACTCAGGGAGGTGAGGCAGGATTGGATACGTGCTTGGGTCACGTGTGTGGAAAAGGAGGTTCTACCCCCAACGCTCCAGAAAGATCTCTGCTGCGCTAAGAAGTTTCAAAGATCCAGGAATGCCCAAACGACAGAGAAAGACCCTCTTCGATCTATCTCCCTGAAGGGAAGAAGCAAAGAAAGTTTTCCTGATGCCTCTACCCGTGTGCACAGGAGGACGACTTTCCAGTACCTGGATGAGTTCTGCCGGGTGCTCTGGCCTCCTAGCTCCTAGCGATCCAGGCCGCAGTCTGAGGCTGCACTGCACTGGATGGCGCCTGAAGCTTCTCTCACACCTCTGTCTTCCGGTGTCTCCCCCTTGGCAACTTCCACTCTCCAATCAGATGGGAGTCTGGATAAATCCGCCTCCTCCCATTATCCTATCATCCCCACGCCTGATTGACCGCACCTACGCAGCACCATCCTGCTAAACGAGATTGGAATGTAGCTTTGTTCCAGGTGACTGACTGAGGCTTGAAAGATGAAGAGAAGATGTCATGTGGAAAGCAAGGACTTGCTCGCACATTGACTGACACCATTTTGCTAATCTTATGGAGAACTCTCCTTGTGATTTACGTGTCACAAGAGCGGGCCTGCCTCTCCGTGGTAGACATTCCGTGACTCAAGTGTTGGAACCATTGTGGATTCGGTATAAACTGTGAAAAGGTTGAGAGACTATTCCTGTGTTCCTGAAGCCTCTCCTTCCTTTGCCAATCGTGTTTATAACTTCAGAGAAAGAGGACAGTAAGAAAGGCAGTTTCCGTGAAAATGAACACGAGGCTTACAGAGTCATGACGAACACGGTTTCTATGATCCCTCAACTCGGGGTCAAGAAAGGTCAAGGATTAAAAAATTCCCATGAAATCGCTGTCTTCCAATCAAATCTGCCATCGCTCACACGTATAATTTCAGCACTCGGGGAGGTGAGCCAGGATTACTATGAATTTGAACCGAAGCCAGCCTGGCCTCTGGAGACCCTGTCTCAGAAAATTAGCCAAACACATCACTACGTGGGCGAGTGTTAAAATGTAACTTTATTTATTTATCTATTTACGTATCTGTCGATTTATGTATCCATCTATTTACGTATCTATCTATCTATCTATCTATCTATCTATCTATCAATCTATCAATCAATCAATCAATCAATCAATTTATCTACTCATTTATTCTACGCACGCTCTTATTTCACTACAGTAACGATGAGAATACCACCTTCCCCACAACAGGAACCAGTAAAATTTATCATCCCCGAAGTAATTCGGTACAAAACCAAAACGGGTCTGTTTCAGAATTTGAGAACCCAAGCAAAAAAGGGGAAAACCTTTCCTAAGTTCTTAAGTCCTATTTGAAAAGAGAAAACCCCAAATCCCGTCATTGGCTGCACAGTCCAGCCGCCCGCCCGCCCCCCCCCTCCCACTGGAGATGCCGGGGGCGACCGACGCCTGGGTTCTGCTGCACACGTGGATTTGCTGGCTGTTTAGCTGGTGTCCATGCTTTCACGGTAGGCATCCAGCTGTGCATCCAGCTCCTCCGCCGAGAGCTGCTGTTTGGAATTGGCGCCGGTGCCTCGGCCTCTTCCCCGCCGCTGCCAGCTGCCTCGGCGAGTCCCTCTGGGAGCACCGCCACCACTGCCAAATGCTCCCGAGCCGCCTCTGCTTCCGCTTTGTGTGGGTCTCCGCTGTGCGTCGATCTGTGACGTCACGAGCTGGATGTTCATAGGGCGGCCACGCAGAGGGACCCCGTTGTATTGCCTCATGGCCTCCAGGGCGTCTGCCTTCCGCTCAAAGTGCAGGAATGCCGTCCCTAAGCTTCGCCCACACCGATCGTAGTGCACGGCCGCCTCCCTGAGCGTTCCGAATTCAGCGAAGACTTCCTGAACGTCGGCGCCCGACAGCCCGAAGTGCAGGTTGGACAGCAGAAGTCTGCCGCCGGTCTCCAGGCCGGCTCCGCCCCCGAAGCCGCTGCCGAAGAGGTCGTGCTGCCACTTGTCGGGCAGCCGCTTCGGCCCGCTGTAGGGCGCCGGCCGATTCCTGCCGCCGCCCGCGACGCCGCGGGCGAGGGCCGGCCGGTTCCGCATGGGCCCGCCGCCGCGGCCGCCCTGCCAAGCGGCCCTGCCGCGTCCCCGGCCCGCGCCGCGGCCGCCGCGCTGGCTCCGGTTCAGCTTGATGATGTCGTCCAGAGACATATCCATCTTGGAGGCCATGGCGGGCGCGCGATCGGGGTCTCGGCTCTCAAATGTAATTTGAGAACACTTTCGGAATATCCCCGTGTTCCCCTAGCCTCTCCTTCCTCTGCCAATCGTGTTTATAACTTCAGAGGAAGAAGACACAACAAAAGGAAGTTTCCGTGAAGAGGAACACGAGGCTTACAGAGTCGCGAAAGACACACGTTCTACGATCCCTCAACTCGGGGTCAAGAAATGTCAAGGGTTAATAGATTCCCACGAGATCGCTGTCTTCAAAGCAAACCTTCCACCGCTCACGCTTCCGAATTCAGCACTCAGGGAGGTGAGGCAGGATTGGATACGTGCTTGGGTCACGTGTGTGGAAAAGGAGGTTCTACCCCCAACGCTCCAGAAAGATCTCTGCTGCGCTAAGAAGTTTCAAAGATCCAGGAATGCCCAAACGACAGAGAAAGACCCTCTTCGATCTATCTCCCTGAAGGGAAGAAGCAAAGAAAGTTTTCCTGATGCCTCTACCCGTGTGCACAGGAGGACGACTTTCCAGTACCTGGATGAGTTCTGCCGGGTGCTCTGGCCTCCTAGCTCCTAGCGATCCAGGCCGCAGTCTGAGGCTGCACTGCACTGGATGGCGCCTGAAGCTTCTCTCACACCTCTGTCTTCCGGTGTCTCCCCCTTGGCAACTTCCACTCTCCAATCAGATGGGAGTCTGGATAAATCCGCCTCCTCCCATTATCCTATCATCCCCACGCCTGATTGACCGCACCTACGCAGCACCATCCTGCTAAACGAGATTGGAATGTAGCTTTGTTCCAGGTGACTGACTGAGGCTTGAAAGATGAAGAGAAGATGTCATGTGGAAAGCAAGGACTTGCTCGCACATTGACTGACACCATTTTGCTAATCTTATGGAGAACTCTCCTTGTGATTTACGTGTCACAAGAGCGGGCCTGCCTCTCCGTGGTAGACATTCCGTGACTCAAGTGTTGGAACCATTGTGGATTCGGTATAAACTGTGAAAAGGTTGAGAGACTATTCCTGTGTTCCTGAAGCCTCTCCTTCCTTTGCCAATCGTGTTTATAACTTCAGAGAAAGAGGACAGTAAGAAAGGCAGTTTCCGTGAAAATGAACACGAGGCTTACAGAGTCATGACGAACACGGTTTCTATGATCCCTCAACTCGGGGTCAAGAAAGGTCAAGGATTAAAAAATTCCCATGAAATCGCTGTCTTCCAATCAAATCTGCCATCGCTCACACGTATAATTTCAGCACTCGGGGAGGTGAGCCAGGATTACTATGAATTTGAACCGAAGCCAGCCTGGCCTCTGGAGACCCTGTCTCAGAAAATTAGCCAAACACATCACTACGTGGGCGAGTGTTAAAATGTAACTTTATTTATTTATCTATTTACGTATCTGTCGATTTATGTATCCATCTATTTACGTATCTATCTATCTATCTATCTATCTATCTATCTATCAATCTATCAATCAATCAATCAATCAATTTATCTACTCATTTATTCTACGCACGCTCTTATTTCACTACAGTAACGATGAGAATACCACCTTCCCCACAACAGGAACCAGTAAAATTTATCATCCCCGAAGTAATTCGGTACAAAACCAAAACGGGTCTGTTTCAGAATTTGAGAACCCAAGCAAAAAAGGGGAAAACCTTTCCTAAGTTCTTAAGTCCTATTTGAAAAGAGAAAACCCCAAATCCCGTCATTGGCTGCACAGTCCAGCCGCCCGCCCGCCCCCCCCTCCCACTGGAGATGCCGGGGGCGACCGACGCCTGGGTTCTGCTGCACACGTGGATTTGCTGGCTGTTTAGCTGGTGTCCATGCTTTCACGGTAGGCATCCAGCTGTGCATCCAGCTCCTCCGCCGAGAGCTGCTGTTTGGAATTGGCGCCGGTGCCTCGGCCTCTTCCCCGCCGCTGCCAGCTGCCTCGGCGAGTCCCTCTGGGAGCACCGCCACCACTGCCAAATGCTCCCGAGCCGCCTCTGCTTCCGCTTTGTGTGGGTCTCCGCTGTGCGTCGATCTGTGACGTCACGAGCTGGATGTTCATAGGGCGGCCACGCAGAGGGACCCCGTTGTATTGCCTCATGGCCTCCAGGGCGTCTGCCTTCCGCTCAAAGTGCAGGAATGCCGTCCCTAAGCTTCGCCCACACCGATCGTAGTGCACGGCCGCCTCCCTGAGCGTTCCGAATTCAGCGAAGACTTCCTGAACGTCGGCGCCCGACAGCCCGAAGTGCAGGTTGGACAGCAGAAGTCTGCCGCCGGTCTCCAGGCCGGCTCCGCCCCCGAAGCCGCTGCCGAAGAGGTCGTGCTGCCACTTGTCGGGCAGCCGCTTCGGCCCGCTGTAGGGCGCCGGCCGATTCCTGCCGCCGCCCGCGACGCCGCGGGCGAGGGCCGGCCGGTTCCGCATGGGCCCGCCGCCGCGGCCGCCCTGCCAAGCGGCCCTGCCGCGTCCCCGGCCCGCGCCGCGGCCGCCGCGCTGGCTCCGGTTCAGCTTGATGATGTCGTCCAGAGACATATCCATCTTGGAGGCCATGGCGGGCGCGCGATCGGGGTCTCGGCTCTCAAATGTAATTTGAGAACACTTTCGGAATATCCCCGTGTTCCCCTAGCCTCTCCTTCCTCTGCCAATCGTGTTTATAACTTCAGAGGAAGAAGACACAACAAAAGGAAGTTTCCGTGAAGAGGAACACGAGGCTTACAGAGTCGCGAAAGACACACGTTCTACGATCCCTCAACTCGGGGTCAAGAAATGTCAAGGGTTAATAGATTCCCACGAGATCGCTGTCTTCAAAGCAAACCTTCCACCGCTCACGCTTCCGAATTCAGCACTCAGGGAGGTGAGGCAGGATTGGATACGTGCTTGGGTCACGTGTGTGGAAAAGGAGGTTCTACCCCCAACGCTCCAGAAAGATCTCTGCTGCGCTAAGAAGTTTCAAAGATCCAGGAATGCCCAAACGACAGAGAAAGACCCTCTTCGATCTATCTCCCTGAAGGGAAGAAGCAAAGAAAGTTTTCCTGATGCCTCTACCCGTGTGCACAGGAGGACGACTTTCCAGTACCTGGATGAGTTCTGCCGGGTGCTCTGGCCTCCTAGCTCCTAGCGATCCAGGCCGCAGTCTGAGGCTGCACTGCACTGGATGGCGCCTGAAGCTTCTCTCACACCTCTGTCTTCCGGTGTCTCCCCCTTGGCAACTTCCACTCTCCAATCAGATGGGAGTCTGGATAAATCCGCCTCCTCCCATTATCCTATCATCCCCACGCCTGATTGACCGCACCTACGCAGCACCATCCTGCTAAACGAGATTGGAATGTAGCTTTGTTCCAGGTGACTGACTGAGGCTTGAAAGATGAAGAGAAGATGTCATGTGGAAAGCAAGGACTTGCTCGCACATTGACTGACACCATTTTGCTAATCTTATGGAGAACTCTCCTTGTGATTTACGTGTCACAAGAGCGGGCCTGCCTCTCCGTGGTAGACATTCCGTGACTCAAGTGTTGGAACCATTGTGGATTCGGTATAAACTGTGAAAAGGTTGAGAGACTATTCCTGTGTTCCTGAAGCCTCTCCTTCCTTTGCCAATCGTGTTTATAACTTCAGAGAAAGAGGACAGTAAGAAAGGCAGTTTCCGTGAAAATGAACACGAGGCTTACAGAGTCATGACGAACACGGTTTCTATGATCCCTCAACTCGGGGTCAAGAAAGGTCAAGGATTAAAAAATTCCCATGAAATCGCTGTCTTCCAATCAAATCTGCCATCGCTCACACGTATAATTTCAGCACTCGGGGAGGTGAGCCAGGATTACTATGAATTTGAACCGAAGCCAGCCTGGCCTCTGGAGACCCTGTCTCAGAAAATTAGCCAAACACATCACTACGTGGGCGAGTGTTAAAATGTAACTTTATTTATTTATCTATTTACGTATCTGTCGATTTATGTATCCATCTATTTACGTATCTATCTATCTATCTATCTATCTATCTATCAATCTATCAATCAATCAATCAATCAATTTATCTACTCATTTATTCTACGCACGCTCTTATTTCACTACAGTAACGATGAGAATACCACCTTCCCCACAACAGGAACCAGTAAAATTTATCATCCCCGAAGTAATTCGGTACAAAACCAAAACGGGTCTGTTTCAGAATTTGAGAACCCAAGCAAAAAAGGGGAAAACCTTTCCTAAGTTCTTAAGTCCTATTTGAAAAGAGAAAACCCCAAATCCCGTCATTGGCTGCACAGTCCAGCCGCCCGCCCGCCCCCCCCTCCCACTGGAGATGCCGGGGGCGACCGACGCCTGGGTTCTGCTGCACACGTGGATTTGCTGGCTGTTTAGCTGGTGTCCATGCTTTCACGGTAGGCATCCAGCTGTGCATCCAGCTCCTCCGCCGAGAGCTGCTGTTTGGAATTGGCGCCGGTGCCTCGGCCTCTTCCCCGCCGCTGCCAGCTGCCTCGGCGAGTCCCTCTGGGAGCACCGCCACCACTGCCAAATGCTCCCGAGCCGCCTCTGCTTCCGCTTTGTGTGGGTCTCCGCTGTGCGTCGATCTGTGACGTCACGAGCTGGATGTTCATAGGGCGGCCACGCAGAGGGACCCCGTTGTATTGCCTCATGGCCTCCAGGGCGTCTGCCTTCCGCTCAAAGTGCAGGAATGCCGTCCCTAAGCTTCGCCCACACCGATCGTAGTGCACGGCCGCCTCCCTGAGCGTTCCGAATTCAGCGAAGACTTCCTGAACGTCGGCGCCCGACAGCCCGAAGTGCAGGTTGGACAGCAGAAGTCTGCCGCCGGTCTCCAGGCCGGCTCCGCCCCCGAAGCCGCTGCCGAAGAGGTCGTGCTGCCACTTGTCGGGCAGCCGCTTCGGCCCGCTGTAGGGCGCCGGCCGATTCCTGCCGCCGCCCGCGACGCCGCGGGCGAGGGCCGGCCGGTTCCGCATGGGCCCGCCGCCGCGGCCGCCCTGCCAAGCGGCCCTGCCGCGTCCCCGGCCCGCGCCGCGGCCGCCGCGCTGGCTCCGGTTCAGCTTGATGATGTCGTCCAGAGACATATCCATCTTGGAGGCCATGGCGGGCGCGCGATCGGGGTCTCGGCTCTCAAATGTAATTTGAGAACACTTTCGGAATATCCCCGTGTTCCCCTAGCCTCTCCTTCCTCTGCCAATCGTGTTTATAACTTCAGAGGAAGAAGACACAACAAAAGGAAGTTTCCGTGAAGAGGAACACGAGGCTTACAGAGTCGCGAAAGACACACGTTCTACGATCCCTCAACTCGGGGTCAAGAAATGTCAAGGGTTAATAGATTCCCACGAGATCGCTGTCTTCAAAGAGACCTTCCACCGCTCACGCTTCCGAATTCAGCACTCAGGGAGGTGAGGCAGGATTGGATACGTGCTTGGGTCACGTGTGTGGAAAAGGAGGTTCTACCCCCACGCTCCAGAAAGATCTCTGCTGCGCTAAGAAGTTTCAAAGATCCAGGAATGCCCAAACGACAGAGAAAGACCCTCTTCGATCTATCTCCCTGAGGGAAGAAGCAAAGAAAGTTTTCCTGATGCTCTACCCGTGTGCACAGGAGTACGACCTTTCCAGGTTACCTGGATTGAGTTCTGTGCCGGGTGGTCTGGCCTCCTAGCTCCTAGCGATCCAGGCCGCAGTC